>JZKD02S1191315.1:265590-304431 GCA_000966675.3 Picea glauca | reverse complement strand
TTTCTATTTTCAGATCAAGTAGAGGTTTAAATAAGCCTCTTAAGAATGGGGTAAGATAGGGTGTTACTCCTTTAAAACTTCTCCAACAAGTTTTTTTTTTTAAGCGACTCGTTCATGAGCACAAGTAGGCCAAGTGTTGTTTCCTGCTCTGATACCAATTTGTAACACAACCGACCCCTAAGTACCCTTTCTAGGGATGGGGCATCAAAATTTTGCTTACTTTAATCATCTCGAATCCTTTGTCCAAGGTATTCATCCTCTTCTACTCACCCATAGTTCTCTAAAGATCGCTACTAGGCTCAAATCTGAGCTTTGGATTGCAAGTTATGGCCTCCCAAAGTTCTTCGAGTGGTCTTAGTCAAGGGCCACGTGGCGACCACGTGGGTCCATCTCATTCGTACCATCCCTAAGTTCCTACATCCATAGTGGAATTCCATCCACCATCTAACCCAACGATGAAACCTCACCCTTGTTTAGCACATAAGCTAGAGGGGAGTTCGACGTTAGGCACTTCGGTGTTGAACGTCCCTTTTCCTCTTTGCACACAAATCCTTCGGAGTCTTGAAATCCCAAACTCTCGAAGGAGCTCGAAATATCTCCACATGGCTTCGACCTTTGGGCCTTTTGGCTTATCTATGATGCTACACCCCAAATCTCCGGAGTTTTGAAGTCTCAGACTCTCGAAGGGTCCACCCTCACATGTGGTGACGTATTAAATGCAGAGGCAAGGGAAGGTGAGTCCCAAGCACTCCACTCGCCAGATGGACCAAGCAAGTATGTGCTAGGGGTGACACGTGACAAGTTAGAGATGAAATGTGGCCCATACAGTGGGTGACATGTGTCACGTTTTTAATGGGCATATAAGATCTGTGAAACGAATGAATCCAAGTGACATGTGGCATGTCAATCGTGGGTCCATGTCACCCTGGGTGATGTCCGTGTGTCACGTCACTCTGGGTTGGAAGCCTTCCACCACCCTTAGATCTCATGGTCAATATGTATCCATGTAGACCCCTTAATCTAAGGCCTCTGTTACTTCGACGTTCAGAGGATTCGCTATGTGACTTCCTCCTAGATCCTGGAGTAGTCATCACTGGGATGACCCTGGTATAGATCTACGGTCATGGGAGATCTTGAAGGGTCCCTAGATCTATGGTTCTCGTTAATTCCCAGCTCCAACATTTGGGGTCTTTAGTGTTATGGCTGATCTGCTCTCCCGAAGTAGGACTTCACTGAAGTGTCATACGCGAGTCCCTCCATTGGTTCATCAGACGATTATGAGGGGTTCTTAACGAACTCCCCAGATCCACGACTTTCATCAATTCGTAACTCTGACATTCAGGGAACTTGGTGCTATAACACCTATGTTCACCCAAAGTAGTCAACACTGGACCTACCTCGACTTAGATCCAACAGCCATGGGGGCTTCCGAGTACCCTCGAATCTGTGACTCGTGTTACTTCGCGATTGGTAAGTGGGTCAGGGTTTAATGGTGGGACATGTCTATCTACCATGGTTATGGAAATTGCGAGACATCGATTAACCTCGTGGGTAACTGTAACACAAATTTCCTTTGATCGGTTTGCAAATGGTAAGATTGTAACACCCTGGAATTCCGAAGCCAGAAAGGATTAGCTCCTTTCGGGCCTAGTGCAAGGTCCCCATACCTTGGTCATATGGGTCCTTTAAAAGTTATCGTGGACTACATGCTAATCTCTTAGCTGTGAATTGGTTAAGGCCATGGACATGAGCCCTCAATCACATAGGTGAAGGGTTTGAAGGAGAGGCCCTCCTTTCCACCGAGTTTGAACTTGACATTCCTGTGACGGTAAATTAGAGAGGTCGACAGGACTTAAGAATTTCAATTAGCCCTACCCCGACTCTCTTGCAGACCCACGACCCATAACTCTCTAGCTGCTAAGCTGAGGCAACCGAAAGACCATTCAAAAACATGGGTTCATAGAGAAACAATAAAAATTTCTACCTTAACTATTCAATACAGGTTTTAGTCATAAACATGTATATTCAAACATTCTTTTAAATTTTTGTACATAGAGTATGAAAATACTTATCAGAAAACAAAATCGTGAAGCAACTGCTAAAAGGGGTGCATGTTTCCACCCATCCGTAGGCACAACCACTCTTGAATGGATTTACTGCTGGACACCTCCTAGTTAGACCATGATGCTATGAGAGAGACTCTTTCTTCTTGCTTATTGATAGTCATGGACATGGGTTACTCTCCTCCTCCCTCAGGTGCTTGGAAACTAGTTTTATTTGTACCAAGCAAGGGGGTCTGCATGAGTACTTCCACAGTCACTCGTCAGCCCCATTTATCATCTTGGACGGAAAATGTTTCCAATAGATTCTTGCAACCATAATGATTTTTTTTCTTAGTTCTCCTTCGAACCAGAGAGCTGCAAGCGCTCTTCTCACTCTTGGAGATTGGTCTCTCCACTCTGCTTCCTCACAGATCTGCGTCTGCCCATGAAATTACTTCCTTTCTTGCCTTCCTCAACACGATTGCGTGGGTCCGAATCCCCAGCTCCTGGTCAGGTCTAGAAGAATTACAAATGGGTACTCTATCCCATCTCCTCATTAACTCTTCAGGAGGACTTTTCCAATTACCAACCTGACTGGTAATTCATTTCTGGGTCAGAGGACTGTTCTAGGTCTAGGAAATTAAATCCAGTGAGGTACTCGTTTGGTGGGGGTTATCTCAACCATTTCTAGTTCCCCTCACCATCTCTCTCTCATAGCATCATGATCTATCTTGGCAAACCCCCCTTTCAACAACTATGCAACACTATCCATTTTAAATTAATGACATAAATACATACATGACCTTTTATAACAAAAGGTCCATCAAATCCAACGTTCACACATATTTAGTCTACCACCGTCTTTTGGAAAGTTATAGTTATATTTACAAGCTGGGGGAAATAAGGGTATTACATAGGTGCTTGGGTCGGAGCTTTGAGGTCCTTCTTTTTGGGCATGCTGTGTTGATTTGTGTAGTCTAGGTCAACAATTTGAGGTCCTATCCTTGGGCGTGTAGTTAACTAGCTTCTCTCTTTTGGATGCGGGGTGATGTATCACTGTTCATAGGCGCATGATTACTTTGGTTATTTGGTTTCCATGGTTCTAATTTCTAGTGTGGATTATATGCCGCTCTGGCCTGACCCATCCAACCTATGGAGTTTTCTTTGGGGTCTGCCTTTGTTGCTCTTTCGCCATACAGTTTGATGCTTTTTCTGATTACTTTGCTTTTTGTGGATGCTTGGTGGATGTTGGTGTTAGGTTCATCTCTCTTGTTAGTTGGGATCCTCTCTCTATGCCCTTATTTGGATGCATTTTTCACTTTCTTGAGGTTTTTTAGTATATATATATGTTGATGCTAGTTTATATCAACATGGATCGCAAATACAAGATTTTCCTTGTATCTTTAGAATGTAATTTTGGTTTCTAATGAAATAAAAATTACTCTTTTTTCTGGGGAAAAAAAATTACAACTTTGATAATTCAATCCCATGTGTTGACTTAGTTGTTGTACATCTTCTAAGGATAAGTGTTATGTTGTTGTGTCACCTAATTGGAGATATGTGTTTACTACGAGTTGAATATTTCATTCCCTTTATGCACTTTACCCCTAGGTTTATTTTGATTTTGGTTCAACCAACTATTTGATTGGGAACTATTGAAGCTTCTATCATTAAAGATTACTTTTCTATGTTCATTGGAGATAGAAGGTTTGAGTTCTTGTCTTTGCTATGTTAATTGGAGATAGAAGGCTTGAGTTCTTGTCTTGATCCAAAGAATATAATTCATGCCTCCTGTTTTCCTTCCCATAAGAATTTTCTTACAAAGAAAAGTTAACTTCAAAGTCATAACTGTATCAATATCTTTATTGCACCACCGTGGAGATGAAACATTATCATTTGTCAATGTTGTATGGGGTGGATTTTTATGTGATCTTGCTTGAACCCATCCAATATATCTAATATAGAATAATGCAATGTTATTATTACATATTGTTTAATGTCTACAACTTTATTAGAAAATATTATACACAAGTTTATAATAATAATAATAATAATAATAATAATCTATTTTTAAAGTCACAACCAAGCCATACATCAAATTGGTGTATGAAACCCCCTAGTATGTGGGACAAGGGACCCCCTCTGTGCAATGATTTGACTGCTAAAGTCTACGGAGGTATACATACCCTACCCTCCTTTGGATTCGAACTTGTGACCTTTAAGAAGGAAACACATATTCTTAACTATTAAGTCCATATTGAAAAGAAAAAAATGAAAAAAAAAACTTGTTGCAATTCACTTAAAATGCTAAAAAAAAAACTCTACTAAACGAGTTCAAATCCCACACTTTCTCCATAGCAAAAAAAACACTATTGACATAATTCCAAATTCATTGTGCATTTAAACATATACTTCATCCCCCGGATGGGGTGATACCAGGCAATAATCGTGCATGTGACACAAAGAGGCCAACCGACCAGCTATACAACCAGGGGGAGCTCGCATGTACCAGCTCTCCCAAAACGTCCCATCCCCTACCCAACACATCACCTTGCGTTTAAGTTTCCATGCCGCCACCTTACCGACCCTTCACACCCGAAGCCTATCATGTGAGCTGGAGATTTTGCAGGGTGCGAATGAGTATGGAGAGCTGTACATCACCTCAACGGTCACCTCCCCCTCCCAGACCAGGAGGCCTCATAGCTGAACTATGGGGCATTTCCACTCTATCATCTCACTACACCCTCCCTCCCCCTCACAAGTTTTGAATGATCTCCAAGATCTACGCATCCACCCTCCCAATCTTGACACCCCTTATGCCACGCCTGAGGGGCAAATCTAGAAGAGGCATGGCCTGGTACGCAGCTAGGGGTAGGAAAATGCCAAATTCCACCCACCTCTTGGACAATGAGAGACCATGCACTGATATCCCTTTAGATTTAGATTCCCTTCTTGTTCTGCCTCCTATTTTAGCTCCTGCTCCAACAGAGACGCCGCTGGAAGCAACTCAAGATCTTTCGCCTCTCTCAAATAAATATGGATGCTAGGTTGAATGGTTCGACGCCTTCGGGAACTCTCTGGGCTACACACCACCCCCACCCTTTCCTCCTTCACCACGGGGCCACCTTTTTGAAGCCACCTTCACCACCCCGACGAATTCTCCACCCTGCCCCCTTGGCCACAATCATGCTAGCCAAGAAGAGATTTCTCAGGCTCCGCGCGTTCTGGCTAAAGGCCAGCAAGACATAAAAAACGCTCTCAGGGAATTGCAGACGCAGGACGAAGAACAAAGGAGCAGGGTGGAAAAGATGCTACTCTTCCTCCAAGACCTCAGGCAGGCGAGTGATGAACGAGACAAAGGCAAGCTGAAGAATACCCAAGTCTTTGCAGGCCCATCTTATGGTCCAAGTCTCTAAAAGGCTCTCTTTTTTGTTAGTCTCTCAATCAATGTTTTTCCAGTTCGTAAGGCAAATTTATAAACAATCAGCTATGTTTAAACATTCTGATATGCTTAGCTTAAATCTCAGACATCCCAAAGCCCCGCGCGACACAATAGGTTCTCTCAGTAAAATCACTACTACTTATTTTTGGACAAGTATCAACATATTTTGGACAAGTGTCATTAAATTTTGGAACCGGGGCCAACAGTGGTTTCCCAGCCAGGCACTGTTGACACCTGGAACAAACAAATTGTAAATTTTCAGAAGGCTCTAATATACTCACTAACTTACCAAAAAAAGGAAGAAAACATATACTTCATCAATTTTTCTAACTGTTATAAGTAAGTCCAAGAAGAAATGCATAAGCTCCAAAAGAAAGCATTAACAAGATGTTGATTATTTTAAGGTATAGTGTTAGTTTCATAAATTATCACCTCCATTTTTGAGAGTAAATTTGCACGTCTCTCAAATAATCTTGAAAATCTTTATTAATTTAAAATCTAAATTTATAACCTTTTCAATATTATATTTATATAAAAAAATAAAATTTAATATAAGATATAGTTAAATATTTTTTAAACAAATAATTAATCAATCTTTTTTCAATATTCTAAAATTTATATTTATTATTTATTTATAAAAAACAATTGTATTTATTATTTATAAAAAAAGTTATTTTTATAAAAATTAAAATATTAAATATTAAATTAAATACTTAAATCTTGAGACGCACATTCTTTTTTTAGATCTAGAGGAATCGATAACACAACTAGAATTACCTAGGCGAGGCCTAGGTTCAAATCTGCTTGGCCGCCACTATAACTGATAGGCTAGTGCCAACAACGCACAAGCCAATGCCTAGCAAGAAACTTATGACTTAGCAAGAGCCGAGACGTCCCAAAGCCCACTGAAATGGAAACCTTTATCCCAGGGGGTGTCTACTCTTCTAGCCTTATCATAACGAGCCAATGTCTCGATGAGGTTTGATCTCTGGTGGTTTGGATGAAAATCACCGTCTCCCACCAATAGGCCCCAAGTTCTTGACTTTGAGATGCACATTCTACAAACGACATATTCCATTAAGGAACAATATATGTATGCACGATAGGTGGCATTCCATTAAGGAACAAGGCACATGCATGATAGGTCAAAATTTTGTTAATGGTTAAATTAAGTAGTTAGGTCTTAAATTTTTTTTTGATGTGTTTATTACGTTGTTGGGTGGACACAAAATTTTACTCATACTTGGGTTTAAATTTTAGTGCTTGAGGACTTTATATCAAAGCCAACTTTACCATAACATTGTAAAGTTGGAATTATACTTCTTTCCTTTGTTAGTCTCTGTTGAGGGCAATGCATGGAATATAGCATTTGATTGGGCATTGGGGGTTGACCATGATTAATTTGAGTTTGATCATATATTTTTTTATGCTTTTCAAAGTTTGTATATAGGAGAAAATAAAATATTATTTTTTATAATATTTAAATTAATTTTATCAAACACGTTATTGGCTAACAACATCGATGTCTTATTGCGGAGCTTGATAGATAAGGTAAGATTTTCACTCTATTATAACTTCATATTGAATCTAAGGTGAATTTTTTCCAATGTTACATAACATTTGTTTACAATCTATTATAATTTCATTGATTTGATAGATCCAAGAAATTTCATTGATCATTTTCAATCTATTATAACTTCCTTGATATGATAGATTCGAGAAATTTCATTGATCATTGATATCTTTCTGACATGATTTTTCTGAGGACGACGACAATGAATTATATCTCCTGACAAATCAATCAAATTGATTTGTGTATGCATTATGGTGAGGCAGTGATGCACCACCTCATTGATTAGTGTATGCATTATGGCGGATCTCTGTGTGCATTATGGTGAGGCGGTCACTAATTTTCTTCTCTTCATTGCATCACTATCACTATCACCTCAACTTAGCATCTGAACTTCACTGCTATCACCTCAACTTAGCATTTGAAGTCGCAAGCTCTCTTTGTGGGTGCAAGGTTCCTTCTTTCCTTAAAACTATCGGTAAGGCCACTTCGTTGCATCGATATCACCTCAGTTTAGCATTTGATCTAAGCTTAGCATTTCAAGTTGTAAGCTCTCTTTGAAAGTGCTAGGTTCCTTCTTTCCTTCTTAGAACTCTTTGTAACATAGTACTGCATGGTCTGCACACACAATGCAAGCATGATTTGCACATACAATGCAATGTTGTAGGTATTGAAAGTGCGCACATCAACATAGATCAAGCACAAACAAAAACAAGGAAGGTAAAGCCCGCCACATAAGGACAAAAAAAGAAAGGCTCACAAACCTTTTTAGAATAGACAACCCAAAAAAACCATGCACCAGCGAGGAACTTGGTGCCAACAATCAATCAATAAATACTATTTACTTGTTGGTTGGCCCTGAAGCACAATCACCTTGGTAGTCAGATTGTCGCAACTACTTTACAATCAACAACATTAGGGGGATATTTCTTATTCAATCATATATCTTTTCTTTTCTTGGCTTCCAATGATGCCATGTTATTCCAACGCATGGCTTGCAATGACCTACCAAATATATTCTTGTATTGATTGCATATTCTTTTATTCACTGTAGCTCACAAGAGAAACAACCCTAGCTAGATCAAGAGTCCATAGATTGCGCTTGAGATGTGATGGGATGGGGGGAGAAGTGGGCACATTATCATTTCCCCGATTCCCAGATATAGCTCTGGCTCTTCTATATTCGATTCCTAATTTTAGGGCCAATAACTCTTGAATCTAATAAGCTAAGGTTCCTTACTTCATTCAGGGCTTCACTCACGGGTTGCATGAACCGCTCATGAATAGTCGAACATACCTTTGGCTGTGAGTTGTTGCAGTAGTGCATGACTCTGCTATAACATAAGATTGAGCTCACTGAGTAGCTTAGATGAATGGATTCGACTTGTTATAGGGAGGGATTTTCCATTTTAGGTTGAACCCTCCTTGACTAGTTTTGATAAAGTCCCACAAACTAGAAAATGACCCAACAGTTCAAGAAGGTGGAGGAGCAGGTTGAAGGTTTCCTAGATGAGAGGCAAACAAGATGCAGGACATGCCAAAACGCCGTGACTTTTTGAATGTCAGTCTGATCCCTCAAGGTCTATGAAACACGAGCATCCAGACTCTAGTAGTTCCCTACCAAAGGGATCCTTGAAGGGGGTTGCCTGCTTTGGAGCTTCAACACTTGTTTGCAGCCTAAGGCATGCAAACGTTACATTGCCCATACATCCACTAAATCCCTCCATGTGGTTGAGTGAAAGAAAGAGGTGGATGAAAAGACGTGGTGGATGATAAATACTTGGTATATAATTCTACGTGTAGATTATTGTATTTTAGTTTTATTTCATCTTGTTTTACTTTACTTTAATTATATTTAGTTTAATTTAATTAAATTTACATAAGAGTATACAAGCCAGGCCAATGGCCACTCTATACTCTCTGATTATACATCAACATGCTATTTTTATTACTTACGAGTTTCTCTCTCAAGATTGGAAGAGAATCATTTTTTTGAGCATGGTGGAAGGTGAACCCATCTTGGACGTCCCAGAACCCACTGTTCATAATATGGCAAATAGATTTTTTGTTTAATTGTATGTATTTTTCCCATGTTGACCAATGTTATTGCATTGGTTTCCTCTGCTATTAACACCATATTCCCTTGTTCTTTGTTAGTTTTGTGTGTTTTTTGTGTACGTTGTGTTGTTGTATGGTTTCTATGTGTATACGATCTTCCCAAAATAGTTGTAAGAAGCCTCAACTAGGGTTCAATTGTTGTTAGCATGGATTTTCATCCTCAGTAGTAGACAATCATATTAGGTAATCTGCAATTTCATTTGCCAAAATTCTATATTTTAGTCTTCTAAAGTCTATTTATTCATATAGAAAGTGCTTTCCTAGAAGGTGATTCTTAGCAGCATAGAAGTTTGGATGATTCAAACACATTTCTTGTTATATGTGTTTAGGCCGCTCTTTCAAAAGAATCAATTGTGTCAGTGAATTGGTGTACTTGGAGCCCAGACAGAGCATTTGTTGGTATGTAAATTTGTCTTCTTTGTGTCTAGTTTAGGTGTTTATATCTATTTTTCATGACACTTTCTTCATATGGTAAGTTGATTAAGTCATTTTTTCCATACCAATACCTATATGGGAGGCATTGTTCATTTGATATAACCCTGCATGTAGGAGTGGCATTTTTTGAGCATATATTTCAAATATATTCGTATAATTTGACTAGATAGTTGGGGCAACACCTTCAGCTTCATATTCAAGCTAAACATTAGGTTACATTTTGTGGTAGTTGATTTTTGTGATACATGGTTGTAAATGACAATAGTATTACAACATTCCAGATTGATGGACATATCAATGGTGTGAACGACATTGCTTTTGTAAACTTTGGTTGCATGGCTGACAATAATTAGTGTTGTTGGAGTGTTTTTATTTCAATTTTGAATTCCACAAAGTATTACATATCAATACATTTTGAGGCTCCCAAGTCAAGTATTTCTTCTTGCACACCGCAACCCCTTTTCTTTCTTCATGCCAAGATTCGAATATCTAATATTTTGATCAATCCATACACAGTTTGGATGTAATTCATATCTCATCTAGCATAGAATGAGCACATGCTTTTGTTGCTTCATTTTTCTCTTTGACCTTGTCAGGAGAGCTTCATCATATTGTACCTAGGCTTCCTAGGAATTACCCAAGTTCTCCCAGCCCTAGTCATGCCCACATCATGAGACTTTGTGTTGACAATTATAGATACAAATTCTTCTCCATATCTACACCTACACCTACCTCTTTAGCAACCCCTGTTTTATATATATATATATATTTTATTCCAATACTTCCATGGATCATGAGGTAAAGGAAACTAATTCTATTAGCGTCTCCTTCATCTCTACACCTACCTTGTGTGGCTGCTAGAAACAACTATTATATTTGACGTGAACATGAACTAGAGGCAACTATGTTATTTGATGTGAGTGTCTCACGCTGACAAGCACAAGGATGAACATGTCATTGCTAAGGCTTGAATTGTTCACAACCACAAGCAAGAACATGTTATTGGAGAGACTTGAACAATATGGGCAACCACAGTGTTTGGATTTCACCAACTTCATTTTCACTAACTTTGAAAGTAACTTGAATGTTTTGATGTGAAATATATCATGAAATAGAAGTGTTTCATGTATGACAAGAGCATAGACAAGTAAATGTCATTGAAGAGACTTGAACATTGCACAAGTACAAACAAGAACACATCATTAAAGAAGACTTCAATAGTGGGGTGATAGAAATTCTAGGATTTCACCAAGCTTAGCAAAGCACCTTCAACATGGCCTCTAATTTATCTTTATTTTATATTTTGCATAACTAAGTAATATTTATTTGTCTTTGCTTTTCCATATATTCATCGCTTTCAACTCACTACTTCTCTATATGCATTTTTTCATTATCAACCCTAGATCACTTTGGTGATTTGTGCTACTTCTCCCCATGACTTTACAATATTGTATTATTCATTAGTTCCTACCACGTTATGCAACATAAAAATGGTTAGAGGCACATATCCCGTGTCAATGTTTCTAAAGTTGTGTATATTTTTCTAACTGAGAATGTGATTAATGTGTAATTCTGTTGAAGATAAGATAGTAGTAGTAACTATTTGATGTGAGTGTTTCATGTGATGCACAAGCAACATGTTGTTCTAATATCACATACTATGCTTTCCTTGCATTCTTAGTACATGATTCTAATTCCTTGCACAATATTTCATTTGTGTACTCGACTGCCAAAGCCCTATGCTAATCGACACCCATAACACTGGTACTGTAAACAAATACAAAGCTAGCTTTTCCTCTTTCCAAACTTTTGTTAAGCATGTTTTTGCCTTTGGAAACAAAATATGTTTGAACATTGTTATTGGTCTAATTTCCCCCTTCAAACTGGCATCTTCAGTCAAATTTGCAATTTATGCATTCGTCCCTTGTTCTTCTACGATACTATTTATCTATAAAGTTTATGCTTTTACAACTCTTTCTATATCATATTTGCTTTCTGCTCTCTTTCTATTTCTTTAGTAATGGTTAATGTTTACCTTTGTAATTAACAATACCTATATATATATATATATCTCTGTGTGCGTGTGTGCGTGTGTGTGTGTGTGTTATTAGTTGTGTTGGACAATGCTTTTAATTTTTTTTGATAAACTTATTAAATTCATATTTGAGACTAAGTAACTATTTTTTATTTTTAAATTGATTTTGATCTTATTTTTACATAAAAAAAATGAATGTTAAAATCTAAAAAAAAAAACGATTTGTTTTCTATTCTAATATTTATCTTCCATTTTATATGAATATTATATTTTTCATAATTTATACAATGTTCTCTTTGTTCGGTTGTTATATTCTTTGCAGTAAAAGTCGAGGTGAGTTAGATCGACTGATGGTTAAAGTTCGAGGAATTCGACTGGGCAAAGTCGAAGTCGAAGATATCGATGGCAAGTCAACTGATAAGAGGTTGAAGTGCAGGCTTGAGACGATCGATTAGAGACTGAATGAAGGACCGACTGGTAGTCGACTGGTAACTGGTGCGAACCCCACCCCCTTCCCTCCGAATTCGAGGCTGCTCGACCTCTTGGTCTAGGATCGTTCAAGTCACCGAACCGAATGGTTCGTCGGGCTCTCGATGGAACCAATTTAACTTGACACAAGTCCTTCTCCCTTTCGGCACAGGTTGTGTGGTGCCCATTGAACCTCTCCTTAGCGCTTTTCAAATCTTAACGCCAACGAACAATAACTCTCTATACTAGTCTCCCTCCTTGATATGACCACAGACTATGACCGTGGGCCAAATCCCTTCGCAATCTCGTGCTTTAGGACTTTCACGAGCTGCTTACTCCCTTTTCCCCGATTCCTGAATCAACAAATTCTCCAAGGCCAAATCTACGGTCCACGTTCCTCTTACGATCAACGATTGAGATCAAATCGCAAGTTCAGACTTCGCGAGTCCTCTCTTCCCCCAACTTTGCTTCTCCCAATTTGCAAATCAGCGAAATGCCAATCCAACTCCATGTGTCCTATCTCAATGGACGACTAGGATTGGTCCGACCCCTAACTCCTCGGGTATTCTCCTTCTTGCCTTTTCTCCGAAGGGCTCCTCCCCCAAAGTACGTGGATCTCTGCCATGTGTCCTTCTAGATCCAACGACCTGGATTCAAATCACTCTTTGTGACTTAGCGAAGATCCTTGTTTTCTCTTGGCAAACCTCCCAAAGTTCCTGCTCCCAAACCTCTCAATCTTCTGCCACCTGTCTCCTCCGACGATGGATGATTTCACTGTCTTTGGGACGTAGGAAAGTCCTTGACCCCTTTGCACACTTAGCGCAAATTTCTCCTTCAAGACTTAGGCTATTCTCGAACTCCTTTTGCACTCCTTGCAGAGTTCTGCACAGACACTTCCGTGACTTTGCTCGGCTTCAAAACCTTCAAGGTTCCTCGTTCCTCTAAGTCCTTTAATGAACTTTCTCGTGCCCTCATGCCAACTTTTTGCTCTTCCTCATGAGCTTGTAAGATGAAATCACAATATCTTTGGTGCACTCCTTACGCTCGACTCAGTTTTTCAATGACTTCTCCCTTAGCCTACCTAAAGGATTTAAGACATCTCCTTTCCTTTGTCGATGCACTCTTACAAAGCCTTCTTTCCTCAAAGTGTTCAACAACTCTGGGATTCTCTTAAGGATTCCAACACTTCCAACCGTGCTTCTCTTATACGCTCTCATACTTTCTCTTGTATGCTCTCGTACTTGCTCTATGCCGTCCTGACAGTGTGTTTCAGAGTGTTCAGTAACTCTGGACTGTGCTTCCTCCTACATAACCTTTCTTTCTAAGGTACTTAACCACCTTGAAATTTCCTCCCAAGTCTGTGAATTATCCTGGTGTGCACTCCTGGTAGCTTCTCTTATGACTCCACTGAGTTCAGACACGCACTCCTTGTGCCGGCTCACAGAGTTTCCAACCTCTGTCGCGCACCCCTTGCACTTAGCCTAGAGAAATAGACTTAACCCAACACACTTTCAGATAGAAGATTGTATCTCTATCCCTGCAGACGATTTATAACATTCATCTACAACTCAATTGCATACAAATGACATTCATAACACAACATCCATTACACATTTTCTCGGCTCTCTGTGTTTTTCTCCCTATCTCCTATGCATTTTCCTACCACCTCTCTACTTGGAAAAAATACAAATATTTATACAAGAGGGGCTTGACGAGCTTCCCTCCAAGTTAAACTAGTGGTGTCAAATCACCATTCAAACACTTGTCTAATGGGAAGATTACAATGATGAAATCTGCTCCAAATTGGATGCAGATCCCTCCTACCATCAACCACTTAATGCCAACCTTATCTCTAGCTTATGCAAAAACACAATTTGGCTCTTCTAGCTTGTCCTCATTAAATGCTTGGATCACACTTTTGATTCTCGAGGTAAAACGAGACGGAGGCGCCTTTCCCTTTCTTGAATGTGCATCATGCGTGTTAGTCAGTTGGTGTGTGCTGAGGTGGAGTGATTCTCCTACATCATACTCCACGACTACGAAAATCATGAGCTCATGCTCATGGGCTTTCCCGCATGGTTGAAATCCTCCTGGATCCCAAACTTTTTCTTGGAGCTGTCTCTCAGCTCCTCCGATTCATTACTTCTGCTCCTGCATCATCCCCACTGCTCGTGCAGGTTTCCTTTTGTCCAGCTTCCTCGTGTTGACCACTTCCTCTACCAATCCCAATATCAACTTCCTTATCTCCTCAACCACATCATCCAACTTCTCCATCGATTGGCTCTCCTTTTGTAGACTAGCTTGCTGCACTTCCTCCTTGTCTCTGGGTAAATCACTTTGATCTCCCAAGTTATTTCCTTGATTGTTTGTGGCCTTAGCTTTCCACACTGCTACACTCTCCACTCCTACAGACTTCTCATCACTGGGCTTCTTCTCAGTTATTACTTTTGACAGATTGATTCTTGTCAGTTCTTTGATTGGTTCCTTTATAGCTTCCTCCGGCTGCAACTTGTGCTAGTGTGTCTCCTCTAGCATGGCTATATTATGGCAGCCACCTTCTGGTTTCAGATTGTCTAACAAATCGTCCAGTGCCTTTAGCTCCATCTCCGACTGGGTGAGTGATCCAACTGGGTGTTCTCCTTATGTTGGGACAAACTTTAGTATATGTTCCTTCTCCTCCATGTCAGTCTCAATTTGTTGTCCTTCTTCCACATATGCAACATCTATGCTAGCCTATATTATGCCGATTGGTAGGAACATATTGACTCCTCCAATGATCAGAATGATCCTCTGATCCTTCTCCTCAATGACCGATGTTTTTAACTTCTCATCGTTTTCATTCACACGACCCACAATTCTGCATGAATCTTCATCTGAGCGAGGTCTTTCTTTTTCCTCCTCCTCATCTGTCAACACCCTTTGATGTGAACGCTCAGCTAAGCTCATGTCTCCTCCCTTGCCCACTTGGCAATTCAGTATGTCTCCTCTGCCCACCTGGCAGTTTATGAGATCCGGATCCCTTTTCATTGCCCACCTGGAAACCTACGAGATCTCTGCCAGATCTCTTTCCCTCATCACTGAGGTTTTCAGCATAACTCAACCACCTTTTTAACATCTGTTGCTTCCATCTAGCCAACAACTTCCAAATATGCCAACTGGATTTCCTCCTCAAAGGCTATTCATACGTCCAACATATCTTTGCCTCCTACTGCATCTTGAATGCTAGCTTCTCCATTTATGCCTGGATTTCACTGAGCTCCTTGTCCATATCCACTTTACTTATCTATGAATATACTTCTACCCCACTGTGCTCATAACTTCCAATGACCATCTTGCTTCATATAGAGCCCACCTGGCTGTTTACCATCTGCTACACACCTTGCAACAGTCTCAACAGAGTATCCCACTCTGTCTCCCTTGCCTACATAAATCAATTCTACATTAGCTTTGATACCACTTGGTGCAAACCCCGCCCCCTTCCCTCCGGATTCAAGGCTTCTCAACCTCTCGGTTTAGGATCATTCAAGTCACTGACCTGAATGGTTCATCGGGTTCCTGATGGAACCAATTTAACTTGACACAAACCCTTCTCCCTTTTGGCGCAGGTTGTGTGGCACCTACAAACCCTCTCCTTAGCGCTTTTCAAATCTTAACGCCAACGAACACTAACTCTCTATACTAGGCTCCCTCCTTGATATGACCACAGACTACGACCATGGGCCAGCTCCCTTCATGATCCCATGTTTCAGGACTTTCGTGAGCTTCTTACTCCCTTTTCCCCGATTCCCGAATCGACGAATTCTCCGAGACCAAATCTATGGTCCACGTTCCTCTTATGATCAATGGTTGAGATCAAATTGCGAGTTTGGACTTCTCAAGTCCTCTCTTCCCCCAACTATGCTTCTCCCGATTTGTGAATCAACGAAATGCCGATCCAACTCAACGTGTCCTATCTCAATGGATGGCTAGGATTGCTTCACCCCCTAGCTCCTTGGGTATTCTCCTTCTTGCCTTTTTTTTTAAGGGCTCCTCCACTGAAGTACATGGATCTCTACCATGTGTCCTTCCATATTTGATGACCTGTATTCAAATCGCTCTTTACAACTTTTTGAAGATCCTTATTTTCTCTCAACAAACCTCCCGAAGTTCCTACTCCTGAACCTATCGATCTTCTGCCACCTGTCTCCTCCAATGATGGACGATTTCACTGTCTTCGGGATGTCGGCAAGTCCTTGACCCCTTTGCACACTTAGCACAAATTTCTCCTTCGAGACTTAGGCTATTCTCGAACTCCTTCTGCACTCCTTGCAGAGTTCCGCACAGACACTTTTACGACTTTGCTCGTCTTGAAAACCTTCAAGGTTCCCCGTTCCTCTAAGTCCTATAATGAACTTTCTCATGCCCTCCTGGAAAATTTTTGCTCTTCCTCTTGATATTGTAAGATGAACTCACAATATCTTTGGCGCACTCCTTGCACTTGACTCAATTTTTCGACGACTTCTCCCTTAGCCTACCTGAAGAATTTAATGCATCTCCTTTCCTTTGTCAATGCACTCTAGCAAAGCCTTCCTTCCTCAGAGTGTTCAACAACCCTAGGATTCTTTTAAGGATTCCAACAAGTCCAACTGTGGTTCTTTTGTACGATCTCGTACTTGCTCTATTCCCTCCTGGAAAAGTGTTTTAGAGTGTTCAGTAAATCTGGACTGTGTTTCCTCCTACACAACCTTTCTTTCCAAGGTACTTAACCACCTTGAAATTTCCTCTCGAGTTTGTGAATTATCCTGGTGTGCCCTCCTGGCATCTTCTCTTCTGACTCCACTGAGTTCAGACACACACTCCTTGCATCGGCTCACAAAGTTTCCACCCTCTATCGTGCATCCCTTGCGCTTATCCTAGAGAACTAGACTTAACCCGACACACTTTCAGATAGAAAATTGTATCTCTATCCCTGCAGACAATTTCTAACATTCATCTACAACTCAATTGCATACAAATAACATTCATAACACAACATCCATTACACAGAAATTGATAACAAAAAAAACTGTCCTTTTCTATTAATGGTCGAATGTTCATTACAATAGTGGAGTCCAAACTACTACCGAGTCTCGTCTCTTTGTGTTTTTCTCCCTATATCCTATTCATTTGCCTACCACCTCTCTACTTGGCAACAATACAAAGATTTATACAAGAGGGGCTCGATGAGCTTCCCTCCAAGTTAAACTAGTGGTGTCAACTCACCATTCAAATGCCTGTCTAATGGGAAAATTACAATGATGGAAATCTTCTCCAAATCAGATGCAGATCCCTCCTACCATCAACCACTTAATGACAACCTTATCTCTAGCTTGTGCGAAGGCACAATTTGGCTCTTCCAACTTGTCCTCATTAAATGCTTGGATCATGCTTTTGATTCTCAAGGCAAAACGAGAGGGCGACGCCTCTCCCTTTCTTGAATGCACATCATGTGTGTTA
Source organism: Picea glauca (assembly GCA_000966675.3). Lineage (NCBI taxonomy): Eukaryota > Viridiplantae > Streptophyta > Pinopsida > Pinales > Pinaceae > Picea > Picea glauca. Next base: position 286,846 of record JZKD02S1191315.1, on the reverse strand, counting down.
GTCGGCTGGTGCATGCTGAGGTGGAGCAATGCTCTTGCATCGGTAACCCGACTTGGAAGTCGATTGTAACAGAATCCTGGGATTTGCAGGATTTGTAGCTAATGATATGCATTTATCTATAGCCGATTTTGGGCGCCAATATTTAGGGTTTTTCCTATTATAAAGCCTATGAAGAGGCATGTTGTAAGGCCATAAAGGCTAATGCATGAATCGTAGAATGATCTTATGTAGGTTAATGCATGTGTAATTGTAGGTTGCTAGTCATGCATATGTAAGCCTAATTGGCTACAGGGTTTTTCTTGCGCAAACAAAGGGGTACAGTGTTGATTGTGTCTTAGGTGTGGGCCAAGGTTATGCATGTAACCTTTTATTCATATTGAATACGACAAGAAGAGAGCATAACACTCAAAGGATTGTTAGTTTCTCTCGTTTAATGGTTATAGGGTAAAATATCGATGTACTGTGTGATTTCTTGTGTCATTTATGTTCTTGATTAAATTCTTCTTCTCTTCTGCTAGGATTATTGTGGAAGTGTCCTTCATTTCCTAACATGTGATATCATAGATTAAGTTTTCCTTGACAAGTGAGTGATCAAAGTGGTGCTATTCTTTGGTGAGTATATCAGATCTTGATTTGCCAATGTTGAATATCAGAACTAAACCCTAAGTACAATAAGAGTCGTAAGTCATAAATTGTGTTAAAAATCGTGGTAAATAATGGCTAGCAATTCCATAATAGAGATAGAAAAATTCAATGTCTAGAATTTTGAGCCTTGGAAGCTTAAAATGGAAGATCTTCTTGTGGATCGAGAACAATGGACAACGATATGTCCAGTTACCCAATCAACAGGCATGTTGATGGAAGAATGGAAGAAACTCCAAAGAAGAGCAAGAAGTACGATTCGGCTTTGTCTTGTAGATTCAGTACTATTGAATGTCTTGGGTGAAGATTCAACCAAGAAACTGTGAGACAAGCTTGGAAGCTTATACCAGTTGAAATCTTTAGTAAATAAGTTGTTTCTCAAAAATAAATTGTATCTTCTGAGGATGAGTGATGGAATCTTGGTGACTGAGAATTTAAATGTGTTTAATACCGTTTTAAGCCAATTATCATATGTGGATATTAAGATCACTGACGAGGAGAAGTGTATCAACCTATTAAGTTCTTTGCTAGACTCTTGGGATAACTTAGTCGTGGCTATTGGGAGTAATACAAATACACTAGAGCTAGAGGACATGGTTTCTTCTATGTTGTTAGAAGAAATGAGAAGGAAGAACATGGAAGGATCGACCAAAGATGCTCTAGTAGTGAGAGGTCGACCGGTAGACAGAGATAAAGGAAGATTCTATGGTAGAAAGTTCAAGTTGAAGGGTAGATATAAATCCCCATTTCAATCGACGTGAAGATGATGGAAATGTGGTAAATCTAGGCATTATAAAAAGGACTATATGTTGAAGGCAACAAAAGTTAGTGCTGGATCCGACTAGAAGTAGTCGGCTAAGAGAAAGACGACCTCAGATAAGGGAGGTGATGTGTACTTGGCATTGAATAATACACAGTCGGATCAAGAATTTTGGTTGATCGACTCAGGAGCATCCTATCGTATGACACTATATAAAGAATAGCTCCGTGAATATGAAAAATATGATGGGGGTGATGTGTTCTTGGAGGACGACTCAACGACCATAATTGTCGGATGGGAAGAGTTTGAATGAAACTACAATATGGGAGGAAAAGAACCCTTCCAGGTGTGATACACATTCTGGGTTTGGAAAGAAAACTGATATATGTCAAAAAGATGAGTGATGCAAGCATGCACACTCTATTTCAGAAGGATTCGTGCAAGATGGTCAGAGGTGCGATGGTCTTAATGAAAGGAGTGAGGATTGGTACCCTGTACAAGTTGTTAGGGAATGTTGACTTGACTCAATGCAACAACATTGTTGCCCTTGAAATCGACTTGACTATGACTCGAATCGACTTGATGTCGACACAAATCGACTTGACTCAAGACAAGTCGGTTCAAACCTACTCGAAAAGACATGATGAAATTGACCCGACCAAGTTATGGCACGAGAGGATGGGACACATTGGATAAAAATGACTTTGAGCTATGCAAAGCAAAGGTATGGTTGAAGGTTTTTCCTGAATGTGGTTTAGAAGTTGACTTTTGTGAACATTTCATATATGGAAAACAAACTCGGGTGAGGTTCCCATATGAAGTGACAATGACAAATGGGATTATAGAACTGTTGCATAGTGATGTGTTTGTCCCGACTACAGTGGTTTCACTTGGTGGATCCATATATTATGTTTCCTTCATAGATGATTTTTCCAGGAAGACATGGATATATTTCCTGAGGAAGAAATTAGAGGTTTTTGAGAGATTTAAGGAGTTTAAAGCTCTTATGGAAAACCATACATAAAAGAAGATTAAAGTGCCGAGGATTGACAATGGTGCCGAATTCTATGGAAAGGAATTTGATCATTTATGTAAGCAGTGTAGCATAGCACACCAAAATACCACACCATATACCCCACAACAAAATGGAGTTGTCGAGAGAATGAACATAACATTGATGGATAAGGCAAGGAGCATGCTCAATGGTGTTAGGCTCACATAAGAATTTTGAGCGAAGGCAATTGAGACTGCAATATATCTGGTAAATATGTCTCCTCCGTCGGTGCTAGTTGAAACGACTCAAAATAAGGTATGGTCTGATAAGAATCCTTCGGTGGCACATATCAAAGTATTTGGCTGTGATGCATTTGTGCATGTTCCTAAGGAAAAGAGATGCAAGCTAGACAAGAAGGCAGTCAAATGTGTTTTCATCAGATATAAAGAATGGATGAAAGGATATAAGCTCTAGGATCCTACATCAAGGAGAACAATGTATAGTGAAGATGTGGTCTTTAGAGAAGTCGTAGGTAAGTCTGAGCCTGAGGAAACTATTTAGACTGAGAATAATCTTGATATGGTGCGGTTTGAACTAAGGAACAAAGAAGATGATTCAGATGATTCGACTGAATCTGAGGAAGAGGGGGAACACCTGACTCCGATGGTAAGGAGGTTATAAAGAGTAAAGAAACCGATTGTGAGGCATAGTCTGCCCAAATTCCGTTCCACATTCGTGCTAACTACCATTGACGATGAGCCCAAGTTGGTCAGTGAGGTAGTTGACTCGATAGAGGGTAAACTCCAGAAGGATGCCATGGTCGAAGAGATGGAATCCTTGTACAAGAATGAAACACAGAATTTGGTCAAGTTACCTAGTGGAAGGAATCCCGTTGGTAGAAAGTGGGTGTTTAAGAAGAATATGAATGTCGTAGGATAAGTTGAGAAGTTCAAATCTCGACTGGTAGTGAAAGGTTATTCCCAAGTCGAAGGAATCGACTTCGGTGAGATGTTTTCCCATGTTGCAAAACTAACTTCCATTAAAGTACTAATGTCTCTAGCTGCAACATTCGATATGGAAATATAATAGATGGATGTGAAAACAATGTTCCTACATGAGGACCTGGAAGAAGATATCTACATGAAATAACCTGAAGGATTTGTAATAAAGGGCAAGAAAGAGTTGGTGTGAAAACTCAAAAGATTCCTTTTTGGTCTAAAGCAATCACCAAGGATGTGGTACCGAAATTTTGACATTTACATCCTTAGTTTGGGATTTGTGAGAAGCAAAGTTGATCACTGCATATATTCCAAGGAAGAAGGTGGGTGTTTTATATATGTAGCTTTGTATGTCGATGACATGTTGCTGATTGGAAACAACATGGATGCAATAAAGGAGGTGAAGAAGCAACTATCCTTCAAGTTCGAAATGAAGGATCTTAGTGTAGATAACTTCATTATGGGAATGGAGATTAAGAGAGATCAAGCCGTTAGAAATATTTGGTTGAATCAAACTAAGTATATTGAAACAATTCTGAAACAGTTTAACATGCAGAATTGCAAACCAGTGAAAGTTCCAATTCCAGTGGGAGCAAGGTTTACTGATGAACAATGTCCAAAGACACAAGAAGAAATAGAGGACATGGCACATGTTTCCTATGCAAGTTTTGTCGGTAGTCTAATGTATGCGATGGTATGCACTTGACCAAACATTTCCTATGCAGTGAGAGTGTTGAGAAGGTACATGTCGACACATGTAAAGGAGCACTGGACACCCATCAAGAGAGTATTTAGGTATTTGTGTGGCACGAAGGACTATGCTATATGCTACCAAGGAAAACCTGGAGGTGACAATGGTAAATTAGATGTACATGGATTTGTCGACGCCGACTGGGCTGGACATCTGGATCGACGGAGGTCGACCAACATGTATGTCTTCAAAATGTTTGGTGGAGCAATAAGCTGGATGAGTAAGTGATAGACAGTCGTAGCCTTGTCAACAACAAAAGTTGAATACATGGCTACCACTCATCGAAACAGAGGAGCGATATGGATTCAAAGGTTGTGTTCAAGAATCGGGTTTGAGAAAATATCTATGAAGGTAAGTTGAAATAGTCAAAGAACAATATTTCTGGCAAAGAACCCTTCTTATCATTCAAAGAGTAAGAAAATTGATGTACAATACCATTTCGTAAGAGATATGGTGGAAAGTAACAAGGTGCTACTGGAGAAAGTAGACACGTTGGAAAACATAGTAGACTCGTTGACCAAGTCTGTGAGTGCTGTGAATTTCTCTTGGTGCAGAGAGGCAATGGGCATTGTTGCCCCGGGTCTATGAACAAAAGTTCAGGAATCTCCTGTTTCAACAAAGAAGACAACAAGTGGGAAATTTTTGGGTTGATCTATTCTTTGTAGTGAAAATCAAGTCGAGGTAGATCGACTGACAATCGAAGGTCGAAGAATTTGACCGGGCAAAGTCAAAGTCGAAGATATCGATGTAAATTCAACCGACAAGAGGCCGAAGTGCAAGTGTCAGATGACCGACTAGAGACCGAATGAAGGACCGACTGGTAACCTGACTGTAATAGAATCCTAAGATTTGCAGGATTTGTAGGCAATGATATGCATGGATCTGTAACCATTTTTGGGCGCCAATATTTAGGGTTTTTCCTGTTGTAAATCCTATAAAGAGGTATGTTGTAATTCCATAAAGGATAATGTAGGAATCATAGAATGCACTTATGCAGGTTAATGCATCTGTAGTTGTAGGTTGCTGGTCATGCATATGTAAGCCAAATTGGCTACAGGGTTGTTCTTGCACATGCAAGAGGGTATGATGTTGATTGTGTATTAGGTGTGGATCAAGCTTAGGCACGTAATCTTTTATTCAGATTGAATAAGACAACAATAGAGAAAAACACTCAAAGGAATGTTGGTTTCTCCCGGTTAAGGGTTTCAGGGTAAAATCTCAGTGTATTGTGTGATTGCTTGTGTCATTTACGTTCTTGATTAAATTCTTCTTCTCTTTTGCTAGGATTAGTGTGGAAGTGTCCTTCATTTTCTGACACTCTTAAATAAAAGATATAGTACAAATATATTATGCTCCTATTTAATTAGGAAATTAAATACTTTACACAAATTTATAAATTAAGAAAATACACCATTCCTCGTTTGTTCATTGCATTTCCAATAAAGATAAAGTTCATGGCATATTTGTCTTCAACAACCACTAAGAACTTAAATATCCCCACAACATCTACAAATGAGTTGTTCCTCCATTGATTGTTGATACTTCCAAAATAAAGGTTGTTAATTTGTCATTCCTGAATGAATATTCTGTTGCACATTGCAAGTTGTTTCCAACACACACAATGTTCAATGCCAGAAAAAGGAATTGTTGTTGTAATTCAACAAATAACTATCTTTTTTGGACCAAACTACAAATGGTTGTACACATGGATTTCACCAACCCTGCTTTCACTAACTCTTTATGTGCATTTGACATTTTGATGTGAAATGTATGCATGCGGTAGAAGTTTCTCACTTGTTACACAAACACAGATAGGTACATGTCATTAGAGAGTACTTGAACCGTTCACAAAGAACAACCAAGAACATGACATCGGAGAAAACTTCAATAGTGTGATGATAACAATGCCATGCTTTCACTAGCATAGTATGATCCTTTGACACCATCTCAACAAGAGCCTTTGACACGCCCTGTATTTTATCTTATTATTTATTTTATTAAACCATGTAATATGTATTCATCTTTGGTTTTTATAGGTTCATCCCTTCTACTCACTACTTTTATTTGTACTTTCACACTTGCATCCCCATATCACTATGGTGATTTGTTGTACTTCACTCTATGACAATACAACATGTTCTTCTTTAGTTCCTTCTGCATCATGAAGAAAGATTTTTGTTAGAGGCCCATATCCTGCCAACTACATATGCAAAGCCAATATTTATAAACTTGTCACAACTACATTTGAACCCAAAATCCGACGACATCCTATGACGTCACCCAAAAAATTGGTCTTGTTGTCAAATTTTACCTTTAAAAATTGTAATTTTTTTTTTCTCCAGTTGGCCTAGACGGTCATAAGATATTTCACTAATAAGGCATTGCCGTCGAATTTTTGACGCCAATAAAATATCCTTAGAATGTTGCACTTTGACTTGTACTTAGTCAACCCCGCTCCTCACATTTATTACAGTAATGGTCATCAGTCAACATAATTTGGAAATCAGACGTCCATTTATTTATAAAATCCTGGAATGATAGAAACATTCCAACATTTTTGCTATACTAGCGATGACTTGTGGAGGTTACAAGGATTGTTTTTCCTGCAAAAAACAAGAATTATTTTTTATGTTACTATCATTACAAATATTTGAAGTGTGGAGCTCAAGTATTTAAGATCAATAATCGTCACTCAAGCTCGGTAAAAGAAAATGTCACATAACAATATTTCTCATCCACAAGAACAAAATCGACAATTACTTGCTAGATTGTGGGATGGAGTGAAAAGAAAGTGTGACGGGAAATGTTATTGTCCTTGTAGTCAATGTAGGGGCTTTAATAGGAGAAGATTAAAGATCTCAATAGTGAAAATACATTGTAGGGAACATGGACACATTGGGGGGGTGCATGAATATCATCCATTGGTAAGTTGTTCATTATATATGTCTTTATATTGATCGTTTTTGTAAATGTATGTATCATTTTTATATTTGTTATATATACACTAATATCTTTTGATGGTTTGTAATTAAAAATAAAGGCCTCCCAGGGAATATCTGCACATGGAGAACGTGGTTGCAGAACAAGTGTCGGAGGAACATGGAGCTACGAATACCGAAGAACAAGTTAATGATCATATGGAAGACAATGATCATGCTTATAACATAATTAAGGATGATGGTGCAAATACATTGATCCATTATACATATAATGTTAGAATGGACGATGGTGATCATGAAAATGATGACTTTGATGATGTTCATGATTTACCTCTACTTGAGAAGGCACACAAACCCCTTTATGAAGGCTCCAAAATAACTCTTCTCTTTGTTGTATTGCTGATAATGAACTTGAAGGTTATGAATGTTTTTTCAAACACATCAATCACACATATGTTAAGGTATGTAATATATTGCATCGATAACATATATATGATCATGATAAAGGTTATCTTTGTTCCTCTAATTTTTTTTTTATTGTTAGTTCATCAGTAAAATTAATAAGGATGCAATATTTATCGTTAATATTCTTGATATTATATTAACCAATTTTTTTTTTTTTTCAAATTTGTTGTAGCAGCTTGATAGATGAATATTTGTTACCACCGTCAAATATTTTACCTTGCACATACCGATATTTATCTGCCATCATGAAAGATATTGGAATGGAGTATCAAGCAATTGATGCATGTCCAAATGATCATATTATATATTATAAACAATATGAATTTGAAACAAAATGCCCTGAATGTCATAGCAGTAGATATCAAACAGATCAAGTAACAAAAAAGGTTTCTTGCAAGGTTCTTTGTTATATTCCCATTATTCCACGCTTGCAATGATTGTTTAGGTGCAAAAACTTAGCACAATTTATGGATTACCATGCATGTAATAGAAGTGAAAATGACATTCTTCGAATGCTTGTAGATGGTTCTGCATTTAAAGACATGGAGGAAAAATGGACACACTTTAAAGAAGAACCTCGTAATGTTAGGCTTTCTTTGGCAGCAAATGGTGTCAAGCCATTTGCAGAGATGAGATCTATTTACTCGGTGTGGCCTATTTTTGTTATCAACAATAACATTCCTCAATGGATGTCAATAAAGAGGGAGCATATAATGTTGGCAATGATTGTTCTAAGTATTTGTTTACAACAATGTTTTTTTAATGCAATATCATCTCATTTGTCGTATTTGTTGCATAATGTCATATATATATTTTTCATTTACTCATATATATTATTTATGTGGGTAAAATGGTTGTAATAATTATGTATTGTGTATGTTCAAATCAATTAAGTAAGTACAAAGTTAAATATATGAATGTATATATCGAGCCTCTTATTGACGAGCTACTAAAGCTATGGAATGGCATCACTATGTATGATGCCTCTAGACCAATAGGGAAAAGGCAATTTGAATTCCATGCAATGCTTGCATGGACAATTCATGATGCTCTTGGGCTAACACATTTTTGTGGTATGTAAGTATAACATGCACTTTAATAGTATTTAATTTTATGAAGTTGATATATTAATCATTCATGTTTTTTAAATAATTCATTCGTTATATATAACATATTATAATTGACATAGTTAATCCATCTCTTGTAGGTCTTCAAACAAAGGAAAAATTTACATGTCCAGTTTGTGGTCCTATGATGAAATCTCGTCGATCAAAAAGTTTAGGAAAGCATGTGTTTGATGAGTATAAGAACTTCCTCTCCAAGAATCATAGATATCGAACTACTGAAAAACATATTTTCAATGGGAAAGAAGAGACCGCATTAAAACCACAGAGAATGACACCTCACCTATGGAAGTTTCAATATAATCAAATTGTCAAGGTATAGATCAAATTGTCTATCTATAGTCATATATGAAATGTTTTTAATTTATTTATTTTATATTGTGTTTTGTTAATTTAGTGTAATTGACAAGGAGTTTTGTAATTTATTTAACTATGATTCATGATGGTCGTGATCACGAAGGTGTTAATGGGCTTGCACAAGGGATGAAAAGTTATCCCAAACAATTTAGTAGGTTTCCCTACTATGAGCACCTACAAATTATTCATTAGTTTGATACAATGCATATCGAAAGGAATGTAGCTAAAACATTATGGCGAATATTGGATGGAAGGAGTGACAGAAAAAATTGTCAAAATTTGCAGTGACATTCAGGAAGCTAATCATGCAATGAAAGATGTCATTAAATTAAATAATGATGGAGACCAAATTAATTTAATCTCACTTCCATGGTTATTCACGGAGCAACAAAGCAATGCTATAAAAGAAGTCATACAAAAAATTAAATTTCCCACAAGATTTTGTTCGAGCATAAAGAGTATCTTAACAATGAAAGGTGATTTTAGGGGGGTAAAAACGCATGATTGGCATATCTTCATTAAGGTAATTATTCTGGTTTATATATTTCTATATTTTTATACTGCATGTTGTTGGTGTACTTTTTTGTCTACGTTTGGAAAAAGTAATGAAACAATTTTATTGTTACAGTATGTTCTACCTCTATCTCTCCCAAACAACTTTGACAACAATGTCAAACAAGTTATATATGATCTTGGAAAATACAAGAGGTAAGTAGCAATATTTTGCATGCATAAAGTGTTTGTTTAATTCGTTGTAGAACTTATATTTAACATTTATTTTAGTAATTGTACTTATGTACTATATTGTTTATTTTCGTTAAATCTTGTGATTTGCTTGCATCACTTGTAGATGGTTGTTATCTAAATAAATCCATAAAGAAGATATAAAGTATTGGAAGAAAAAAATTCCTTGTCTAATGTGTGAAATGAAAAAGTTCTACCTTTGTCACTTTTCAATGCACAAGAACACTACCTCATACACCAAGTTGAGGAGATTGAATTATGTGGATCTATACACACAAGGTCAATGTGGATTGTTGAGAGGCACTTGAAATTTTTGAAGGCTTTGGTTGGAAAAAGAGCACATCCTAAGGGTTCTATGGTGGAGGGATATATGGTATATCGGAACGTGGTGTATATTATTGAATATCTTTCAGGGTTAGCGTTTATTAAGATCGATTTAGATCAGTTAATTGGTGATCCAAACTCCATTAACAAATTTGAATGGGAGTACTTGATGGGGAAAAATAGATCGAGGAAGGTGAAAGGTAATTATTAGATGGCGTAGATTAATTATAATACATTTGATTGTTGGTTTTATGTATATATCATACTTAATTATTTCTTTTTTAATCTTCAATATGCATCAATTATAAAGGTATATTGTGTTAAGTAATTATACATTTGTGAAATATTGTAATTTTATTCTCATGCAGCTGGTTGAGAGTGGGATGTGTTGGCCTCCAATTTTGGCTTCTTTTTGTGATATCTTTTTGCCTATATGTCTCTATCCTTATCACTAATTTGCCAATTTTAACTCTAGATACCTATTCCATATCCTATTTATCTCCAAGAAATATCTCCAAGAAACCACGGGTGATTAATGAAGTCCTTAAATATGTATTTCTTATGTTTTAATGAATAAATAGAATGAAGATTGCTTATTTTGTCTAACTTGAGGTTTGTAGTATGATTTTGGAATCCATGCAGGTGATTTCAAAAGGATCTACTTTATCATTTGGCAGCAACATAGTCTTAGACACTCTAGCAGCTGAGATCCTATGTTTTGACATTCCGGTAGTCAACCAGAGCACTCTGACTACCATAATAGGTGAGCGCAAGACATGGAGGATGGTTCGCTGGTTTGGTATTCTCCAGCTTTCGAGGATCTTTTATGTCACTTGGAGTATGCTTGTTGGAGGTCTTAGATGGATCTTATCCCTTCATAACATGTTCCTAACATCATGGATGGAAGATCCAATTTTAGTTAATGCTTCAGATTTATATGGAACGATAGCATGATTCCATGCTTTAGTCATGGAATCATGGAACAATTGTATTTAATTTTCCTATAAATAACATGTCATCACAAGAATATAGGAAAATATGGTTAGTGCTGGTAGATGATCTATTTATGGATCGATCCTCTGTTTTGGACTCTATTATAAAAGGGGACATGATGTAATAGATAGATAAAAGGGGAATAGATAGATAGATATACAATTTGGCTGATTGTAAAACTCCATCATACTGTTTACTGTTTTATATAATAGAAGATAAATTTAATGAGTTCGATGTGATAGTAACATAGATCTGTGTACATCCTAAGTCTGGAAGGCCCCCCAACTTGGGTATGTTTGCATCTTAGGTCATGATAATTGTTTTTACATAAGCTTATTTATCTTGTATGAGTTTAAATATCTGCAAGTTTCTTATGGTAGCAGGTTGAAGTTATGTCATTATGCTTTCATTCCCTTAAGATACAGAAGTAGTTGATATTGAATAAGATAGTTGAGTACAACAATAGTTTATCTTCATGAATCAGAACAATCACTTGATTTCAAAAGTAAATAGATGTCAATGTGACAGTTGAAATAGTCTGAAATTACATAGGTAGATTTCTTTTCAGTATTGCTGCAAGTTTTATTTGGTGGTTAAAGTGTGGAAGAAGAGTTTCATTATTCTGACAATTTTTAGGAGGATGTGCACATGAAAATTAGATGACAATGGATTAAGTTGCTTCATAGTTCTTTAGAAGTATGGTTGATGAAGGAGTAATATTTTGAAGACATTTAGTTCAAAGTTCAGTGATGGTTTGATTTGATTAGATGTATAACTTTCCAAGAATTTCCCTGTAAGGTAGAATATTCAGGTTTTGATTATGATGTTCTTAGAAGAGATAAGGAATTCAAGCATTAAGTGGACTATTATCAGAGCACATACATAGCAGAGAATTAAATATTCCTTTTATGAAGATAATACAATCTTTTCATAGTTGATTAAAAAGGGGTTTTAGAGTTAGTATCAAGTTATTATGAGTTGTTGATAACCAACTGAAGATACATTATTTCTCCATTTCTGCACATATGGTGTCAGTACCTCAAAGTCTACCTTCCCCGGTTGACATTTTATGTAAGCTGTTTATAACAATATACTTAGCTCATCATTTTGGCATTGTTGTCGGGGAGGTACTAAAAAGGATAGGAGAATAGGGGTTGTGTTGTGTTTATTGAAGGCTAGGTGGAGGAGGAATGGTAAGATGGGAGGTAAGAAACTACGCATCTACTATAGTGGGTTCCTCCAAAGCTTCGCCAAGTAGTTAGACTTCAACGGTTACTTTTTATCCAAGTGTGCCTTTATTTCCAGTAGTGTCAGATTTCATTTTAGCAAGGTGTGCAAGTTTAGTTTTGCAGTTGTGATTGGATTTAGTTTTGCAGTTGTGATTGGATTCCATTTTGCAAGGATTTACTTAAGTTTTAGTTGTGTAAATTAAGTTTTAAAAGGGGCAGTTTTCAAGAATTCCTTTCAGTTGATATAATCTACGAGAATTCATTTTAGTTGTGTGATTTGCATTTTCAAATAAGAAGAATTCCCCTACTTTAGAAGAAACAAACAACACCAGCCAGAGAAAGAATTAAAGAGAAGTCTAAAGAATTGTTGAGTAAGAAGGAATGTTGCTACAAGATATTTTGTAAGATATCGAGAGAATCCTATTGGAACTTCCTTGTCAGCCCGTAGCACAAATAAAGAACCAGGAGACTCCATTAGATGAAGAAACTTTAAAGCCCGAAATCATAGAATTTATTGCATATTTAACTCCTTGTTGTCTTCAGGAAGATGTAGGAGTCTTTGAAGCTCCACAAGTCAACATTCAGAATCGTGAGAAGTGGATTCTTTCAAATTCACAGAGCATGCAAGAGACTGCACAAGGAGAATTGACAAAGTTCAATTATATTGAAGAATGGTTCCAATCATGAATCAAAACAACAAATAGATTCCTTCTTCAACAAATCATAACATCTCATCAGAATAATTAGTTGGTTCTTCATGTTCACGCACATGCTAAAGTTTTCATTCTAAACCCGAGCATGAATTTATTTACAAACTTGCTACAAACATGGCTTCATTGGAAACATACATATACTTGAAAGAAATTCAATTTCTTTTTAAGTATGTAGGATAGGGAATATAAATGCTGCAGATAGTTAAGTATGGGAATAATGAAACAAAATTTTGGGTTTCAATAAAAGGATGAGAGTATCTAGCTAGCCAAATACTTCTGATCCTAATAAGAACTAGACTTCTAACCAGCTGAAGATTCTCTAATTGAAGATATCTGTATTTATTGATACACTATGCACCTATATTTAACTGTTGATCTTCTAAAAAGAGAATATATTCAGATGCTGATCTCATACCATATGTGATGGACATATAGATCTATCTTTCACGATATTGGATCTCTTTATGGGAGAACATTTCAGGGAATCTAATTGGTTAAAAAAAAACTATTACCAGATATGTGATTTGCAAAAACTTTCAAGATATGGATGTTTTTGTACCATTGGGATATAATTCACAGTCTAAGACCTGTATTGTCTCTGCTCTTACTCCTATCACAAAGGGGAAATTCCTGTAGTGGAAAATTTACCTGAAATCCCAGTACAAACACTTTGTGTTTTGATAAGACTCTTATCATGGAATCAAATCGACTACCAGAATTATTCATTCGATAGTTTGTACACTGGAGTCCAGTACTAAAATCATATGATTCAAATTCTATCTCAGAATATGATGGCGCTTTTCATCCATACATAAGGTGGCAACGATACGCTCATGGTAAGTCAAGGTAAGATCATTGGATTTCTGTTGTTTATTAAAGCATTAGAGAAATATAATTAAGGATTAGTTGATCACCTTCTCATCCCTTACCATGATTATCCACTTAGTTTTCCATTCTCTCCTAGATATCGTGCTTCCTCCATAACACATGCCACATCCTTTTATTAATATCACATGACTTGTAGTTCACCTTGTAAAATAGTATGAAGTAACTATCTGTATCATTTAGGTACTTTCCATTGATTTGAATCACTGCAAGGATTCAAATCAATGCGTATACGATCTTGTATTTCGTTGCTTCACTTAGAAAAAAACTGGATGGGTTAATCCCTTCACATCATTTCAACAATATTGTCTCTTGGCCCTTCTGTGTCTTTTCTCCATTTTACTCAAGCAATAGAGGAAGAACAAGGTAATAGTCATGCCGAAGGCCAAAGTACCCAGGTTTGAGCCGATAGTGGATGAGTTGTTCAAAGCATATCCAAGGTGTAGACAACAAATTGAACAAGCAGGGTGGATGCCTTTTTATGAGAGATTGAATGGGAACAATGTTAATGTAGCCAGAGCATTTTCTGAGACCTTTAATGGCCAAGAATCTCGAGTGGGAGAATTGGTTATACAAGTGTATGAGGTTTTTATTGCTGAGTGTATAGACGTTCTCTGTGATGGGGAGCGGTGGTTTAAAAAGATGCCAATTAAAGGGCTTAATTGGAATGGATTTCTTCTGCCAGGACATAATAACCCTGATTGGAGCAAGGGTGTACCTAGAGAGTGGATTATCAAGGAATGGAGGGATGTGTTGTTTGTCACTCAACAATGTATCACCTGTGAGGGAAGGTATGCTGTCACATTTCTTTATCATCTTCGATTTCTTTTTCATTTTAAAGGCACACATAGAATGGATCTTCCATTTTATCTTTGGAAGAGTATAACTAAGATGGATACACGAGTTCAGACTCATCCCAAGGATGTTAGTACCAGTCTATTTCACCATAGTTTGATTAAATTACTGGTAGAAGGAGACGTGTGAAAGAAGAACCATACTTGGGGTCAATTTTTGTTTTGGTCTGGATTCGAGCTGAATCCTTCAACTCTGAACCTTACCCTGGCCTCTCCATCTAAAAAGGTTTGAGCCACTCCTCTGCGTAAATTAAAAAGTTCAATGAAGAAGGCTGAATATAGTGGAAGATTGCAATAGGTCACTCCAACTGAAGCTCTAAGGTCGGCTAAGCATGGTTCAAGTAAGAAGATATCCAAAAATACAGGAAAAAAAGTGAATCATCAAGTTAACGAAGGGATGTCAGAAGCAGATCAAGAACTATAAGCTGTGCAGATTACCCCTAAACGACCAAGGAATCGGTCACTGAGTAGGAGAAATTTGATTCCACCTATTGCTCGTGGATTAGAGAAATAAGCCAAGGAAGGACCACCAATAGAGGAAGAACCAGACTTAGCAGATATACAAATTGAGGAACCATAATTTTTACATGTCTAGGATTTAAAGAACCTGGAAGAGACGAGGAAGGAGGAAACTGAAGAAAGGGTGTATAAGCAATTAGAAGAACAAGATGATGAACCTTCTCTTGAATATACTTTGGAGAAATCTACAAAAATAAAGAGGAAGAGAATTAAGATAAAGGAGTCTGAGCAAATAGAGGAAACATTTGGAGAATCCTCATCTAACAAGGAACCCATGAAGAAAAAGATTAGGAAGGAGCTTAAACAGGAAATTCTTGAGAGTAAGAATGATAATATCTTTCTACACAAGTCTTATCATAAATTATCCAAAAGGCATGAAAAACTGGATATGAGGTATAAGGTTCTTTTCACAAAGTCTAAGGAATGGTATATCAAACTGACCAATGTAGAGAAGAAAAATGAATATTTGAAGAATAAGATTTGGAAGCTGAAGCATAAACCAACAAAGACTGTACAATCTCCATAAATACTATCCTTTTTTTGCATAGGGACATGCAAATATTCAGGCTCGGGGGGGATGTTGGCCTCCAATTTTGGCTTCTTTTTGTGATATCTTTTTTCCTACATGTCTCTATCCTTATCACTAATTTGCCAATTTTAACTCTGGATACCTATTCCATAGCCTATTTGTCTCCAAGAAACCACAAGTGATTAATGAATTCTTTAAATATGTATTTCTTATGTTTTAATGAATAAATATAATGAAGATTGCTTATTTTGTCTAACTTGAGGTTTGCAGTATGATTTTGGAATCCATGTAGGTGATTTAAAAGGGATATACTTTATCATTTGGTAGCAACATAGTCTTAGACACTCTAGCAGTCGAGATCCTATGTTTTGACATTCCGGTAGTCAACTAGAGCACTTTGACTACCAGAATAGGTGAGTGCAAGACATGGAGGATGGTTAATTGGTTTGGTATTCTCCAGCTTTCGAGGATCTTTTCTGCCACTTGGAGTATGATTTTTGGAGGTCTTAGATGGATCTTATCCCTTCAGAATAGTTTCCTAGCATCATGGATGGAAGATCCAATTTTAGTTAATGCTTCAGATTTATATGGAACGATAGCATGATTCCATGCCTTCAGTCATGGAGTCATGGAATGATTGTATTTACATTTCCTATAAATAACATGTCATCACAATAATATAGGAGAATATGGTTAGTGCTGGTAGATGATCCATTTCTAGATCGATCCTCTGTTTTAGACTCTATTATAAAAGGGGATACAATGTAATAGATAGATATACATTTTGGTTGATTGTAAAAATCCATCATAATGTTTATTGTTTTATATAATAGAAGATAAATTTCATGAGTTCGATGTGATAGTAACATAGATCCGTGTACATCCCGAGTCTGGAAGGCCCCCCAACTCGGGTATGTTTGCATCTTAGGTCATGATAATTGTTTTTCCATAAGCTTATTTATCTGGTATGAGTATAAATATCTGCAAGTTTCTTATGGTATCAAGTTGAAGTTATGTCATTATGCTTTCATTCCTTTAATATACATAAGTAGTTGATCTTGGATAAGATAGTTGAGTACAACAATAGTTTATCTTCATGAATCAGAACAATTGCTTGATTTCAAAAGTAAATAGATGTTAGTGTGACAGTTGAAATAGTTTGAAATTACATAGGTATATTTCTTTTCAGTATTGCTGCAAGTTTTATTTGGTGGTTAAAGTGTGGAAGAAGAGTTTGATTATTCTGATAGTTTTTAGGAGGATGTGCACATCAAAATTAGATGACATTGGATTAAGTTGCTTCATAGTTATTTAGAAGTATGGTTGATGAAGGAGTAATGTTTTGAAGAAGTTTAGTTCGGAGTTCAGTGATGGTTTGATTTGATTAGACATATAACTTTCCAAGAATTTCCCTATAAGGTAGAATATTCAGGTTTTGAGTATGATGTTCTTAAAAGAGATAAGGAATTCAAGCATTAAGTGGACTATCATTAGAGAACATACATAACAGAGAATTCAATATTCCTTTTATGAAGATAATACAATCTTTTTATAGTTGATTAAAAAGGGGTTTTAGAGTTAGTATCAAGTTATTATGAGTTGTTGATAAGTAGCTGAAGATACACTCTTTCTCCATTTATGCACATATGGTGTCAGTACCTCAAAGTCTACCTTCCCGGGTTGACATTTTGTGTAAGCTGTTTATAGCAATATAATTATCTCATCAGGATGCACTACATTTATATGTTGCAAACAATATTGATTGGATGAAGGTATGGACTGAACAATGTAAACAATATAGTCAAGGATTATCATGTGAAGGTGTGGCTTCATTGGTTAAGTAGCACATCACAATGGAGACTACAATCTTGCATAAAGGGAAATCGATTTAGCATATGGTTTAAAATATAAACACGCAAGCATATTAATAAGCCATATTATTTAATTATTTTTAATTATATTGATGCACAGGTTGATTTTTTTTCTTTGCATACTTTCCAAACATAAAATATTTACTTAATTATCAATTGTTGATGTCATTTTTATGTGTTTGGAATATTGCAGGTAAACCACCATAAGGCTATGTGGTGCAACGGTTGTAAATTTCACATCAAAAATTTGGATGAAATGAAGAAAACATCTGATTCTGGGATAACTACAGTATTCAAGGTGATGAATGTTTCCTCTAGAAGTGACAGACACCCAAAACTGTTAGAAAATCGATACTATGGGTATTTGGAAGATATTATTGAGTGTGACTTTAAATCCTTCAAATTAGTTCTATTCATTGTCAAATGGTACAAGCTACGATTGAATCAATGTGATCCCAAAAGAATTGTTATTGAACATGCTAATGGATTTACCATGGTCAATACAAGGTTGCTTGAGCCAACAACAAAGCCCTATGTTCTTCCAAGTCAATGTGAACATGTATTTTACTTAGAAGTTCCAGGTAGAGAATATATTATTCTTGAGACCAAGAGAAGCTCATTTGGGTTTATACCATCATCTCCATTTTTATCTTTGGTTCGTCTAATAATTTTCAAGGTTGTCCTTTAATTACCAATTAATGTAAATTATGCTTTAATTTGACATGTGCAGAGTGACCTATGAATGGGGCCAATGTTGATTTTTTTTTATTTTTTTATTTTTCAGTTTGTGCTTGTATGCACTAAAATTTGACATGGTTACAGTATATGCATGCATTGATGGTATGGGAGGGTTTCAAGACTCAAATATGGCTCACACAAATAATTCAACAATCAAATGACAAAATTATAACATAAATTTGAAGGAGATGAAATTATTTTCAACGTATTTGACATCGATATCGTTATCATCATATTGCGACAAGGTGTCATCATTTTCTTCCATCATCATCATCATCATCATCGTCATCATCATATTTTTCATCATCAACATGATCATTGCCATTGTTAGTGTCATCATCATCATTAATGTCATTATCATCATCATTGTCATCGCTATCATCATTCTCATCGTGATCATCTTTGTCATCGTCATCGTCATTTTCATTGTCAACATCATCGTCATCCATTGTCATTATCGACATCAATATTGCATCATTGTCATCATCATCATCATCGTCATCATCATTGTCATTGTCACATCTTCATCATCGTCATTTTCTTCATGATGATGATGATGATGATGATGATCATCATCACATCGTCATAATGGTATTGTGTTTTGGTCCTCGTCATACTCCTTTTTTTTATAAACTATTTTTTAAGATCATGACTAAGCCAAATACCAAATTGGTGTATGAGATGCCCTTGTTTATGGGACAAGGGATCCCCTCTATGCAACGATTTGAATGCTAACGTCTACGAAGGTATACATACCCTACCCCCCTTTGGATTTGAACCTATGACCTCTAGGGAGTAAACACATGTTCTTAACCGTTAGGCCCACTATATAATATATATTAATTATATCATATTTTAATTATTAAAATATATTTATTATATTATTATATAATATATATTAAATATATAATATATTAATTATTATAATATACATCAATTATGTAATAAATATATTATATATAATTATAATATATATTAATTATATATAATAAACCAAACCCCAAAAAAACTTACTTTTCAAACCTGCGCGTGAGGAGACCACACGAGGAGAGCACACAAGGAGTAACTCCCCAAATCTTGACAACTGTGCGAGGGCATGCTAGAGAAGGATATCGAGGGCACGACATAGGAGATAGAAGTCATAGAGGGCAGAGGAGACCAAGCTAGAGGGAACACCGTGAGCACGCCGAAGAATTGTGAGTGTTCTTGGTCATTTTCAAAATTTTAAGCTATTGTAAGTCCATTACCCAACCAATAAGTTTTTTCTTTGTTGGTTTTATCTAGTCGATCCCAACCCTCCCAAGTTCTAAATAAAAAATGCGCTTTATTGCATGTTCTAGTCTAAAATGATATATTCTTCATCCGAGGTCAAGAACTCACATTTTTCTATAGTAAACTTGATTCATTTCCTTTGGTTTCAATAGTGGTTAGGGTGGGATGGAATAATCTATAGGTGGGGTGAACTCTTGACTAATTAAGATTCCATTTCATATCCATAATATCTAGTTGGAGTTCAAGTAACAGTTCTATATAGTACAACCCTTGACGTAGCAACCCTGGACACAACATATGTATATTAGTTAGTCGAGTCAGTTGGTTTTGTAGTTGTTGGTTCAACTATTGGAGTAGATAAGGTTTTGCTAAAAATGTCTTCTTCTGGTTCCCTCCTACTTAGTCGGCCATAACCCCGCTTAGTCGACCATAAGTCATGGGCCTAAACAATTCAAATTTTTTAATCTTTGACTAGGTATGAAGGCATAAGTTTCTTTGTGCAATATTTAAAACTTAGGATCTATTTTAGCAAGCTCCTTAGGGTCGATTCAAACCCATATAAATAATGACATTCAATATTGCTATTATTGCATGATTAGCTCCATTATCCTTCACAATCATCTCAACTTTCTTGGTCATTTCTAAAATTTGTAGGTATATCATACCATGTGAAATTATGATAGAAGTGAGACCATATATCCAAACCCTCTCCTTCAAACACACACATAATTGTTGTAATTTTTGATAGATCTTCTAGTGAGGGTTTTGTACACAAAAATGCTACTTGAATCATTACCTCAACTTCATTTTCATCATAATTCTATCCTGTTGTTTTCACAAGAAGTATTGAAGATATATATACCTTTGATCTATTTTCAAACTTTTATTCATTGTTGAGGTGATATTCTACCATGTTTAATATTCATAGGTTGGAACAAGGTACTTTGATTTGGCATGTGTGCATTGTGAGGACTTCAATTGGTCACCTCCCATATTTTTCTTCCAACACACAGTGGAAATATGAATCCTATTTTTACAATGTATGGATGGAACAAGGTCCTAACAGAGAAATTCTAAAAGCCCTTCCTTTCCAAGTTTCCTTGTGTAGGAAGAGAACGACCTATGTCATGTTGAAATACTTTGAATATATTTATTAAAATTGAAGGCATCTTGATATTCTTTGGAACTAAAAAAACAAAAACCCATTTGTTGACTAGGACCATGATAATGATCTTGATTTATGTTGACAACCTTAAATTTGTCAAATGAGTATATTCTCAAGGCATTGAATACTAAAGGAGGAGGATAGATGTGAAACTTTCCTCTAGCTTCTTATATCATGAACTTTGAATACTTTTCCATATAACTATTTTGGAACTCGCTTGGAAGTACATCCAACCAAATCCATTCAATAGAAAGGTCCTCTCAAAACCAAAACATTGACTCTACTCCATGAAAATTTAAGAAAAAATTCTTTTGGAGTTACAACAGGAAACATCCCTTAAAGTGGTGGAAACACTCATTTTTGGAGCTACACTTTCAACTTTCCTAGCTA
>JZKD02S1191315.1:193011-230583 GCA_000966675.3 Picea glauca | reverse complement strand
AGGTAAAGAACATTAGGAGGCAGTAAAGTGGATTCTCAGGTATTTGAGAGGTACTGCTACTGATGCATTATGTTTTGGAGGTTCAGACACTTTTCTACAGGGATATGTTGATTCATATATGGCAGGTGATAAAGACAGCAGGAGGAACACCATAGGGTATGTTTTTACTATAGGTGGAACAATAGTAAGTTGGATTTTGAAACTGCAAAAGGTTGTTTCACTTTCAACAACAGAGGCAGAGTATGTTGTTGTTACAGAGGCTAGTAAAGAGATGATTTGGTTACAAAGGTTTATGGAGGAATTGGGAAAGAAGTAGGAGAATAACAGGTTGTACTGTGACAGTGAGAGTGCAATTCATCTTGCAAAGAACTCAACCTTCCATTTGAAGACTAAGCATATACAGTTGAGGTACCACTTCATACGATCCACCTTGGAAGATGGAMATTTGAAGTTGGAAAAGATACACACTAGACATAATCCTGTAGACATGTTAACAAAGGGAGTAACCAGGGAGAAACTGAGTTCCTGCTCAATTTTAGTTGGTCTTCAAGAATGAAGATGAAGATGAGAAATTTGCCAGGTCCAAGAAGGTTCAGAGTCCAACATATACTGCAACGGTGGAGTTGTTGAGATCAATCTCCAAGTGGGAGATTGTTGGTTGTGGAGCTTGATTATCTTCTTGATTCATAGGCCTTTTACTTTCAGCCGTGTTTATACCCCATGAAGTATTTACAACCCAGAAGTATGTACACTCTTCCACGCGGGGGAGTGCAGAGGGGGGGTACCCCCTCTGTGGGGTCCGAGGGGGCTATCCCCTCGACTGGGGGGTTTGGGGGCAAGTGGGCCCCCAGCGGGGGTTAGGGGGCGAAGCCCCAGAAGGAAAAATTGCCTTGTAAATGTATATTGTAATTTCATTGTAAATCTGGACCGTTCATTATAAGGTCGTA
This sequence comes from Picea glauca, assembly GCA_000966675.3. Taxonomy (NCBI): domain Eukaryota; kingdom Viridiplantae; phylum Streptophyta; class Pinopsida; order Pinales; family Pinaceae; genus Picea; species Picea glauca. The sequence goes on along the minus strand of JZKD02S1191315.1, from coordinate 229,636 downwards.
GATCTAACGATAAAGATTATGTTAGGGTTTTTTTCACTAGAAGGCAACCCTCTTTTATGAGGGAAATGTATTGCGGCTATGGTTGGCGACAAATATTGTATTCTGAGATAGGAGACTATGAGAGAAAGAAGAGGAAGTTACAACAAGTTTGTTGTAGGTTGTATCTCTTCATATACTGGATAATAATAAAGGAAGGACCTGACAATTTCTCTAGTGGACGTAGCCCACATTGGGTGAATAACGTAAATCTATGTCTCTATTGTATTGTGTATCTTCTGTGCTTTGTTTCCACATTTGTTTTATTTTATTGCTCCACGGTCCTGTTTTTATAACATCCTCTCTATTAGGAAATTTTTCAATCCTTCCATGATCTCCCCTTTTAAACCATCCATCTTAGTATTTATTGCCTCCAACTTAGCTTCCGTTGAATCCATCATCTCTTGTAGTTCATCTTTTGTTACTGTCTTCTTTTGTAAATCATTTATGTCCCTACACATTTCTTCACCTTCATAAAGAGTCCAAGTAGTACTATCTGGAGGCTTATTTGGTGTAAAAGCTCCCTTTTTTGGTGGCATGTTGGCCAAGTATCACTTTAAACCTTGATTTTGAGGTGGTTCTACTAGAAAATATTCCTTTTATTGTATCTCCAAAATTTTGTCCCTTTTGGGTATGAAATTTTATATTTTGTATTTCTCTGATATGTTTTCTCTGCAATGCCACAGGTCTGATCAAAATTGGATGTGCCAAGTGGAATTTACAGTAACTTCCCCACAACTTGCTGATTTTTGGCCTTTCCAGGAGATCTCACTTTTATAGCGTTCCCCGTACAAAATAATTGATATAAAATTATGAAAATAGTACCAGAAATACTACGAACTGTCCACTATCCAATGAAACTAGTCTCACTCATTTTGTATACTCTAGGAAGAAGTTATGATTTTTTTACCCGGAACACCAACTTGAGATTAGTCAATAGGACTAGTCAGATACCCTATCTTCCATAGGGTGTATATACAAATGTAAGATGACCTAGAAGCTTAAAATTTTACCATAGATACCTTACTATTTTCTTTGAATAACCTTGGAATTTCACGGTCTGAAACGTTACCTAAACATTTTTATAGCGAAAATTCTGCAATGACTCAGTTCAGGATGATTCCAGAACCCTATCTTACACAGGCTGTATCTCCAAAAGTATAAGGCCTCATGAGATGAAATTGTAACCCAACGTAACTTGATCCATCTACTAAATGTCCTCGAAGCCATTCCTTCTGAAACATTGTAGAAAAAAAGTTGTAGCGAAAATTCCAAGGTGTCTCAGATGTAGCAGCGAAACCCCAAGACCTTGAGTTCTGATACCATATGTTAAGAACCAAATATCAATATAGCATATAAAAACCTCATAATAATTACTCAATGCCTTGAAAAATAGATAATTTCAGGTAATAAGCCTCTTTGAGGGGGCAACCTCCTTATACCCCACATAAATGTCCAAATACAAGATGATTCCAAATGAAAATGTCTCCTTGGTATATATAGGAGACTAGGAGGTACAATTACAACTAATGGACTCAAGCCAGCATAAATAATATAACATTACTAATGTAATATGCCCCAATTAAGGGGTAATGAGCCACTATTTAGGGCTTAACAAGAACTTTGTCTTTGTCTAAAATTCCTTCATGCACATTTCCTTCGGTAGATTTTACCCGAAGTGGTCAATGCCAAGATGACCATGTGTATGTCACTTCCATGATCTATGGTCCATGAATTACTCTGTCCTTCCACTCAACTTGATCCAATGGTCGAGAATTCTCTCGGAGTAGATCAATGATCAGGGATGATTGTGGGGTCCTCACTAGCACGACGTTTAAAACTATTGTCGCGTTCCGCAATGGAAACTGCTTGTTTGGTAGTGGAACTGATGCAAATCGTAGATCTATTGGCGGGTGAAGATAGACGGTCTATATTAATTGCAGGATTGGAATTAACATGTTGTTTAATTCTCCTTTCACGCTCCATAATCAATCCTTGCCCTTGATCTGGTGCTTGCATATCCAACAGTCACGACTTGATCTAATCGTTGAYTAGTCCTCCAACGATCCTTCTCTTGTAATCTGACAATCTAGACTAATTGAAGGATTGGAATTAAYGTGTTCTTTAATTCTCCCTTCGCGCTCCACAATCAATCCCTGCCCTTGATATGACGCTTGCATATCCAACTATCATGACTTGATCTGATCATGTTTCTGCAATGCACTTTTCCTTYTGAGCTTTGATCTCTGCATACCGTCATACTGTTGACATCAATGATAACTCAACAATGACAATTCATCATAACWATTTATCATCACATCACAATGCCATCGAATGTTGGMATCAATGACAATATGTCCAACAATATCCCCCTTTGTCATTGAGGGAAACATACTAACTTCATACACAAACTCCCCCTGTGATGATTCTTTTCTCTATGAAGTTACTCTCCCCCTTTGAGATCAATGGCAAGGGGTTGCTCCCCTTACGATCAACCTCTGTCTGTCTTCATTTTGTTGACCAAAATATGAACTTGGGTAACTCCCCCTACATTCATGCTCTGCTTTCCATAACTGAATGACTCCCCCTGTCAATATTCTCTTTTTGCTTCTGACTACTCTCCCCCTTAGTTTCTGAAAGGGTATCTCTTCCTGACAAGGTCTCTTCCCCTGTTAAACTGTTTTATCTTAGTCCATTGGTATATTTGTGTTCAAACAAGTAGTCTTCTTGATACCAACTTGTGGTGATACCCATTTGTAGTGATCAAGTCTTTTCAAAAACTTAATCTAATTACTTTCTTGTGTTCTACAACTCCCCCTATCAATGATTTTTTTTTTGGCTAAAGGATTATGCCATCATCAGGATTGTGTCACATTCTTCTATAGGGACTTCCTTTTCTTAAGCTTGATCTATTTCATATTGGATTTCACATTTCTTATTAGGACCTTCACTCATCATTTTCTTGTTACTAATTTCTTCATTTTCATGTGCAAGATCATCTTTCTTGCTTTCTCCTTCAGATTTTCTTCTCCATATCTTTCTATGAGATATTCTGCTTTTTGGACMTTTTCTTTCTAATTGTGTTTTTGGAGATTTGTCATCTCCTTTATTCTTCCATATTTTATTAGGTTTTCTCCCTGACTTGAATGACTTATTCAAGGATTGACTTTTTGAACTCATGGAGCTTTGATATTTTTGCCCAAACCTATCACAGTTGTAACATCTTATTGTATGACAAAATTTTGCTGTGTGCCCAACAAAATTGAATCTCCAACATATAATTGAGTTTTTGGATTTTCCTGCATATCCATTCTTGAATTTATTTTTTCTTGAGAGATTTATCTTTTGATTTTCTTCTTCATTTTTACTTCTATAGCTTCCTTCCTTAACAAAGTTCATGACTTGTAATTGCTTTGTAATTGCACCTTTCCTTTTTGAGAAGGATGATCCTTTCTCATGTTTATAAATGGTGCTACACTTGTTATTGTCTTCTTCATTTATGACTGAGGATTTAATTAAATCCTTCGTTTCATTTTGATTAGAAATGCCTTTCAATGTATTATGTTCATCAATCTGATTGCAATTTTCTTTTTCTTTATCTTGTTCCTTATTTTGATAAAAATTCTCTTCTACCGAGTTTTGTTCTTAATTCTGATAGGAATCTTCTTCATTAGAGTCTTTTTCCTTATTCAGACAAGAATCCTTTTTATCCGAGTCTTGTTCCTGACTTTGATAGGATTTCTCTTCTTCTTGTGTTTCATTCTGATAACAATTTTCTAGTTGGAGCCATAATTCTTTAGCAGATTTGTAGGGTTTCATCTTTTCTTTGACTTGGTTTGACAATCCATCCTGGATTTATTTTAAGGCTAATGAATTGTTTCTCCTTGCCTCCTTTGCAGTTTTGGCCTTACTCTTTGAAGTAGTTAAGTGCCAGGGCTTATTTACTATCGAATCCCAAATTCTAGATCCTCTTGACTTAAAAAATATTTTCATATTTTCCCTCCATGATAAATAATCTGTTCCATCAAATAAGGGAGCTTCATTTGTGGAGATAACAATTTGTCCACCCATTTCTTCTGAATCTACCTTCAGTGTTTAAATTGTGTTGAAGGCACCTGCTCTGATACCAATTGTTGAACTGGACACTTGACACTGAGAGGGGGGGGGGTGAATATGTGTTACAAAACATTGGACATTTTGTAATTTTCACAACTAAACTGAAAAACAAATATTTATTTCATTTTCTCAATCAATATATAAAATAATAAATATTTTATTTATTAATTTAACTTGAATGAATACATAAGATCAATCTTTGAATATCTTCAACTTCAAGAAACTATGAGAGACCCAACTCTCTGTTACAAGACCCATCTTATAGTTCTCAGATCCAACTGAGAAATGAGGAATCCAACCCTCATACAAGTCCCATCTTGTTGATCTCAGATCCAAATGAGATGTGAGGAATCCAATCCTCATACAAGACCCAACTTGTAAACAAGCACCAACCTGATAGATTGAACCTTCATTCAATCCATTATATATAAATATATATACTTCAACAAATTCAACTACGCTTCTTCTCACCATTCTTTCTTGTTTATATAGTCTTCCAACTGGTGTGAATTTGAATCATTGTGTCTTTTGATATTTGAACCATTATACCTTTTCATTTAAATGATAATATTAATCTTTAAATAATATCATTTTTCCTTTTATCCTTTATTCATAATGCTCGTGAATTAACTCTCTTTTAATCATGACTGTGTGTCAGTTCTTTTGTCTTCATGAGTTGATCACAGACATGGATCGACTCATTATATCGTACTCATGCTTCTTCCATGTTCTCAGTTCACCAACATATCATATTTGATCTTTTATCAATTCTTTGTATTGTTGTAGTGTTAACTCTTTGTCGAATTAAATCTGTATGAGGCACCTCCTTCAAACTATTTACATATGACCATATGCGCAAAACCATGGGCTTATTGATTTAAGCGCTGCCTCTTCTTTTACCCTTATTTCTCTATTCCATACGACTGCAGGTGGTGACCAGACGCTAGGATACATAAGTGCTTGATCACTTGTCAAGATCTACGGTCACGTTTTAATTGCACGATGAGATGGATGACTGTCGTTACTTCGGGACTTCGTCCTTCGTGACTTCCATCCTCTTTACAAATCTCCCGGATAAAATACATGTGTCCATAATCTTTAACGGTTGATAATGCTCTCTGAAGCAGATCAAAGGTTAGCATCAGTTCATGGTTTATGCTTATTCTATCCTTCCAATGTACTTGATCAACGGTCAATAATGCTCCCTAATTAGATCAACGGTTAGCGTTAACTTCGACCTTCGACACTTCGGGTGTTTGCTGTTGGTGAAACTCCCAAAGTACAAACTCCCAGAGTAATGTAACTTGCTGATGTCACTTGTTGACATGTCATTGACTGAGTGGCTACCACACATCACTTAGATTCGTGACTCACACATACCTAAAATTCCAACTTCACTTTGACACTTGTCTTCATCTGATTATGCCACGTGTCCTTTCTGACGTAGATCTCCTCACATGGCACATGTTTTTCTCTTGGATCCAACGATTGTCCTAACTCCTGAAATGTATCTCAGATCGACAGTTGAGAGCAACTTTGGAACTTCAGCCTTTGGGTGAACTCATATGTTATGAATCCTTTTTCTCTGAAGTGGTCAGCGCCGAAGTTGACCACTATTCTGATCCAACAACCATTATGTATTGTCCAGATCCAATGGTCCTCTTTTAATTCGAGACTTCGGGGCTCTGACCTTCTTCTTTGCTTATCCTATCCTTCCACTTTATATAAATCATATGGTCAATATGACTCCCGAAATATTTCTCAGATCGGATGACTCACGTCCTCTTTTGTACATTTGTGGCTTACACTGTCCTTTCACTTTACTCAATCCAATGGTTAAGATGCTTTCCGAAGTATTCCTAATATTTGACGAATCATGTCCACTTTAGGACTTCGACCTTTCTTACTTCTCATTTTACCTGAAGTGTAGCCTCCTCACAACTTTTAACCCAAAATGAATGTTGTTCGTTGATCGTAATCTTAGATCGACGACTCGATCTATATGCGATGATGCTTTACCTTGGTTTAAATCCAATGACTCTTATTTTTCCAAAAACATTACCTACAATCGGATGGCTCACGTTTACTTTAGAAATTCGACTTCAGCTAAAATTCCTTCATGCACATTTCCTTCGGTAGATTTTACTCGAAGTGGTTAATGTCAGGATGACCATGTGTATGTCACTTCATAATCTATGGTCCATGAATTACTCTGTCCTTCCACTCAACTTGATCCAACGGTCAAGAATGCTCTCAGAGAAAATCAACAATCAAGGATGATTGTGGGGTCCTCAATAGCATGACGTTTAAAACTATTGTCAAGTTCCGCAATGGAAACTGCTTGTTTGGTAGTGGAACTGATGCCAACCGTATATCTATTAGTGGGTGATGACTGACGGTCTATATTAATTGTGAGATTAGAATTAACATGTTGTTTAATTCTCCTTTCACGCTCTGCAATCAATCCTTTCCCTTTATTTGGCGCTTGCACATCCAACGATCATGACTTGATCTAATCGTTGAATAGTCCTCCAATGGTCCTTCTCTTGTAATTTGACGGTCTAGATATCACATGATTGGAATTAACGTGTTGTTTAATTCTCCCTTCGCGCTCCACAATCAATCCCTGCCCTTGATCTGTCACTTGTGTATCCAACGGTCATGACTTGATCTGATCGTGTTTCTGCAATGCACTTTTCCTTTTGAGATTTGATCTCTACATACTGTCATACTGTTGACATCAATGACAATTTCATCAATGATATCTGAACAATGACAATTCATCATAACAATTTATCATAAGATCACAATGACATTGACTGTTGACATCAATGACAATATGTCCAACAACTATGAGTGTCAGATTATCGTTGACCCTGCCATGGGTTTGACATGTTTAAGAGGTGGTTAACCGATGGTGAAGCCGTCAGATATTCGACGAATACTGATATTAAATATTAAAAAAATGTAGTAGAATCTTCGATGGAGATATGCTGACGAACCAACGAATTATTTTTCCTGTCAAATATCTGACAACGAGCCACCGACGCTTAAAAAAAAGGAATAACGTCAGATTATAGACGCATAGTTTTCGAATTTCAGACAAATTAGCCGTCAGATTTTGGGTACAAATGTAGTAGTTTGTGTATATCACCTCAAATTGAGGATGTGATTTTTTTCCTCAAGCTTATAAAAAATCAGAGCATGGTGAGTAGACTCTTTACTCTAAAAAGCAATTAGAGCATGGTGAGTAGACTCTTTAATCTAAAAGAAACCAGAGCATGGTGAGTAGACTCTTTACTCTAAAACGCTAACCTAAAACTATACATAGTTAATGCTGAAAACCCATCAGATGCAATATTGGATTTGTATAACATGTCAAGACTTTTATAAGGTCAAGGTTACTATGGATCCGGATCCGGGACACACAGATCAAACACTCCATCAGATGCCACATTCTTGGATTTGTATAACAGATGCCACATTGGATTTGTATAACATGTTAATATTTGGATTTGTATAACATGTCAAGATTTGGATTTGTATAACAGATGCCACATTGGAATAAATAGAACAACAAACACACTAATATGACTACTCAAAACAACATGTCTAATTTTCTATTAAATCTAAAAAACAGAAAACAAAACTACAACTGCAAACTCAAATTCTTGAACCATAAATGGTGTGCCTTGCATATCCTTTATAAAATAGGAGAATAGAGTTACAATGAGGTGTGTGCATGTATAATAACACCTAGAATGGAATTAAGAATCCCTATTGCGCCTGGATGCATGGAAAATCAAGCCAAAAATAAAATTGCACTCTCACAGAGATATGTTCCCTTCATTACGTTGGGAGTTCTCATGCATGAGCACCTCTACTAACTTAGGGAATTGTGCTCTCTACTTTTTCTTGCAAAAGAAACGAAAAAACATGAATTAATCACTGGAAAAATAGAGATACTTTGAAGATACATCTAAGAACAAAGATACATTGAAGATAGTGTATGCATGCCAAAGCTATTTCTCTCCTCAATAAATCCTATTGCACTCTCAATTGTTCTACACATTGTTGAAGAAGGTCCCCTGTAGCTATGATCTATGATGTATGGATTACTCCATTGAAGGAAAAAGTGTTGTGGTTGTAGCGTTGTTCAAGCTACACAGGTGAACAAACACTCCCTCTTAGCAAGGAAAGTGTTCTCCAACACACCAAACCTCTCATTGAACATCTTGAACTTCCCCTTTGCTAGGGGCTTGGTCAAGATGAATTTTTACTGATATACCATGTGAAACCTGTTGACTTTCTATCTCCTCAAAATTAGAATCCTTTGCATTAATGATGGAATACATTGGTGCTAGATAATTAGAAAATTTCTTCGGAGGATGAATTACACGAAATGAAGTCTTAAGAGCTCCAACTTGCTCTTATGCCTCTTGTAATGAAATGCTGAAGCATTTGGCCATGGATGCACTGCAATGGCTTATAGTGTTCATGGATCACGATATTATGGTATATATTGGGAGGTTTGGATGTAGAATACGGATAACAATTCACTAAAAACAATTTCTATCCTTATTTGTTAAGAGAACTTACTAAGGATATAGTTTTAATTTGTTTATCTTCTCTGGGATTAGACTTTTCACATGTGTTACAAGAAAAGAATGAGAAGCATAATTAGTTGAGTGGAATGAAAGTGATGGAGAAATCAAGCAAAGGTATTCTATCTTTGAAAACCAATCCTTAGAGGTGGTGAAATTTACTACAACAAATAGTAGGTTCCAGTTGCTAGGCTCACAACTGGACCCACTGATCGTTATATTACTTTAAAAATATTCAAGTTCTTGTATCTTAGATTTGGACACTAATGCTATGCATAAACTATGAATGTGGCAACATAATGCTTCAAACCCATCTAGCAAGGCATGTCTTTCAAATGGAAAAATTTGAGTTTCAGTTGCAGTAGTTGAATACTAGTTTCATTGTCCATTTAAGTTGAATAAATATTTACAAAATATTTTATAGGTTAAAATAAATATTCAACCACAATTTTGGTAGCCACCTAGTGGTACCCTTATGAAAAATGACACTAGTGATAGAGGCCTAGAATAATTTGTTCCTTGCATAGATTTGTCAAAGAATGATTCATATGTAATGTCTGCTTTTGGTGGGAAAGTGTCATTATTCAACCTAATAACATTTAAGGTGGGGAATTATTTCCTATCAATAGGTTTGTTTGCATTTGTTTTTAGTAATTAATGATGTTATCTTCTTTATATATATGACTATGTTTCTTGGTTTAGCAAATGTTGCTATTTTCCTAATACTGCTATTTGTACAAGTGATTTTGTTGAATTCATGAACTTATGCAGTGTAACATTGTAAACCATGAAAGGGTCCATCAGTTCAAAGTTGACTGAGATTTTGATGTTATCTTAATAACTAATATGTATGAATTTTAAATCTGTATTCATGTCAATATTGATGCAGGTCATGGAAAAATGCATGCCCCCTCCCACAACAACAACATGTATAACTTTCCATCTTTTCGATAATAACATCATTGCTATTGGAATGGAGGATTCAACAATTCAAATTTTCAATATTCAACTCAGAAAGGTGACGTGGATTTACATTTTTCCTTGTAGTGACTAGTATTTTTGCCTGATCTCTTATGTTGTTACTAGAATGCCAGTGAATGAGTTTGATTACAGACAAACATGAAACTGAAGGGGCACCATAAGAGAATAATTTGCTTGGCATTCTCCAAAGCTACTAGAATTCCATTGAATGAGTTTGATTACAGACAAACATGAAACTAAAGGGGCACCAAAAGAGAATACTTGGCTTGGAATTCTCCAAACCTTTAAATGTTTTGCTATCCTCTGGAGTTGATGCACAGGGATATATTATAATCCCTTTGGAGGTAACTGGATTATCTACATTCACCATTTAAGATACAAAATAAACCTTTTTACCATTTAAGATACCAAATAAACCTTTTGACCTATCTACCTTCACCATTTACAATATCAAATAAAACTTTTAACCAAAATCAATATTGTGGTGGTAGCTCTATGTGTGGAACATAAATGGATGGGAGAAGTGTAAATTTGAAATCCACACATTCACAGGAAGGAATATTTCCATCACCACTCGTAGATGCTACATTTTAGTTTCATAATATTAATCAAGTTCACTTGCTAGTTGTTCAAGAGATTCAAATTGTTGTTTATGATGCAGAGGGAAATGCACATATCATGCCTTTGACAAAAAGGTATGTAGGAACCATAACAAAAGCATTTACAACCAATCTTCAACCAATGGAATACTTTGGAACAAACAAAGTAGACACACTCGCTAATGACGGGTCACTATCAAATAGGAAGGCTTTGGAAGGCTTCTTGGAGCTTTAGATCTATTTCAACCCAAAGGATATATTTCACCTTCGACAACAACAATATTTTTGTCAAAATTGTTCGACAGGGACATTGCCACCACAGTGGCACTTGTTAAAAACAATAAACTTGCTATAAGAAAAACAAGGGGAGTTGCAAGGTAGTGACTTCTTGTATTCAATAATCTATAAGAAATGTAAAGGTGGAATATGCATGAGGGTAGGAATGGGGTAATCTACGCCTACCTCTATATTAGCTTGTGAAATCATTGCCTTTTCCTTTAGATTTTCTACCTTTATTTCTTCTATTAGCATAAGATCTATATTTATCACTGGTTCTACTCTAGCTACTTAAGGATATGGAATTGTTAGCTATGGTTCTAAAATTGACTTTGTTCTTCTTATATATGCATATGTATTTTCCACTGAGTTGCTTGCTCTTAAACTTTTATTTCTTGATGAAGGAATGGAAGGAATGTTAGTTATCATGATTTGCATTATTGAATGGAACTAGGTCATGGTCTTGATCATACGTGTGAATTTTCAAAAAAAGGCTAGGCTTGGTTGGAATACATGAAAACTTGGAAAATAGTTGGGCTAGTTAGGTATGTGCAAGGAGTAGGAAAAAGTAGATATGTTATGATTGATTCTTTTAATGCTTACTTTGCTTTAGGTGTTATTGATATGAGTATCAATATGGAATTGTGACTTATTAGTCTTAAAAATATAGGTTTGTTCGTTGTTATTTGTGTCACTGGATCACTCGGATATGGAACTAATGTAGTTAGTGTCTTAGTATGTTGACTTACTATCCAAAACTAAGAGGAAACTAACTATCTCTCCTACACTTGTGCTAGCTAGTTTCCTTTTCTTTTAGCTCTGCTAGAATGGGTTATGGATCTTGATTTGGATATAGGAAAATTGTTCTTACACTGCAATGAAGTGGAGGGACGAAAAAGATGAAGAAGGTGAAATCATAATATGATGATAAATGACATGCCATTAATCCAAATCATCGACACATTTCTATGCTGGACGAACAAGGTCAAGTGTTGCTTTTATTCTTTAATTTTTTTTTTTAAATTTTAAAGTTGTTTCAAATATGTCAAACCCGACAGCTAGAACACATAGAGTCTTGAAGGAATTGGTTACGGTGCATGTCCAATGCACTATAGCTTAATAACATGTTATCCAACAAGTGTCAACAAAATGTGGTAGCCTTAGTAAATAATGAAGAGGCTTTAAATGTACAGGGAATGGTTCCCTAGCAACATTAATGTGCATTTGTCCACTTCTACCTATTGCTCATGACAACATTATATGCAACCTGACCTAGCCATTAAAATTATGTTTTGTTAGTTGTATGTAAAGCCCAACTTCTAGCCAGGGACATGCCCTAGATTGATTCACTGGCATCAAGATCCAAGTCAAGATATAAACTAGTTTGTCTATCTAGAAGGTATGTTGCTTACCAAAAGACCACTTTTTAGACCAAATTGATAAACTAATAATTGTTCTCTTTGACTATTAGATGTCTAGGAAAAGTTTGATTGAAGCTTCAATTCTCTCTTCAATCATACAATGTGTGTGGCCAAAGCTCTTTTCAATCACATATATACATATCCAATCGATAGGGAATAAGTAGTAGATCTTGTAGCTACATCCATGATAGCATATCCAAGTGCATGGGATACATATATAGATCTCAAAGGTCATTTATATCTTGTTAAAACTTTGGATCTTGAAATGTAAGATAACGCCATATTGTGCAACATCCTTACATGACAAGGTTGTGGGTGGGATAATAGTATATATAATAAGTGAAAAAGGTAAGATAATAGTATTTTCGAACTCTCCTTAAAAATCCAAAGCTACTTATCGGGTGTAGATACAATTACACAATATATCCTAGTCATAGTCCTAAAGCCAGGTCATTATTCTAATTCCAAAACCAACAACATAAGTGGATTCATGAGTATCAATAGTAATACCAATTGTTTGTGTATGTATTGTATTATTTTCACTAATAGCCCCACGTGTTGTACATTGTGTCGGGGGGCTAGAGCCCCTGATGTTTTTTTGGGATTGTTTTTGAGTTGTTTTTGGCCCATTATAATATAATCCTAGTTAAGGAAATCAATCCGAGTTAAGAAATTTGGGTTTTGGGTGTTGTGGAATCATACATATTGTATTGTAAAATGGTGAAGTTAATGTAATGAGATTTATAGGTGCGACTCTAAACATTTGATAGTTTTCCTAGTTAAGGGTTTCCATGGTAAATTTCTGAGTACTATGTGTGAATGCTATTGTTTTCTTTCTGTTTTATAAAGAATCTGTGTGTGCATTGCTATATTGTAAATGTTTAAAACTTACACTAACAACAATCTCACTAGTCGATCCAACACCATCACCAACAATAGAAGTAAAGGCCAAGGCATAAGATACTTTAGTAGGTCAAGAGGCAATAATAGTAGATCTACCAGTGCTAAAGAATGAGGTCATGGCAAGTGCACAAAGGCCATTCCAACAACTCTAGAAGATTTATTTCAGGCTCATGCTCCTTGATTCCTTCAGCACCATCAATGCTTCTCATGCCAAACCTGATGAACTACAACATCAAGGAATTAAGGAGTACAAATCCTAGAGCCATAAGCAATACCATGCATCATGCAAAAGCCATACAATGATTATTTATCAACAAAACCCAAAACTATAAGCAATACCATGCATCAAGCAAAGGTGGTGCAATGATTTTGTGCCAATTAAAATGGTGGAGTGATCACCATGCCTAATTTTACATGCAATACTTAACCTTATATGATATATAACTAATTTTATAACAATCTATAGCATTACTTGACCTCATATTTGTAGCATTGTGTATTTCTATGTTTTTGAACTTCAAACATAGGAAATATCATGAGAAATTTGGCCTACCCTTGGGATGAGGCCAAACAAGACTATTTTTTTTTTAATTGTTGGAGATAAAGTTTTTATATATTCCCAAGCAAAAAACTTTGGAATAATTTGTAGAAATGGTTAATAGATGCCTAAATTTGCATGCAAGTTAGTAGAAAATATAGGAAAGTAGATCACTATAATCCATGTAGCCCAAAAGGTAGGGAGTAATAAGGCCACTTGAGCGAGTATACAATTAGTATAATAAGTTTAAATGATGTCTTTTTAAAATAAAAATAACAAATTTCATATGATATTGTTGAAAAAATTGTATAAAGTTGAGAGTTAAGGAAATTATTAGAAAAAAAAACACTTGAACCATTAGTTCAAGTTGATATAGCTAAGAAGGTGCAACAATACATAATATGTTTAAGAGAATGTAAAATGTGACAATAGAGGTAAGACAATTTCTTAAAATAATTGCTTAATTGTACATTAATGTTGTACGCTTGATTTTCTATTATACATATTTATAGTTGTGTAAAAGTGATGGGGTAGTGATAAAGTTTGACCAAATTTCCGTAAATAATAACGAATAAATGTCCAACTAAAGAAGATTAATAATTGGTGTTTAAATTTGTTGGTTGAATGTGCTAGGCACTCTTTGGTGTCCTTTGTTAGCTAAAATATAATATTTAGAGAAAAAAATCTGAATATAGTTGTAGAAAGTAAATAAACAGAGAAAGATAAAAGGAAATATAGATGTGGAAAGAAAATAAACATAACTAGAAATGAGAGATAACAATAGTAAGAAATCATTTATTGATAATTGGAATTGGATGCAATGTTTACTTGCATGTTCGATGAGGAAACCTCCAACATGATTAGAGCTCCAAATACAATAATAATCATGAAAAATGACTGCAAACCTTCTACTATAATACAATTTCTAATTGACCAAAACCCTAACTACCTAATGGACCTCCATTAATGAGGCCTCAACCACTAACTGGTGGGCCTTCTTTAACAAGGCCACTTACATTTATTGATTTCACACTCTACTACCTCATGGGGCCTTATTTAATAGAAATGACCTTCAATACATCGAGTAATAATCTATTCCACTAACTATATGAGTTAGGATGGGACCCTAACATGCCCTCCTCCTTACAACGTAGCCTGGTCCTCAAGTTTGGAGATGAGGAAAATGATGGAGAATCTATGATGGTTCCCATGTAGCATCTTTAGGATGTGTATCCTTTGACTAAATAAAATATTCCTAGATAGTGCATTGGCAAACACTCAAGATTTTGATTCTCAATTACGAATCACCTATGACAATCCTTATTATTTTATATATTCTCGCATCAATTAATCTCGGTCCCAAAAAAAAATCACTTTAGCTTGATTATTTGTTGATCTTCACAAACCCCAAGCAAAAACAATTTTCTTCTTTTCCTTCAAGATTGCCCCTAATAAAAAATGTTTTAAGGAATAAGAAATATATTAATAAAAATATTATTTGAATCATGGAATTGTTGAAAAGTATTATAAAACTTTAATATTTAAAAACAAATAATTGTTTCTATTAGTCAATGCAATTTTAATTTGATTTGAGGTGAAAGTAATAATTTATTATATTGGATTTGTAACAACAAATGTCACAAAATAGGGTTTTTTGGTTTGCGGTTAGGCTCCTCGTGCAAAATTCCTCTTGCAGCATAGAACCCTAGGCGAGGGCCACAGGCCCTCCCTATCCCATTTTTGTCTCCTTCCCGTCCCTGGCTTCCCTTCTCTGGTTTATGTATTTTCCACTTTTGTCCCCTGTTGCCCTGTTTCAACACTTTTTTTACGACGTACTTTGGCAGGTCCCAACAAGAGACCGTGTATCCCCCATGTTGTCTGGGACACATGGAAGACTATGGTATGGAGGCCATGGATTATGAAGCAATTCCACTAGGGCTGTCTGCCTGATCTTCCCATGGAGAATTCTTGGAATCCCTCCATGCACCTTTTTCAACTCTCCACATGAATTCACACTTACAACAAGTTAATGGCAGCCCTGATCTTGAGCTTTCCAGCTTCAATCATTTTAATGCCGTCTCCTCAGGTTCTCTGCATTCTTCACCCTCCAGGTCGTTGAAGCAACCAAACGATTTTCAATCGTATTCTCCCAAGGAAAATGTTTCTCTTCCTGATGATTCACATAAGGAATAAAAGAAGGAGAATATTGGTAAAGGATACCAATCCATGTGTCGAATCCCGACTGGTTTGTCTAGGAATGAAGGGTAACTGTGAGGATGGTAGTCAGAGATGAAATTCCCATAAGTGAAGTCCCTCAGCTAGCGGGAAGACTTTGGTTGGAATATTTAACGATAAGTCTCTAGGAGAAAAATCCCTCACAGTATGGATGAATAACCTGTGGAAACCCTTGATTAGATATTCCCCGAAATTTCATATCTTGTCTAGAAGGTATATTTCCTTCATGTTCCTTTCAGCAGAAGATTGTGAAGATATTCAAAAGAAGAACTGGACTTGGGGTCCGTCTGGTCTTACCCTTAAACCTTGGTCAGTGGATTTCATCCCCCTTAAGGAATCCATGGCTGTAATGAAGGTGTGGGTGATTTTACCTGGTTTTCCATTGACATTTTGGTCTAAGGAAGCGTTGGAGGCTATTGGTAACAAACTGGGTTCTTTCGTCAAGCTAGAACCTAATTGGGACTCAAAAAATTATCGCAAGTGGGCCTGGATCATGATCGAAGTTGATATCAAAGAAGGTATAGTGGGTAACATAGATTTAGTCTATGCCAGAATTACTTGGTGCCATAAGGTAGACTATTGGAGACTACCTTTCAGGTGCCATGGTTTCCATGAAGTTGGACACATCTGCTCTCAGTGCACCAGAATCACGTCGCTTTGGGTGACTTGGTTAAAATATCTTCTGATTAAGGTATGGTTCTTTCTTCCCTTTCTTCATCAAGTGCTATTCATAATGGTTTGGGGTTGAAGTTTCCTCTATATTTTGTCCCTTCTCCCTCTTCTCCCCTCCCCTCCCCAAGACTTCCACCCTTCCTGAAGAATCCCTTTCAGATATTCCCCCCACGGTTTCATCTACGGTCCCGATGGATATGAAAAAGGAACCTTTGGGAGAGCCTTTCCCCTCTCCCATGCTCAAGTCTGACCTTATGATTTCTCCCCCCTAACCTTCCCCTCCTAGGGTTTCCTCCTCATCGCCCTCTCCTGAGGCTTTTCCCTCCAAAAAACCTTCTCCCCCTTCCCCATAAGTCTCCATTTCTCCCTTGGTCAAAAGATACTCCTTGAGATCCAAAACTTGAGATACCAATCCTTATTATGGAGGATTTTCCCTAGACCTTCCTCCTCACACTCAGGTTGGCAGGAAATACCATCTCTCGAAAGAAAGAGAAAGAGTTGCTACAAAAATTCACAAAGGAATCCAAGTGACCATCACAAGGGCCCTTATAACAAGGAAAGCCCTTCCAACGAGGGCAAGATGATCTTACTTTACTTCAACGCAAGAGGGGTTGATGGGGCCCCAATTAAATTAGCCCTCAAAAGAATGTTCCTAAGCCTAAAGCTAGACATAATTATGATCCAAGAGACAATGTGTCATGGTGAAAAAGCTAGAGAAATTTTCAGTCCTTGGCTTAGGAACTTGTCTTTCAGTACAATTGACGACTCTGGATTATCGAGAGGCTTGCTTACCGGGTGGAGCCGTAATTTTTAGGCCTTGTCCTCTATTGTTCGCTCTTCAATTTCAGTCAAATTAAAACATAATAATAATGATTTAGCCTTCTCAGTGGTCAATATTTATGGTCCCTACTCTGATAGGACCTCCTTTTGGAAGGACTTGATATCTGAATGATTTTTTTTTCTAACCCTCTACTGGTGGTAGGGGGGGATTAATTTCACCCTATCCCTTCGGGAGGTTTGGGGAGTGCACCCCAAGGTAGATAAGCAAAGCGATTTTTTCTTGTCTTTTTTAGAAAATTCATGTCTAGTGGATATCGAACCTCTGAAGCTCTCTCCCACTTGGAGAAATTTTAGGACTAGGAATGAGGAGGTTTCAAAAATATTGGATCACTTCTTAGTTTCTGAATCCCTCCTTGATTTGGGATAAATTTTTAGAGTAGTGGTAGAGGTGGGAGTAATTTCATACCAATTCCCAATCTTCTTACATTGGTCTTTGAGATTTGAGTCCCCTCCCTCCCCTCTTAAATTTTGCCAGTCCTAGCTAGTAGAAGAAGATTTCAAGAATCTGGTTGTCTCCACTTGGGTCAAGTTTTACCCTATGAAGCCTATTCCACACATGGAACAATTTGCATCTAATCTTAAGATTTTTAAAAGAGCCATTAAAAAATGGCTTCCTCTTTGGAAATCCAAGAGGCAACGAATTATTTGGGACACCGAAGAAAGTCTCGCCGAGGCCTATAGAAAGCTAGAGGAAATCCCCCTTTCTAGTGCAAAGTTAGATGAACTAAGACAACTGGAGGACAAATGAGCCTCGTGGCTAAAGACAGAGGAGTGATAATGGTGCATTAAGAGTAGGGCTCTCTGGATAAAAGCAGGAGACAATAACACCAAGTTTTTTCATTAGTTTGCGAACTATCGAAGAAACCTCGACACAATATGGGAAATAAAAGACGAATAAGGAAATGTGGAAATATCCTTTGAGGAAAAATCAAATCTTGGAGTAAAATTCTTCAGTAATCTTTTCTCAGACCCCCCTGGTTTCCCTATTCAAGAAATTTTGGAGGTGGTGGGAAAATTTCCCACTGTGTTTTATGAAGATATGGATTTATCCTTGGAGGAAGAGGTCATTGTTTTCCATGCAGAATGGAAAAATCCTAGGCTCAGATGGTGTTATTGTAGAATTATATAAGTCTTTCTATGGCTACCTAAAGAACAATCTTCTGATGGTGGTAAGGGAATATCAAAAGGAAGGAAGAGTTCACGGGCCTCTAAATGCCACCTTCTTGTGCCTTATCCCTAAAAACAAATGCCCTTCTTCCTTTGAGTATTATAGACCGATTTCATGTTGCAATGTTATCTACAAATTAACATCTAAGATTATTTCTAGAAGACTGATATTGATGCTAAGTGATTTCATAGGAGAAGAACAATTTGTTTTTCTACACAATAAACAGATCCACGACGCGATAGCCATCGCTCAAGAAGTGCTCCATTCTATCAAAAAAAGAAATCTTAAGGAAACCATCCTTAAATTGGATCTCTCCAAAGTGTATAATCGAGTAAACTAGACATTTCTATGCCTGGTACTCATCCAAATGGGCATGATCTTGAAAATTTTCAACTGGATAATGGGATGCATTCAAAGCACCTCCTTTACCATCCTTATCAATGAAGTTTCATCCCATGTCTTCAAAGCATCGATAAGACTTCGTCAGGGCTGCCCCATTTCTCCCTTTCTGTTCTTGATTGTTGCCGAAGCACTAAGAAAATTGATAAAGGAGGCCAGATCCAATGACATCCTGAAAATAATTACAGTCTCTCAATCCGAGTCAGTAGCTCTTTTGTTATTCATGGATGACATTTTGTGCAGCTTGTTCGGTTCTCAAAGGAATTTAAATTCCTTTAAAAATATTTTAAACCTCTATTGCAACGCAATGAGAATGAAAGTAAATATGGAAAAATCTTGTTTAATTATTAATCACTTTGCAGAAGGGGAAGAATCCTCCTTTGCCAACATCTTTCCAGCTCAAAGGAAACCTCTCTCTAAAGGACTCAAGTATATAGGCGTCAACCTAAAACCAAACAATTACAAGAAAGAAGACTGGAGTTGGTCAATCAGAAAAGTTGAGGCCAAAATAGTCATTTGGGTCAGTAGACTCCTTTCCAGAGGAGGAATATTAGTGTTAATTAAAGAAGTCTTAGAAGGAATTCCTGTGTACTAGAATTCCATAGCTGCAATACCTAAATGAGTCTTAGATAAAATTCGTCGAATAAGCTTTCACTTTTTATAGGCGGGACAAAACTCTGCTGGAGTTACTCATCTAGCCAATTGGAATTCAATCGCTTCCCCAAAAGAGATGGGTGGATGGGGTTTAAAGAACATTCATCTTTTTTTTTGAGCCCTAGCAAGAAGGAATCTCTGGAGACTAACCCTTGGGAACTCTCTTTGGGTAAGAGTTATTAACTCTAAACATTTTCCCAACCTATTTATTTCTGAATGGTTTCGAGAGCCTACAAAATCTTCCAAAGGCTCAATTGTGTGGAAAGCTCTTGTGGAAGCCTTTCCCCTAGTTTGAAATTGGAATGTTTGGCATATTGGAAATGGGGCAAAGGTAAGAATGAGAGAATACTCATGGTTGGGAGCGAGAAACAATTATAATATTTCTCCTCCCCTCTTGTAATTACTCAAGGATAAAAACCTTTTATTTTTGGGTGATGTAAACACTAGATTTACCTAGATTCGAGGGCGTCTGGGATGGAAGAACACATAATATATTGATCTCCCTGAAGCTATGCGAGACGAGTGGAACTCCTACATCTCCCTTTTATGTGAAAATTTTATCTCCTTGGACAAAGATTCTGAAGACACTCTCTGCTGGTCAAAAAATCCATAGAATGGGTCCTACTCGGTCAAATTGGGTTACAAAGCCTAGTTAGAAGATAACATTGTGACCCCTCCGAAATGGTGCTGGAATCCCCTTTGGAAACTCAAATCTCCTACTAGATGTAAATTAACCCTATGACTTGCAATGAACAACAAATTGATGACCTGAGATAATTTCCTTAGAAGAGAATGCCGTGGACCCAATAAATGTCCTCTTTGTAAAGAAAATCAAGAAACTATTACGCATCTCTTTGTCTCTTGTCCCTATGCAAGAAAGGTTGTGCATTTAATAAAAGAATAGCTAAAATCCAAGGCTAATTGGAACCAGGGCTCAATCGAAGACTGCTTCAGATCTTGGATCCAAGACATATCAATATCCTTGTACATAAGCCTCCTTGGTATCATGATTTCGAACATTTGGTGGGCCCGAAACAACTCTATTTTTAAAGATAAGTATGTTCCTCCAGAGGTCTCTGTGGAAATATCACTTAGTTAGGAAGAAGAGTTCAAGGAAAAATTAAGGGAAAGTAAGTCTCAGATTGTAATCCTTCCTCCCATTGATTACACAATCCCTTGGGGATACTTCGATGAGGCCATTCAAGGACACCCTCCTTCATGCAGAGTGGGGGTGTTTTTTTTATCAGTCACAACCACTTTATTCACATCAGATATGCACCAAGGGGTGGAACAAATAACACAACAGAACTTATAGCCCTTTGGAGCCTCTTGGAAACTTCAAAGGAAAAAAACTTGTCAAAGCTTCAAGTTTTTGGTGACTCCAAATTGACGATCGACTGGGTGAGGGGTAACAATAATACTCAAAATCCCAGTTTGGCCTCCTTGCTAAGAGACATCAAGCTTATCTTCAGATATTTTGAATGGCTATCCTTCCAACACATTCTTAGGGAACTTATTGCAAATGAAGATGAACTCTCAAAGGAATCTTTACAGTTGCAGAAAGGAACCTTCAATTTTTATGAGTTCTTTGAAGGAACATAAACCGAAGCAATGGAGTTTCGTCTTTGAAGAAGTCTTTCCTTTTTTGGACATGCAGGGTTGCATATGTTTTAAAGTTTGAACATGATGTAGAAGTTTTAAAAAATCCTATAAAGGCTTGTCTTGAAGTAGATTAGATGCATAGGTTGTATAGTTCCTGAAGAAATCCTACATAGGCCTGACATGAAAAACTACAACATCTAAATTCTCATATGAATATAAAAGTTTTTTTTTCTCTGATTTTTTTTATTATATTATTAAAAAAAATATAAAAACAAATAAATAATTAAGACTAAATCATTTTGATAAAATTATATTTATATTAAAACATTTTTTTTTTTTTGTAAATAAAAGTAACTATATATTGATATTCAAAAATGTACGTGACATTACAAAATATGGAGTCTTCCATCTGTCCCGCCACATATGGGAAACTAGGACATGTGGCCATCAAAATTCAAGAGCCACTGTAACTGTATGAATAAGACAATGAAAATGTCTAACTGATAAAAATGGTCATAGTGATCGACTAACCAGTGGCTTATTGACATACATCGTCTGATAGGGAATATCAATTCTCTGCGTAATTGACATAGCCAAAAGAAAAACATAGACATGGGGGAGCTAGTCTAATGCGAGCTCGGGCTGCCATGGGCACTGTAGGGTGGGAAAAATTTCTAGCCGTAGGTTGGGAACCGCTTGCTTGATGGAGCTTCCATCATGGCGTTGAACAGGAGGTCCATTCAATGTACCAGGAAATGCTGGATGTGTGTTTGGTCGTCAAGTTTCTACCGCAGTTAAAAAATGAGCTGAAGATGCTTGTCCGAGAGTCAAATCGAGGTGGGCGGAGGCAAATCCTCCATCAATTCTACATCCATCTCCAAGTCTGCATCTGTTGTTGTCGTTGGAATATTCATTTTCCAACTGGGAGGAATTTATTCCTCCACCATGCATTCTCTGTTGCCATAAAAATGATTAGGAGTGTGGGCTCTGAGAGAGGCAATTTTCGGGTGAAAGCTAGGTGGAGGGGCGAGCTTCTCAGGAGGGAGAATTTCCTCCTCGATTGGGTAGCTTCCATGGTCAATTGTTGGATTAGAAGTTGGAGGCTGTGGTTGCGGAGGCCAATTATGGATTTGGTCAGAATGACTGGTAGCGATGAGGGCAAGCTGAGAGGGGGGGAGTCTATTGCGTCTGGTAAGGGTGTTTTAGTAGATCGGACCCCTTCTATATTTGTCCCTCTCTCTGGGCATGGTGTGGGCGTTCAGGTAAGGATTGGGCATGATAAACAATGGAGGATTGATGATGGGTGGCCAAACTGTCGAGCAAAAGGCAAAAATGGAATGGGAGAGCCAAGGAACAGTCGAGCACCAGGCGAAGAGCAAGCCATGGAACAATCGAGCACAAGGAAAAGATGGAATGGGATAATGTTCTAGGGAACAAGCCTTCACAGTGCTTGGTGAATTGATAGGGGTGAAAACCATGAAATCCAAGGTAATTGTTAGCTTGGTGCAAGTACCTTGCTTGGTACGCCTAGCCTGGTTCTCACAAGGCACCATTAAGTCACCTTGGAGTGCCCAATGCACTACCATTACTCCTAGCCGAGTGCGGGTCATTCAGTCTAGAGGGAAGGGAGGATGGTGACAGGGGTTAATAACTCCCTATGCTGCCTATCTACACCTGTCATCCCTTGCAAGCCACTTGTCACCCCATCTAGGAGTATACTAAAACAATTTAACTAACTAAAAATATATATATTGAATGATTTGATTTTCAAAATTCATTTCCTTTGCAAAAATAATCATGTAATTATATATTATTTTTGGGATTAAGTGCGTAGAGTAAACCATTAATCTATGACCCATATCCATGAGTATTAGTGACCAATAATTCTCATGATTTGAACAATCCACTTAGCACTTATTGCATCACGTGATGCTCACATGGGTGAAGAAGTGGGATTGAAACCAACAAAATAAATCACATATGATTAATCATCACCTTGGGACTTACACCCGATTACCAAGACGTCCCGAACGATCACCCATCCCAAGACTCCTTTTTCCTAAACTAATTACAATACTTCTATCAAAATTAAAAGAAAACACCTCTAAAAATCTAAAAATATGCTTTAATGAATTTGGAAAACAAAGCATACAAAACATATTGCTTAAAACTTAGTGAAAATGGCACGGCATAAGAAATTTGAATTAGAACATAATAAGGTATAGCCATAATGTTGGATCAATCATAAAGGGGTTTCTATTCATTATTTGTAACGCTAGTGTGTAACTTGAATATTAAGAGTAAATTTTGTTTTTATTCTTATATTAAGATCATGGAAAGAATTTTTTTTTCATATATATATAATTTATTTATTAATTATTAGTATGTAATTTGAATAATAAGTTTGGTTTATTATTATGTTATTTTATATATATATATTTTTTATAATTTAGTTAAATATTTTTTTAATATATTGTTATAAGAAATTTAAATTAGAATATAATAAGGTAGAGTCATAATGTTGGATCAATTATAAACGAGTTTTTATTTATTATATCTCGTAGGTTTGGAACCAATAACTTAACATCATAGAGTGCCTTAACAACATACTTTGTCATACTTTGTTACGAACTGTCCTACACTTGGGTGATTTCTATTCATTATTCTTAACCCTAGTTTGTTACTTGAATATTAAATTTTGTTTTTTATTATTATATTAAAATTATGAAAATAAAATTTTGTTTGATATATATATATATATATATATATAATTTATTTATTAATTATTAGTATGTAATTTGAGTAATAAGTTTTGTTTATTATTATGTTATTTTATATAAATGTTTTTATTTTTTTATTTTAATTTAATTTTAGTTAAATATTTTTTAGTATATTTATTTTTAGGTTGAAAGAAGTGTAACTATTAGTGGAGAATATTGTATAGTTTGAGTGAGTTTAATAATTAAGAGCATATGTTTTCTTCTAAAAAGTCATAAATTTAAATCCTCATGGTATGTTGTATACCTTCATATATATTATCATCATCATGAAAAATCAAACTCAAAATATCATTCCAAACTAATCACATTATTATTTAAACAAAACTTAAACCAACACTTCAAAACTCACTATGTACCATGGAAAAAAAAATGTAACTGATGTAATATATATATATATATATATATATATATATATATATATATATATAAAACCGAACTCAAAATATCATTCCAAACTAATCACATTATTATTTGAACAAAACTTAAACCAACACTTCAAGACTCACTATGTACCATGGAAGAAAAAATGTAACYGATGTAATATAWATAWWWTATWTATATTACATCRGTTACATTTTTTCTTCCATGGTACATAGTGAGTCTTGAAGTGTTGGTTTAAGTTTTGTTCAAATAATAATGTGATTAGTTTGGAATGATATTTTGAGTTCGATTTTTCATGATGAGTTGAATATTTTAATAATAATTTGAATAATAAATTTTGTTTATTATTATGTTATTTTATATAATTGTTTTGTTTTTATTTTATTTTATAATTTAGTTGAATATTTTTTAATATATTGTTTTAAAAGTTTTAGGTTGAAAGAATGGTRAGCATTACTGGAGAATCATATTCAAAATTTGAGTTAGTTAAAATATATTTTTATTGTATAGTTTRAGTGAGTCTAACCGTTAAAAGCATGTGTTTCCTTCTAAAAAAAATTAAAAAGTTAAATCCTCAAGATAATATACTTTTGTATATATTATCATTATCGTGAAAAATCTAATCCAAAATATTATCTTAAACTAATAAAAATTAAACCAACACTTCAAGACTCACTATGTACAATATAAAAAATAATATTAAATATTTTTATTAATCTTTAAAAAGTTATAAATTCTATCTTTTTCATCATATTATTATTGTAAAAAAAATTAATTTTTATAATAATAATACTTAATTTCTTACTTTCCAATTGAAAAATTCTACTGCCTTAAAATCCAATCAAAGTGCTTGTCTAGCAAATGCATGCATGTGCAGCCAATTATATAAAAAAAATGAGGTACGCCAAATAAAAAACAACAATATGCAACCAATGATATTAAAAAATCCTTTCAAGACTTTCATAACCATTTCTATGTTTGTTTTGGCCCTCGTGTGGTCCTTTTTCTCCAACCACACTTTCACGTTGGTTTCCCAAGTTGCCATATGATCCAATGGCTCTCCACCTCCCTCCCTCTTACCCTTATCCTAAAAACATCTCTTGTAAAATATAAAATATAATAGGTTGAAACCACCCAAACTCATCCATCCATTGGCCAACCGAACCTCATCTACATCTTCCTCCCTCTTGCTCTTATCTTCACAATGCACCTGCTATTCTCAACCCCACATATCTTCACAATATACATGCTAATCTAATTCCCTCCCTCCCACCAACCCATATATATATATATATGCTTTTGTGATTGAAATTTTTGGCAATATTAATTATAATAAATATTAATAATTTATATATTATTATCTTTGTAGTGTTAAAATTGGATGGTCAAACTTCAATATTAAAATTAGACTTAGCTATGTTCCAAAATTCAATACTAAATAAACTTGAGCTATGCTTCAAATTTCAATGCTAATATCAATAGTAATAATAATAATAATCTATTTTTAAAGTCATAGCTTAGTCAACCATCAAATTGATGTATGAAACTCTCTTGTTTGTGGAACAAGGGACCCATTCCATGTAGAGATTTCATTACTTAGTCTATAAAGTTGTGCATACACTACTTCTTTTGAATTTGAAATTGCAAGACAACCCACACATCATTGCAGTTTTTTTTTCACATTATCCCCTTATTTTTTTTGTTTGAAGTCGTGATATATTTCCTACTAGGTCAAATACTGTTGTATATGTCCCCATTAGAGTCATAATAAAGATAGAGTTAACTCTTCAAACAAAATTGTGTGATCTTGTAGCAAACTTCCCTCTAGTAGCCAAAATTTGGCTAAAATAGGAAGTTAGCCTTCTAATCGATTTAGGACTTTGATCGAATTTTCAACAATTTGGGTTGATTTAGAATTGGACAAAACCCTTAGGGGCGTAGTTCCACCATGCATGAAACTTCGATAATGGTGGAACTCTAATAGTGTCTAGAATCCTAGTCAAATTTGTTACTAAAAAGAGTGTTTGTTTACTACAAGATTAACTTACTCCTCCTAGGAATGCCACTACGAGGATTCCCAAGTAGATGCCATAAACACCATCTATTGGGAATAAAACCTTGAACAACACAAGTAAACTTCCATTGGTTACAACTTAATAAGATGATTGGTTACATTACAAATTTAATGGATATAAACCACAAAATCAAGTTAGGTGAGTGAGCAACTACAAAAATATCAAGCATGCACTTGTTAATAGTGAAACTTGTCGGCCTAAAGGGGTTGGATCCAACGGTGGAAAGCGAGGCGTTTTTCACCATTGGGAAAGGTTCACTTCCAATTAGGTCCGCTTAACTTGGAGCCATGGGGACATCTTGAAGTAGTGGTCGAACATATGGTTGCACCCATAGATATTATATTAAATGATATTGTGACCCGTGCACACATAAGTGGATCAAATCCCACCCCCATGTTCTTCAATTTAAAATCCCAAAGGGGTTGGATATAATGGTGGAAAGTAAGGATTTTTTCACCATTGGGCAAGGTTCAATTGCAATGAGGGCCACTTAACCTAGAGCCATGGGGACACCTTGAGGTAATAGTCAAACATGTGGTTTCACCCAAAGATATTATATTAAATGATATTGTGACACGTGCACACATAAGTGGATCAAAGGCCACCTCCATTCCCTTCAATTTAAAATCCCAAAGGGATTGGATCCAATGGTGGAAAGTGAGTGAGGAGTTTTTCACCATTGGGAAAGGTTCAATTCCAATGAGGGTCACTTAACTTGGAGCCATGGAGACACCTCGAGGTAGTGTTCAAATGTGTCGTTGCACCTAGAGATATTATATTAAATGATATTGTGACCCGTGCACACATAAATAATAATAAAAAAAAAACATTTACTTCATTTTCTTAAAACTTTATGAATAACTCTTTGTAGTTACCTTAGCCCTACGGTTTCCCTAGCCTCGATGTAGCTCTCCATTTCCCTACTACAATGGCTATGGGGATCCAGATCCCCATCTGGAGTTCATCGCAGACACAACTAATTTCAAAGAGCTTATTGGATCACTAGAGAAGCCTTCCTCCCCACCTAAGCTTACCTAGTCCGTGAAGAAACTTGACCAACTGCCTGAGATCAAGATCCCATGCATCGTCGCTCGCAACAAAGATTTAGTCTCTACCTCCAAAGGAATCGTAGGGAAATTTACTAGACTCTAACCATCACCTCGTCAAGTTGAACTATGGATTGCATGGAATTGGCAACTCCTCATCAAAGGATGACTAAATCACTTATTTTGTAGTAAGGGTTTCTACACTTTCTTTTTCGGGTAGAAAGAGGACATGGATCTTATTTTTCGAGGTGGGCCATATTTTTTTGGTTGAAGGTGCCTGTATCTAAATCGATGGACCCCAAACTTCTATCCAGAGTGTGATATCCCCACTAAAGTCCCTTTGTGGATTCGTTTGCTGCATCTTCCCCTCCACTACTAGGGAGATGATGCACTAAAATGTATTAGGAATTTGTTGGGAATGTGTATTGACAAGTCTGAACCAAAGACTCTGATGTTTTCATGTGCTCGAATATGTGTAGAATTGGACCTGGAAAAAGGGATGCCATAAGAAATCAAGTTAAAATTGGATGACTGGACTCATGTCTAGAAGCTAGATTATGAGAAATTGCCTTTTAAGTGTAAGATCTACCACAAATATGGTCATTTTGCTTGAAATTGTGCCAAGAACAAACAAGAGTAGATTGTATAAGAATTAGAACCAACAAAGGAATGGAAACAAGTTCAAAAGAAAGAAAATATAGGGAAAACCAATCCTTTAGGACCCTTAATCCCTACTCACACACTGATTCCTGCTCGAAAACCTCCTCCCGTGGAAAAGTTTGAAGTCAACAGAAGCAATCAAGGGAACCCAAGAAAATAAACACAGGAATAATTGCACCTCATCTCCTCCAACAAAATTAAAAGCTCGGGCGAGTCCAATTTAGGAAGAGAAGATGACAAAACTCTTGATCAAAACCCTAACTCTTCAAGCAGTAACCCTCATGAATTAGATCCCTAAGATAGGGAGGACGAAGAGGTTGACTGAGAGGAGGATGAAAGCCATAAATAAATCCCTAATGTAGAGACCCAGACAATCATAGTAGAAATATTACCCCCCAAAGGGAAATCTTGGCAAGCCCATGGGGAGGGGGAAATTCCAATTGAGAGAACCCAGAAGTTAGGAAGAAAGACAAACAAAAATTCAAGAGAAGAAACAACAAATAAAGAAAAATCCCTCAAAAGACAATATTCAATAGAGAACTCATTAAGAAATATGGGATGGAAAGGAAGCCACAAAGGAACATACTCTTAGGTCCCACCCGTCTCAAGCAGATGGGATTCCTCAACCCAAAAGTAATTAAGTTCCTCTCTTGGAATTATAGAGGCTTTGACCTAAAATCTAAGAAGCCCTATGTAATTCTTCTCCAGGAGACTAAAACAAGGAATCATAAGCCATACAAATAGGCAAAAAAGCAATTCAAAATAGTGAAGGGGCAACAATAAGCTTAGCAGGGACATCAAGAGGCATCATGACCCCATGGGACTCATCTCAACTCGATCTCGAAGTAACTTTTTACTAAAATCACTGGTTACATATTGTTTTTCGCAGTAGGGAAATTGGCCATAAAATTTCCATTATTAATCTATATATGCCCAATAGATACATGGACAAAGATGAATGTTGGAGGTCTTTTTTATCCTTTAAAGACAATTTGGTTCTTCCAACATGCATAGTAGCTGGGGATTTCAATACAATCTTACAAAATTTAGAAAAGAGAGGGGGGAATTGTGTTAGAGATCCAATGCAAGAGATTATGGAAGATCTTGTTAGGGACCTGTTGAGGGGTCTGAGATCCATTTAAATCAACAATAGGAACCAAACTCGCCTTAGAGGCCCAATTAGACTCTGCAACGTTTGATGGTAGAGTGGTTCTCCATATATTTTGATCTAGCTAATTTATCGATGGGCTTTACTTGGTGATTGACATGATATCTTCCTATGAAAGTTCCTCCTTCAGTTTAAACATTCTCTTTTTTGTCTTTTCTTTTATTAGATGAGTTTGATAAAATGAGATGTGTTGGTATAAACCAACTGGTAGAAGAGATTCTTAACAACTGAAGAAGGTTGAGCTTGGGATAACCCTCGTGTTCAAGCATTTAGAAAAAGATATTCACACCTATTACAAACCTAGTACTAATACATTAACTTGTTGGTATTTCATCATTGACCGAGATACAATTATCGTAAGAAAAATACACATGTAATAAGATGATTGCAAGAAAAATAGTTTCCTTAGCTCTAACATCAATAACACATTAACACAACAATTTGCTTTCCATCATTAAGAACAAAAGAATTGCAAAAATATTGAAACAAATAACTTATCAATAGATTCAGAAACTCTTACTCGTTACAACATCAATTATTTATTGAAATAAAAGTTGGAAGTAATTCCTCAATCCAATCACATAACGCCTTTGATGAAAAACAAAATTTTGTCTCTGGTCCTAAACAAGACTTCTCAATTAAGGTTGTTCAGAAATAGTTCTTTACAATTCCCAAAAAGAGGGTCTTTTCCCCAAACCATCGATCCCTTCTAAAAGATCTATCTCTTTGTTTATAAAGAATCACTAACTAAAAATAGTTGCTACCAGTTTAAGTTAAGTAAAACAAAATATCGCCACACGACGCTTGATCTCTTTGTTCTTTGAGAATCATCTCATGGTCCTACTGGAGTGGATGGATCTTCTCATATTCTGATCACTTGACAAAGAGATCCTCACATGTGTTAGCATACAAGAACCTGTGCTGATCCATCAGGGCTGAAAATATTTCTTTCACTTCTACTACCCGTTCTTTGTATTTGATGATCTTGGCACTCAACCACTGTAGAACTGCACAAGCCTTGATCAGATGTTCCATAAAGTGTTGTATTTGACCTAGTTCCATGCTTGCCACCTGTGCGATCTCCACTGCCCATGCTAAGTCTTGTTCTGCATGTCACTTGACTATGTCATGCAGGTTGACAAAGTCTTCGAGTGAGCCGAATTCTGGGAGGCCAATGCCTTTCATCTCCCGATTTATCTTTTCCCAACCTTTTTCGCACCCAAACCACTTCTTCTATATCTCTTGCTGAGGTTCCTGGGCCATACTTACCTAGTATTCGATTTCTTTCCTAATTCGAGAGATGATACTATCCCTTGGCACTCGAATACCATGCTCCTCTGCTTCTCGTCCCTTCTGCACTGCACTGATGTAGTCAATTATTTCTACCACTTGGTATGAATTTTCATACTATCTCTCCACATCCTTGCAGGTTTCCAGTGCCATAAGGGTATCTTCTTGGAAACCGGCTATGCCTGTAGTGAAAATATGTCTTTCACTTGTGAAATTTGCATAGGCATCTTGGAACTCACTCTTCAGAAACACTGTGGCCTGCGTCGAGTGTTGATAGTATTTTTCCAAATGGCGTAGATGATCTAGCTCCTTTAGTGCAACGACCAATTCCTTTTCATCCCACCTTGGTCGATCCAACGTGCCATCAGTGATAACCATCCTTGCGTTGATGAGCTAAGATGTCTTTGCATGTTATGTACTGAGCAAATTCTCTTTCGTGGTGATGAGAATCGAGCTATCCAACATAAGTATTCTCTTCTTGGTGGTCCTTTTCATGATATCTTTCCTCTTCCTGTCATAAGTGATCGCCTGTATATCGATGACCTCATCAACAGGCTCAAGGATTTGTTGTTCTCCCCAGGTTAGAGTGTTGCACAGGCTCCTAGTTGTGTGCATTTGTTCTAGGATTGGTTCATGTACTTCTTTTACATGCTCCGATGGATCGACCTCCATTTGGTGTTCATTGGCTGGTGAGGTATTGACTAAAATTGAAGAATCAATGATAGGTTCAATACTTACTTGGGAATTGGTTGTTGAGGTGTCGATCTCTTGTTGTTGAACTTCCTCTTTTTGTCCACCTGATCCTAGCTCATCCCTGGAGCTGTCTTTTGGGGTCCCCGATAGGTCAAGCAACTCAGTGTGTAAGACACTTTCGACCTCATGTTCACCCTACAGAAGGTTTTGAACTTAAGCATCGAGTCTTGGGGAAAATATTTTCTCATGTTCCTTCTCCTCTGTAATTGGTATCTGAGTTTCCAGGGAGACTTATGAACTCTCTTCATCATCATAGATGGTTATTAGATCAAACATGGGATTTGGAACACTTGTTTCTCCTGGTGTTATTGGAACCTCATGTTGGGTTGGAATGGTCATCGATGATCTAATATGTGGTGATGGAACTCTAGGGTTTTACAGATCGGTGATTTCCTCTAGTTGTATTGACTCTAAGCCACTTGGCTCCTCTCTGATTGTGATTGGGTCATCCGAGGGGATCCTAATAATTTCTATGATTTGAGGATCATTCTCTAGCTAGTTGATGACTCTCTAGGCTCCTTCTAGTAACACCAATCCTCTCCTTTGTGCCTCTATGGTTTTTGCTGCTCTAATTTCTTCTCTAACCCTGAGAAATTCTTGATCAGAATGCTCTATTGTTTCGACCTACTCATCCATGCTCATAGCTTTGAACCTAGTCATGTTCGGGTTGGGTTTCCTCTGCAATACCTCCTCCCAGTCCTGAGCACATTATGTAAAAATCTCATCCTCAAACTTGTCATGAGCGTATGACCAACATGATGATACTTGTGAAGCGTGTTGGAGGACTAGGCCTTTAGGGTCATGATTGAAAAAATGGTATGTCGAGAACCTGTATTCCAGTTGACTCAAACCCTCTTGTTTAGCTTGAGTAGTGTCCTTCACTATGTAAAACCTCACATGGATATATGGCTCCCTCAGGTTCACTGTCCCATACCAGTTGTTGCTTCGGTTTGTAAATTTATTGTCCTCCTTCCACCAGGAAGCCATTAATCGACTGGTGTCATGCAATTCATAGAACCTCACCATGAAGTCTGTGTTCAACTGCTCTTCCAGGTCCCTGATTTTGTAGTACTTCTAAACCTATGTTGGGAGAAAAACTATGGTGCATCCACCATTCTCATCATTAATGAGAAACTTCCGCGTGTCTATATGATCAATTAGCTAACTCAAAACCTCAATGCAGGGAAAGAATGGAGTTCGAAAGGATACCAGATGCAAGCACGTTTATCGAATATTTGGGAAAACCTGGTCATCGAGTGCCCTTACATCCGGGTCACTGTGTGGGATACACTTCGGGTAATCTTCTCAGTTGATTATGATGAATAGATATCCCCACTGTAGGAGCATTATTTTTGATCCAGTGGCTGTTTTCGTATCTCCAAACATGGGAGGTTGAATGAACACCTTCTTCATTGAGGTTTTAGTGACTGGCTCTGTCCTGGGAGCGTTTCCAACTGTCTCAAATGCCAGGAGAAGAACCCTCACCAATATCTGCCTCCTTTAACTTTGGTGCCCTCGACGAGTGTCTGGTCTTTGGCTTTCTTGGAGGCATTTTTTCCTACAGCTAAAACATAGTTAGACATGGTGTAAAAGATCAAATGATGATATATAAACATTTACGACCACTGAACTGATAAAATTTAACACATACCTCTTCTGCTATCTTAACCTAGTTTTGATAGTCCGAAAATCAAACACAACTGTTGAGATTCTCTCTTCGCTTCTTCGATTGCTTTGGAAATGGAAACTTGTGTGAAGAATGGAAGTGTTCGAAGTTGTTTTTCTTGATTTAAACAGAGATGATACTTACCTTGTCACATTAGTTCTTCAATTTGGGATATGACTGCAGTTCTACAAAATCTACCGCCAGATATTCATCATGTTTAAAATTAAATTCAATCATAGGTTGTTGGTGTGGGCTATAATATGGTCTACCGATGATTTCAAATCCTTGTTGTTCAGTCGACGCATGGCAGGGAAACATATGTGGAATGAAACATTAACTGGCCTATTAAATGGAAAAAATCTGATAGTATCTCATGCTAAAAACATCCAATCGTTCTTCTAATTTAACGGGTGGATTGGGAGTCAGGGCTTCTTTTAAACACTATTCGATGATATCTCCTAACAAAATCTCCGACGCTAATCCATATTGTTGTACAGAGCTGATGTGGAAAAGCCGACTCGGATGTGTGACTAGGACACAGGGAACCTTAAGGTGACTTGGGACGAAACTAGATTGTACGAAATACGTACGCAACAAAGACACGTGGCACTTGAAACCGACATCTTCGTTTAATCATGTTATTCAGAATTAGGGAATTTTCCTTAGCTAATTGTTTTAACCACAAATCCTACCTCATCGATGCTGAAAAGTATTAAGGATTGACAATCAATGATAAGCTTAACCAAGTGCTCTAAGATTAACTCCCTCAAAATTTCCCAATGCCGAAAGTGCATCGTGGATCAACGATCGACGATGTGTTAATGCATAAATTTTCAATGATTTATCCCTTTGATATTTCACCGACCTTGAACAAACACATCCGTCATCAACTATCGAGGGATTTTCATGGCTCATGTCAATTCTTATCCCTCTCGTATTTCGCTAACGCTGATGGGAATCAACTATCTCCTGAATCTTCTTGGTGAATAACTAACGCAAACTTACTCCACTTTTTACCGATGTCGATGGTGCATCGACGATCAAATATTATTGTTACTATGTGGTCATTTTACTTGCTTGGATTTTTGTGATGCCAAACATAAGCATGTTAGTCACAATGTTAGCTGCATATTCTTAGTTAGAATGCCAAGTTATTTTAGACACAATGTTTCATATTAACAGGTTCAAAAAAATCCAATTTGATCGATAAAGAGACATGAAAACAAAATAAACGACCCCGCCATAGTGAACTCAATTCAAACAACAAAACAAAAGATAACAAGTGGTACCCAAAAGTGACAAAATTTCATAAAAGATTTTAGGGTGTGTTGAGCGCTCAACAAGACCTAACCTCCCCAAACCTTCATGTAGGTAGAATAATATATTTCCATGTAATAAAGGAAAATATTAATAAGGCCTAGCAATAAGGAAGAATACGTCAAATGTAAGAAGACCTAATATAATATTTCGCTTCTAGAAGGATCTTCCTCTAGATTGTTCTTTTGGATAGACATATTTAGTATAAATAGGAGTACATGGTATGATAAGTTTTGTCTTGGATATTATTGTAATAGATATCTACTCTGTTGGAGGTTGCCCCCTCGAAGAGGCAAGTGAACATTGCTGTCATTAATCAAGGTGCTATTTCTAGTGTCATTCTGGTTATATCATTGTTGTTCTGCCATTTCTAGCTAAAATGTTTATGTTCTGCATACTATTTTATATCTGGAATACTACAAGTGGTATTAGAGCACTTTCCTTGGCAGAAAATTGTGGGTTAATTTTTTTTCTAGGGTAGAGACGTATTTCGATGTTTTAAAGCTACATATATCTATCGTTACACGCATAAACCCATGGTCAGGGAGTCATACACACAGGAAATACAAGTGGTACTCAAGCGCACATATTTTGGCCACCCTTGTAACCCATGTTGGTATCCCTTCGAGTTGTAGCGCATCAAACAACACATGTATAAATATCGACGTGAAGCCCTCCATAGATAAACTGATCGGTCGCTTGAATGCTATAGTGACACCAAGAACAACACTTGGGAAGATACTCTCTAGTACCTAGGTAGTTGGGTAGTATGGCTAAGGGCACGGTCTAGCCTCCTCAGTTGGTTCCCTGAGAGATTGGGCCGAGTACTATTGTTGGACCCCACACATATATCAGAGAGCTATAACACATGGAAAAACCTTGTCTGTAGATACCTTTCATACCCTAGCCCTTGGGATGGAATAAAAAACAGAGCAGGCAAGATCTATTTCTGCACAACTGTGCCTCCTGCATTCGAGTTGTGAAATTACTACACATTTCTTCTAGTTAATAATTTGGGCATTTCAACAATGCAATATTCTTCAGATCAGAGTAAAAAAAAAAAGTCTGGATCCTGTTGGATTCTCTAGGAAGGAGGTAAAAAAAACACACAAAACTTCCATCTCATCAATTGAAACATGGTCTTCCATCCCTTTGACAGAGGAGGATTAGAGATTCAAGATCCCTCTCTAATGAATACTGCCTTGGGAGAAAAAATAGTTTGGATATTAGTAAGATGACAATCAGAATGGTGGAAAAAATCTATAATGGCTAGATATCTCAGAGCACCTAGAAAAAAACGTCTTGACATGCCACTCCAAAATGTAAAAGGATCCTCCGTCTGGAAAATTTTCAAAGCCATAGCTCCTCTAATTCAAGCTAATATTTCCTCATACCCAGGGAATGTAGCCTCAATCAATATTTGGATAGACAACATAATGGGTAAAGAACCTCTAGGTAAAATCAAAGAACTAAAACCTCTTAGGGAATGGAGTACACAAGACAACCTCATTAAATTAGAATATTATTCATAATGGGAAGAAAACAGGAAGTAGATAGGTTGGAAGTGTCTCCACCCTACCCCCCCACTTGCAATCTTTGGTTCTTAAATTGTATCATCTCTTGGCCTGTTACACACCTGTTGACTCCAACGCATTCAATGAAAGATGCTAGGGAAATCCATACTACTTTGTCAAAAGCGACTTCCAACACCTACATGCAGACTCCCCTGCCCTCGCTCGCTCTAAATTATTTCCATTAATATGGCATGGAGATTCTTTGCCCAAGGTAAATGATTTTTGTTGGATCATGGTTCAAGGAAAGTTATCGACGACTGAAAATTTACATAAGAGAGGTATTGTTGGTCCTTCTATATGTTCCCTATGCAAATATGCTTCAGAAAATTCCCATCATCTCTTCTTCGATTGCAAATTCTCTAGGCAACTTTGGGCCCAATTGTACAAGAGTCATTCTCATCGTCATTCTTTGCCTAACAATTGACATGATATGTTTCTCCACTGGAAACACAGATATGCTCGTAGCTTCAATCAAAAACCTCTCCTTGTGCTCCTTTGGAAAGAAATACCCAAATTCATCTGTTGGGAAATTTGGTTGGTGAGAACCAAAGCAATATTCCAAGGTAAATACCTCCCACCATCGAGAGTCCATTCTCCATCTTGTAGTATTCTCTCAGATGTCTTGTGTGTCAAGGACAAAAACCCAGGTTCTCTTATTGATCTTGATAAGGAAGAAATAGGATTAGTCAACAACATAATTATCCCTCGGTACTTTCAATTATCCTCTCCTCTTCTAGTTCCTCCAAGTAGACACCACTGGTAGTTAACACTCTTGGACCAATAATTTGCACAATGGAAGTAACAACAAGACAAAATATTTCTATATTTTGATGGAGCATAAGAAGGAAATCCATGGGTGATAGGCCCGAGG
>JZKD02S1191315.1:134333-191481 GCA_000966675.3 Picea glauca | reverse complement strand
TCATCACTTCACTTTATTATTTACCTTTTAAAATCTCTTAAACCACTTGGACTACTTTGACCTTTTGGGGCTTCTAGATGACATATGAGGGTCCTCCAACTTCGTAAGACCATAAATCTCAAACCATGAGGAGTTATGTGACATTCCACATACCACCAGAAATGGAATGACATGTAATATTCGTATAAAATAGTATTACCTGAAAATATATCAAAACTCACATCGTTATCCATCAAACAAACTTGGGTCCATTACCCAAACCTGGGTTCTCTAACTTCTCATGGCCATAGCTCTGTAACCGTGAGGAGTTATGTGACGTTTCACATACCACCAAAAATGACATGACAAGCACTATCCATCTAGGATAGTTTCAATGAAAAATTCACCAACGTTCATCTCATTATTCCACAAATAAGCATGGGTTCTCTAACCATACTTCTAGGATAACTCAATCCGCATAACGTCTTCTAGTGAGGGATTTCACTGTAAGGGGATCAATTTGGAGTTCATCCATTTCTACTTATTATCAACCATGACAAGACAATACTGATTCATCTTTACATCAAACAATCTTGGGTCCATTACCCAACCTTTGTGCTACGAGGCTTTCTTCAAGGGTTGGCATCAATGACAACCGGCCTTAATCAACAATATGGTAGCTAAAATCACTCATTTGCATGAAGGAATTCAAGGCATTCCCTTCGTAACTCTTCCTCACATGTGGGATTTGAATTCCATTGAGTGTCATCATAGGGAAATCACCCCCTCAAGTTAATTCGACCATCCTTCTAGATCAAAACCAACAAATCCTCTCATCATTGTAGGAACCAACTATGTATAACACACAAATTATTGAGGACAACAATCTTATGGAGTTTTATTTGGATGAATATTTGCATATCGAAGTCATTAGTTTGATAATCAATTAGCCTTCCCCTCTTTGGCATTCATGACATCCATTCAATAGATTTCATCTCTTTAGTTGGTCTAACATGTGGCGCAGAATCCAACCTACATGTGATTGCAACAATTGCAAATCGGAGGCCCTTAAAACCAAGATGGAGCTCCAACAATGGGAAATCATAACTATCATAGAATCTCACACTTAGTTTAAGAAATCCATGTAGGAGCGAGAGGAACGATGTGACAAGGAACTGGAAATAGTGCTTAGGAAAGTCAACTGACATACATGACAAATTCATCTTTTGGGAAGATAAAACTTAAAAGCAAGGCCCCTGAGCAATAGTCCAAGGTTAGAATGAATCTATCCCTTTAGAAGGATCTCATGCTTCATGTGAAGTAGAGAAACCCCCGAAACAACCACATGTTGCCATCAACTAGGATGACTCTCAAGCTCTTGTGGACACAAAATTAAAGCTTCATTAACCAGGTTTAAGAAATGTATACTTGTTATTTTTCTCTGATCATAGGGTAGAATAAAATTTATTCAAGGAGACTCTCTTTATGTAAATTTTTTGAAAGACTTTAGTTCTCTAAGGAAGCACATTCCCTATTTTTTTTTTAACAATACTGAACTCAATAAAGTTGTAACTCGTGGTTAGTTTTAGCTCTACTACAACCATATTTCCATATAATATACATTACCCGTTATTGTTAAAAAATAAAATAGTGATACTTGCCAAGTTAATCTCTTAGTTTTCAGGATACTAAAATTGCTACTATAGTCCCCTTCAAAATACATAAGGTTATTACCAATATTAACCATGAAATCAACAATGTTATGACCTCGTATTAAAGCAATGTATTTAATATATTAATTATGGTTATTTAGCTCGGTGGGTTAGCTTGACTAGTTGAGTGTTGTAAAATACAAGCAAGAGGTTGCAACGTCAAGTCCTAGGGCTAGATGTCTCCATGAATATTGTGGGCCTCACTTTATGTCCACACTAGGTTATGTTTCCAAAATTACAACCGACTGGTTTACCTTCGATACGATCCTCAGAATGAGGAGAAGTGCTTGATGGTCTTCTTGGGATGTGCATTTCATAAAAAAATGAAGATTTTTTTTTTTCTTTTTTTAAATTATGGTTGACATTTAATTTTTCATCTACTATTTTTTCACCACATTTAACAAATCATCCAAGTATATAAGGAGATGGCTCTGAGTGTTCATTGAAGCAACTTTGTAATCACAAGGTTACATTGAATGAAATATTTGTATTAGTATCACATTCCCCATTGTTTCACAATATGTTCTACATTTATATATGTGGCATATGCTAAGTCGATGCTCATGATATTGTGCCAATGAAATTTAAACATTTATTATGGTATCTTATGATATTGTGGAAATATATTTAGTGAACATTCATTGAGACTTGACAAAGTTTTTTAATTCAATAAAATATTTGCCAAGAATTTACAAGATTTTATAATTCAATGAATGGAGAGGTAGGTTAGAAATTTGGTTTGAATCTTCCTTAACGTCTGCCTCTAAATCTTCCCATCCTTGGTGTATCTATTTTCTCTCCTTTCCCCCCACTTTGTAGTTACTTTACAATTCTTCACATCAAGTTGTATCATTCCCTTTAGACTTATCGTATAATTCTACACATAAGGTTCTACATACAACACTCTTGTCAATGAATAGTTGGAACTCCTTAAAATAATGGCATCATAATTGCGTGCAAATATGATAATAATTTCATAAAATGTAAATTCATTCAATTTCTCTCCAATAACTTGTTGAAAATAACCTTTCCTTATTTCCTACTTATCATCATCATTTACCCACCAATCATTATTTTAAGAATGTTTCAAATTTTTTTGTAGTTGTTGAAGAGTTTAATTTGTTGGCATAGAGAAGGTGAGCATGTCAATCTATTCTCTTCAAATTTTAGGGTAATACATTATATGGAAGAAGAAAACCAACCATCATTCAAGCTACTACTAAGTACCTAGTGTTGTGATCCTTGACTCCCCACTTCTTATTCCTATTGTCCAATCTTATAATCTTGATTCTTGCAACCATAGTGGAGATTTACATCCATGTTTAATTACTGACATATAGTTGTGATGCTTAAACCCTCTTGACAATGTCATATATTAACTATATTCAAATAGTCTTGTCTATGATGATAGCATATTGTATTTTATCAACCCGACAACTAAAAGCACTACTTGTGCTTGTAGAAAGTTTTGTGAAAAGGTCATTCCAAATGATGAAATAAGTCATTTTTCAACTAGTGAGAGGGTTCATCGAACATCAATCATTATTTATTCTAATGCATTACAAAATGATGTGAATTTCTTAGCATTGTGTGTATGAACAATGGTCATGAGGTCGATGATATAGTATCAACCCAATTGATAAGAAAAAAACTCAAAGAACCGAAGTTGATCCTCACATTTTGCATATAAAGTTGTCAATAAAACATTCAAATATTTGGAGATTCACTCATTGTGATAAAGTGGTTTAAAAAGGAACTTTTGTTAATAAAATTTAATGTTCAACCACTCTTTAACGAGATTTTGGATTTGAAGGATACTTTTACTTCAATTTCCTTCAATCATATATATAGAGATATGAATCAAGTTGCAGACAATTTGTTGAAGAAAAGTCTCTTTCTAGCTTTGGGGGAGTGGGTTATACTAGAATATAAGGAGGAACTTTGATCATAACTTCATCATGTTTTTTTTTTTAAATAAGTGCACATTGTTGTGCTTTCTACATTTCTCATCCGAGATTGTTTTTTTTTTTTATCTTTTAAAGAATATTATATATGAGGACTATTATATAGAGGAATACATTATGCTATTATTTTTGTAGAATATTGGAATGGCCTTAGTTTGTTTCGATTTTGTAAGAGTGGAATTGTAGAGCCTTGTGGTGAGGAAGTTTTTGGCATATAAAATGCCTAAGAGTCTTAGTATTTTTTTATTGTTTTTGGTGATTATAAGATTACCAAGACACATTTTGTCATATATTGGCCTACTATAGGCTTGAACATGAATGTTGTTTAGAATCCAACTAATGTAATTTTACTCTTAAGGAATATAGTTATGATTTTTTCTATCAAAAAATAAGAAATAAAATTTTAAATAAAGTTGAAGTAATTATCTCCCCATCTCCCACACCCTTAAAAAACAAATTAATTAAAATATTAAGTATCTCATGTTCAAAATATTGATTGTTTTCTATTTGAGTAGTTCTTGAATTAAAAATATCTATATCTTTACAAAACACTTTGCGGATTGTTTCAAACAATTTTCGATCACAGTGTTTAATAATGCCCACTAGCCAGAACAAGGCAAAACAAGCCAAATTGATACCCTTTTCTTCCAATTTAGATTTAATACCCTCAACCTTAGCATTGAAATATATTTTTCTATGAAACTTGGATCCATTCAAAGTCATAAACAACAAGTCATGTAGATAATCCTTCACCATCTCTATATGCCCACAATCAAACATGTGTTTACCCATGCCAAGTCTCACAAATCGAGCAATCCATTCATCTGCAAAGATTATAATGGGGCTCAAAGCTTGGATTTTTTCTTAGGACTCCAATGAACAACATTCAAATATCACATAAATGAATCCAAAGAATAAAAAAAACATCACTTTGGAAGAAATTGGTAAAATATAAAGTGATTCATCCAATCATGAGAAATAAATGCTTTATTTTGCATAATAAGAATACACGAGTTGAATGCATTTGATGTAATTCTCACTACTATGAGAAATTGTTGCTTTGATTTCAAACAACCACTTACCTGAAAACAAGTGCTCATAAAGATTTCATTCAAAAAAATTAGATTTATTCCACACTTGAGAATGACTTAAGATAGGATCAAGTTAATTCATTGTCACTTCTTCCTCTATTCTCAAAATAAAATCTTTAGGTGAGAGAAACTATGAGTCATTTGCAGATAATAAATTGATTGATATGGCATGGGGGAAGAGCATGATTAGGCCTCTAGACATGAATGCTATCCATCTAAGTTTCATTTTTGTCTAATAAATGAGATCATTTTTTTTAAACATCATCAACAAGGTTCATCCTAAAGGAGAAAGGTTGAAGGTGGGATTGTCATTTTTCTCATTAGAATTTTCTTAGTCTATATAATAGAGTTGGGTTTCTTCCTAGGTCCCTAGTGTTGATCTTGTTTCTTTGGAACATTCCCAAAATAATAGAAATGGTTCCAATCACCACATTCAATAACATGAATAACATACTGGGAGTGAGCCAACTGAGCATAGTATCCCACATCTAAGGCGCAGATTTTATAATTTTCCCCAACATGATTTCTACTTTGCAATATACACAAGAAGTAAAAGAAAACCTACCTTGGCTTGACTTCCAGATCCCATAGTTCCCCTTTTGGTCAACCAAAAACAAAACAAAAAAAAATAGTGTATAACTCACTCTACTCCTTACATGTTTTCCCTTGTTTTCTCTTCTTATGAAACTACTACATTATATACCATTTTCTCTTCTTCTTCCTAGTTTTTAAACTTAGCTACCTCCTTGACCTTATCTCTATATGAACTAAGAGGTTGTAAATAATTGAGACTAACTACTGATATTTTCAAATTGCTCAATCCTCTACAACCAATGACTATACATGTTTTAAGAAGAGGGGAGTTTTCTGCTAGTTGCTCAATTATGTGATCACTTGTGTGAATAAAAGATAGAGACAAGGTTATAAGGTATTTAAAACCATGAAAATGAGTAGTTAACTTTGTAAAATTAATGTACTCTAGCTTCAAATAGGGAAGAAAACTAACTGAAAAGAGAGATTCTGGTACATCTATTGGAATATCTTCATGTTCATCTTCATCTATATCTTCACCTCAAATTTATCCCTACCAGAGTAATTTTTTTTACTATTTTTGAAGTTGTAGAATGAATCCATTTCTTGATCGATTTGCAAATCTTTCTTTCATAGAAATTTTAATTGAAAACCTATCTAGTGAAAGATTAAAGCATTTAAGTGGACTAGAATGAAAGAAAAGGATGTTATCAATTATGTGTATTCTTTCTTTTTCTTATTAAGAGACAATAGAATAAAAAATCCATGGGATACATCAATATGTGGTAGTAAAGTCCAAAGGAA
Source organism: Picea glauca (assembly GCA_000966675.3). Classification (NCBI taxonomy): domain Eukaryota; kingdom Viridiplantae; phylum Streptophyta; class Pinopsida; order Pinales; family Pinaceae; genus Picea; species Picea glauca. Next base: position 185,400 of record JZKD02S1191315.1, on the reverse strand, counting down.
TTGCCATCTCTCAGAGAGGGAAAATCAACATATTACATATCTAGAGGAATCTTTGAGAGGATGTGAAAGAACAATAGTTCATTTGAAATACCACTCAATCTATCCCTTTCCTTCCCCATGGTTGTACACAACGAAATGCTAAATATAACTAGAAAGGAAATGGAAGATTGAAATACTAATGGATTACGTCGGCCAAGCGGTGGAAGAGTAAAGATATTTATGGATAAAAAATGTGTTTTAGGCAGACCTAAATCCTTAGGGAACTGAAAGGTTATGATTTGAGGATATGAATGTTTTATCAATCCCACAAAAATCAAATAAGATGATAAGGAATAATTATTTAACATGAATCTAGTCTAGGTGGTATATCACAACACTAGGTACTTAGCAATAGCTTGAATGGTCTTTTTTCTTTTTTCTTTTAAGTAGTCAAACATAAGCAAAGGTTAAATCCAACCGGAAAGGAAGTGAAATATTGCAATACTAATGGATTAAACTAGCCAAGAAGTGGAAGAGTAGGGATACCGATGGATAATAATTGGGTTCTAGGTGGGATTGAATCCTTAGGGAACTCAAAGATTTATATTTGAGGATATCAAAGTCTTATCAATGCCACCAAAATCAAATAATTTGATAGGGAAGAAGTCTTTAGCATGAATCTAGTCTAGGTGGTATATCACAACACTAGTTACTTAGTATCAGCTTGAATGGTGGTTGTTTTTCTTATTTATTGTAGTGTATTATCCTAAGCTATGAAGAGAAGAGATCAGGGAGGATGTATGTTAACCTATTTGCTCAACTAGAATTTTGTTTCATGGAGTAGTAGCACAACATATTTTCATATACATGCATGTGTTATCCCCTATTGTAATACACTTGGTGCATTGAGTTTGATGTGCTTTGACTAAATCAAATCATACAAGATATGGTATTATTATTTCGTTGGAATATTCCCCTCCTTAGTTTATTTGTTTTCTCTTCTCACACCCCCCCATAGTGATCTTATGATTCTTCAATTAAAATTATATAGTTTCCTTCATATTTACCCTATGATTTTTCATTTTAGGTTCTATAGATAGTACTCTTATTGGTGATTAGTTGGAACTCCTTGGAAGAATCACATTGGAATTGTGTGGAAATATGACAAAAGTTTCATTAAATATATATATTTTTATGGAAAATTTCATGACAATGCTAATATAACTTTATATGTTTATGAATAAGACATTTTTTCAATACTAAACAATGAAAAAATGTTGTACGATATGCACTATTGACACCAAGAAGACACACAAACTACATAATGATAGAAAAAAAGATAACATATTTTTTAATAATTTTAAGCTTCATGACTATGATACAAAAATGATGCAATCTCGATGCAAAAAACAAGACACAAAAATCCAATGTGTGCCAACAAAAAAACTCAACTAGAGGGAACTTTGAGACTATAGTGATACAAATCAACTACGCTGCAACCTCATATTGTAGTAGTGCTAAGAGTGATCCACATCTCTAAAGATCCAACACTTGTAAGTACAATTTCTTGCAGGAAACGACTTAACTCAATCTCCAATATATATATATATATATATATATATCTATATATACACAATCAATCAATCAATAATAGATATACTATGATAAAATATAAATCAATGATAATGCATAGTAGAGATTCCCTAGTGCCCTAGGGAGGATGATACCTCCCTTACCCTTGTTGTGATGGAAACTCTCTTGAGGTTGTAGGGTTGAAACGTTTGAGGTATGAGTGGAAATAAGCCAATGAATATTCCCTAGGATGATTCAATAACACATGGGGTTGGATCTAAGCTAGACACAAGAGATCCCTAGAGAGGTGCTAGATATTACAAGTGTAACCAACCCAAGGGAATAAGAGATATGGAAGGATTTTGATTGCAAATACTAGAGTGTACCTACAAATTAGGGTTTTAAAAGATAAAAGATTACAAGAGATTTGAATATATTTTATAAGGAGGAATTGAATGGTATAGAGAGGTAAGGGAATGATCTAAAGGCATAAGTGTATATTAGGTTATATGTTGGAGGGTCCAAGTAATACACAACAATTATATCATGCCTTTTGACGATGTTCCACAATTTTGGTAAGACTTAACATTTGCCTCGTGAAACGTGTCACATTTTTCCTTGTTTTTCATCTCGCCTTGATTTTCGTGTCCATTGTTGGGCGGTTTTTTGGCACATAGTTTTTGCCGATGGTTTTCTATTTACGGTTAAGGAATTAGGTTTGTTAACTAATCCAGGTCATTGGGTTAGGGTTTTGGATGTTGATGGCTCCTATATGTATATTGTATTGTAAACAATGTATCACAATGAATGAATATAGAATATGCTCATTTTCCTAGTTTGGGTTTCCAGGGAAAGAATCTCTAGGAATGTGTGTATTGCCATTGTATCTTTTCTGTTCTTGTACTAAAAATATGTTTGTAGTAAATATTGTACAAGGTTAAAATCTATAATATGAAGAATGAATTATATAAGAGTTCCTCTAAAACTCTGCAACATAAGTTTTTTTCTCAATTCTTCTTGCCTATTTCATTAGAATAATGACTCTCAAGCTCTCTCTATATCCTATCTCCTTGATTTGTCCTCTTCTTATAAGAATTTAGAAGAGCTTGGATATAGTCTTCATGGCATGTGAATTAGGTCGATACAACTCATGGATAGGGTTAATGTCATGTGAACGAAGAAATTACAAGTCATAGATAGGCTTGATGGCATGTGAACTAAGCAAAAAATCATGCACAAGTTCCATGCTCAATTATGAGCTTTTGCCAACCTATTATGAGATTTTTCTCTATTATGCACTTTTTTCTCAAGTTCCATGCTCAATTATGAGCTTTTTCCAACTAACTATTAATTTTTTTTTCAATTATGAGTTTTTTCTCAACTATGAAATTATTCTTATTTCATAATTATGAAATTGTGACAAATAATTATTTCCTTGTGAAATAATTATGATATTTTTACTCAATTATGTAATTTCATCCTCATAACATCTAACAACATCCTTGCAAAACCTATGGTGGAAAATACAAGTATACCATATGCCCCCTAATATATGAGGTCAGAAGAGGAACCGATGGTCGAAATACATTATGAAAATTCATGGTGACGAGTGGCATAAGGAAGGAGCTCATAGATCAAATAAAAAGTGAGTACCTACAATCAATCGTCAACCAAACATATATATATCATAGCCGAGGTAGGCATACCCATGCTCAAAAGAGAAACAAAACATGGCCGCCAACATAATACATTGTGGATCCATGAAATGAAATGCAAGAGCATGTCCACAAAAAAAATTACAAAGTGGATCCATGTCATCAAAATGATCATAGCCTCGAGTGAATACAAAGTGGATATATGTCATAGTATACATCAAAGTAATCATACAATAGTGATATACTCCATCAAAAATTGGGAGGGGTAGAATGAATGAATGATTCCCCCAAGCCTAAGGTCTTTTACCCAACCCCAATGGTATGATTCTATGTCATGAAAAGAGATGAGATAATGTCGAGCATGGTAGAAACTGTCTGATTACTGGTCATTGATGAATACCGTTAACATATATGAGGGGACCCACCAATAATGAGAATGAACCCCAAGGTAGCTATTACAATCTAGCGAGTGTGAATAAAGGATGTGATGTCGAACACTCTTAAAATCAATCGATTAAGATTCAATGGTGTGAACTCATTGTCAATCATGAGGAATCCTACCATTGAGGACTACAAGATCCAAGAACAAAGTTATAAACTTAATGAGAATGAGAACTCTCCAGATTTATTGTTTTTTAAGAGGTCACATTCAGTGGTTATTTTTACCCCCATTTCAAAAAATGGTGCTACAGGTAGCACTTTTTTTTTTTTTAGAGCTAAAATTACAAGATTTTGTAATCATCATCTGTAAAGTTACATACAAAAACTTTAAAATAGGCCCTCGAAACAAAAACTTTTGTTCACATCATCACCCCCCCTTTTTTTTTCGGAGTTAAAATTACAACTTGGTTGAAATCGTGGTCTTGACAACTAGTACCATTTTGAATAAAAATCTTAAAATCGACCCTAAAATTAAAAGTGGTGTTGGTAGTAGCATCCCCTTTTCTTCTAGGTTAGAATTATAACTTGTTTGAAACTATGAATTTGATCACTGCTACCATTGTGAACCGAAACCATGAAATACACATTTGAATTGGAACACGATATTCTCACCCCCACATATCCTCACAATATACGTGCTAATCTAATCCCCCCCTCCACACACACACACATATATATACATATATCCGTTATTGTGATTGAAATTCTTGGCAATATTAATTTTAGTAAATATTAATAATTTATATACTACTATCTTAGTAGTGTTAAAATTGGATGGTCAAACTTCAATACCAAAATTAGACTTAGCCATGTCCCAAAATTCAATACCAAATAGACTTGAGTCATGCTTCAAATTTCAATATCAATAGTAATAATAATAATAATCTATTTTTAAGGTCATGGCTTAGTCAACCGTTAAATTGATGCATAAAACCCCCTTGTTTGTGGAACAAGGGACCCATTCCATGTAGAGATTTCATTACTTAGTCTATAAAGTTGTGCATACACTACTTACTTTGAATTTTAACTTGCAAGACAACCCACATACCATTGCAATTTTTTTTTCACATTATCCCCGTATTTTTTTTGTTCGAAGTCGTGACATATTTCCTACTAGGTCAAATAATGTTGTATATGTTCCCATTGGAGTCAGAATGAAGACAGAGTAAACTCTTCAAACAAAATTATTTAATCTTGTATTAAACTTCCCTCTAGTAGCCAAAATTTTGCTAAAATAGGAAGTTAGCGTTCTAATCGATTTAGGACTTTGACCCAATTTTCAACAATTTGGGTTGATTTAGAATTGGACAAAACCCTTAGGGGCGTAGTTCCACCATGCATGAAACTTCAATAATGGTGAAAATCTAATAGTGTCTAGAATCCTAGTCAAATTTGTTGCTAAAAAGAGTGTTTGTTTACTACAAGATTAACTTACTCCTCCCATGAATGCCTCTATGAGGATTCCAAAGTAGATGCCATAAACACCATCTATTGGGAATAAAACCTTGAACAACAAAAGTAAACTTCCATTGGTTACAAATTAATTAGATGATTGGTTACATTACAAATTTAATGGATATAAACCACAAAATCGAGTTAGGTGAGTGAACAACTATAAAAATATCAATCATGCACTTGTTAATAATGAAACTTTCCAACCTAAAGGAGTTGGATCCAATGGTGGAAAGTGAGGAGTTTGTCACTAGTGGGAAAGGTTCACTTCCAGTTAGGTAGGATTAACCTGGATCCATGGGGACACCTTGAAGTAGTGGTTGAACGTATGGTTGCACCCATAGACATTATATTAAATGATATCTTGAACCGTGCACACGTAAGTGGATCAAATCCCACCCCCATGTTCTTCAATTTAAAATCCCAAAGGGGTTGGATCCAATGGTGGAAAGCAAGGATTTTTTCACCATTGGGAAAGGTTCAATTGAAATAAGGGTCGCTTAACCTAGAGCCATGGGGACACCTTGAGGTAGTGGTCGAACATGTGGTTTCACCCAAAGATATTATATTAAATGATATTGTGACATGTGCGCACATAACTAGATCAAATCCCACCCCCATGCCCTTCAATTTAAAATCCCAAAGGGATTGTATCCAATGGTGGAAAGTGAGGAGTTTTTCACCATTGGGAAAGGTTCAATTCCAATGAGGGTCGCTTAACCTGGAGCCATGGGGACACCTTGAGGTAGTGGTAAAATTTTTGGTTGCGCCTGGAGATATTATATTAAATGATATTGTGACCCATGCACACATAAGTGGATCAAAGCCCACCCCCATGTCCTTAAATAAAAAAAAAACATTTACTTCATTTTTTTTTAACTTTACGAATAACATTTTGTATTTACCCTAGCCCTACAATTGCCCTAGCCTCGTCGTATCTCTGCATTTCCCTGCAACAATGGATATGGGGATCCAGATCCCCATCTGGAGTTCATCGTAGATGAAACTTCTTTCAAAGAGCTTTTTGGATCGCTAGAGAAGCCTTCCTCTCGACCTAAGCTTACCTAGTTTGTGAAGAAACTTGACCAACTCCCTGAGATCGAGATCCCACTCATCGTCGCTCGCAACAAATCTTTAGCCTCAGCCTCCAAAGGACTCATAGGGAAATTTACTAGACTCTGACCATCACCTCGTCAAGTTGAACCATGGATTGCATGGAATTGGAAACTCCTCATCAAAGGACAACTGCATCACTTCTTTTGTGGTACGGGTTTCTACACTTTCTTTTTTGGGTAGAAAGAGGACATCGATCTTATTTTTCGAAGTTGGCCATATTTTTTCTATTCAAGGTTCCTATATATGAATAGATGGACCCCAAAATTTGATCCAGAGTGTGATATCTGTTGGACACACAGACCACACTGAGAGGGGGTTGAATCCGTTTAGGGCTCTTTTTAAAACTTCCCCTTCACAAAAACTCCTTAGTTAGAAATCACCATTTACTCATTACTTATTGTTGTCATTTATAACCAGTTAAATTTGAACATACATCAACAACATATACCAACAAAAAATATCATCAATAAGTCATAACAATAAGGAACACAAAGAACACAAGATGTATGTACAATTTTCTTTTTATTACATACTACAATCCTTGGGTTATCAACAACAACTGAATAGAGTTACAACTCCACAAGAGAACCAACTCTAGAATGCAAGACTCAACTTACACAACTCAACACTAACTGAGAAGAGGAATCAATCCTCAATAGATACCAATCTGTCAACAGGTATGCGACCTGTCAGTAGTGCAACATGTGTATGTACACACCCTACCAGTAGTACAACTCACGTATGTATGTGGCTAGTCTGTACTACAACCTGTGTATGCCTTCCGAGTAATTAGATTTTCTCTCTATGAAAAATTGAGATCCTTTGCAGCCTTCATTCATATCTACTTCTGTCTTTCATTGTCCAATCTGAACCATAACCAATCACAACACATCTATGTTCTCCCACAACTTACTTATGTTCCTTAACCATACAATATGAATGCTACTTAATCATGTATAAGAAACCAATATACTATGTCAATAATATCAGTACTGAATCATAAGAGTGTCGCTCACTCTATCAATCAACCAACATAATCATATCACAACAACCATACCAAGAATGCCTTAAGCATTCACCATATAATAAGAAAGAGTATCCATCAAGAAAAATATGTAACCATACCAGAGTTTCTATGGTAGATATGAGAACATAGAATGTAGATCTCGAAGTTGCTTTAGCATTCAAGAGCCTGACACCAACTTACACTCAAGTCTTCATGACTTCCATCCAACTGTACGCGCTTTGCCTTCCTTCAACCCTTGAACTCCTTCATAAACTAGTGTTTCTGAACTTCCGAAACTTTTCACTGTCAATATCTCAGACTTATAGAAACTTTGATGCGTCCATGAGATCCTCCAGTCAATCTCTCTCTTAGAATAGATCTTCAAGCTATTCTCAAGAGATGATTTTCACAAGAGACCTTTGCTTCTTATTTATACTCTCCAAGTAGCTTCCTTAGAAGCATCTTCTAGGCCACTTTGTCCACATAGTGACATATGTCCAACTTTTCCCAATCTGCCACTTGTCCATGTATCCAATAGCCACTTGACCACTTAATCCATTTTCCTCATTTTAGGGTTAACCTTCTTATAACCACTTTCCATAATTAGAAAGTTATCCATTTACTTTATTATTTAAATAATCCTCCTTGACTTTGTCACTTCACTTTATTATTTAAATAATCCTCTTTGATTTTGTCACTTCACTTTAATATTTAAATAATTCTCTTTGACTTTGTAACTTTATTATTTAAATAATCCTCCTTGACTTTGTCACTTCACTTTATTATTTAAATAATCCTATTTGATTTTTTCACTTCACTTTATTATTTAAATAATCCTCCTTGACTTTGTCACTTCACTTTATTATTTAAATAATCCTCTTTGATTTTGTCACTTCAATTTAATATTTAAATAATCCTCTTTGACTTTGTCACTTTATTATTTAAATAATCGTCCTTGATTTTGTCACTTCACTTTATTATTTAAATAATCCTCTTTGATTTTGTCACTTCACTTTATTATTTAAATAATCTCTTATTTGCAAGCACTTTGGCTTCTTTGACCTTTTGGGGCTTCAAGGCAACATATGAGGGTCCTCCAACTTCGTAAGGCCATAACTCTCAAACCATGAGGATTTGCTTTGGTATGTCTTCTCTAGCTTTAGCCATAGATCCTTGGCAGAAGTGCATTGTCCCATGCTCTCTCTCATAGAACTTGAGAGTCCACTAAGAATGTTCTTGAGAGGCAATGCATCATTCTTCTTTTCTTCAAATGCACTTTTATTTCTATTCTCCATGTAGAACATTTTTCCTCATCAAGGATTGGAACTTCATCATCCATTTGTGTGTCCACGGATCTCCTCCAAGCTTGTTAAGGCTTATAGTGAAGGCCCGCTCTGATACCAATTGTTGGACACACCGACCACACTGAGAAGGGGGGTGAATCAGAGTAGGGCTCTTTTTAAAATTTACCCTTCACAAAAACTCCATAGTTAGCAATAACCATTTACTCATTACTTATTGTTGTCATTTATAACTACTTAAATGTGAACATATATCAACAACATATACCAGGAACAAATATCATCAATAAGTCATCACCACAAGGAACACAAAGAACACAAGATGTATGTACAATTTTATTTTTATTACGGACTACAATCCTTGGGTTATCAACAACAACTGAATAGAGCTACAAATCCACAAGAGCACCAACTCTACAATGCAAGACTTAGCTTACACAACTCAGCACCAACTGAGAAGAGGAATCAATCATCAACATATACCAATCTGTAAACAGGTACGCAACCTAGCAGTAGTGAAACACGCGTATTTACTCACCCTACCAGTAGTACAATTAATGTATGTACGTGGACAATTTGTACTACAACCTACGTATGCCTTCTGAGTAATTAGGGTTTTCTCTCTATGAAAAACTCAGATCCTTTGCAGCCTTCAGTCACATCTACTTATGTCTTTAATTGTCCAATCTAAACTATAACCAATCACAACACATCTATGCTCTCCCACAACTTACTTTTTCTCCTCAACCATACCATATGAATCCTACTTAATCATGTATAAGAAACCAATATACTATGGAAATCATATCAGTACTGAACCATAAGACTGCCACTCACTCTATTAATCAACCAACATAACCATATCACAAAAACCATACCAAGAATGCCTTAAGCATTCATCATACAATGAGCAAGAGTATCCATCAAGACAAATATGTAACCATACCAGAGTTTCTATGGTAGATCTAAGCCCATAGAAAGTAGATCTGGAAGTTGCTTCAGCCTTCAAGAGCCTGACACCAGCTTACACTCAAGTCTTCAAGACTTCCATCCAACTGTACGTGCTCTGCCTTCCATCAGCCGGTGTACTCCTTCAGAAACTAGGGTTTCTGAACTTACAAAACTTTTCACCATCAAGATCTCAGACTTACGAAAACTTTGATGCGTCCATGAGATCCTCCAGCCAATCTCTCTCCCAGAATAGATCTTCAAGCTATGCTCAAGAGATGATTTTCACAAGGGACCTTTTCTTCTTATTTATACTCTCCAAGTATCTTCCTTAGAAGCATCTTCTAGGCCACTTTGTCCACATAGCCACTTTGTCCACATAGTCACCTATGTCCAACTTTGCCCAATTTTCCACTTGGCCATGTATCCAATAGCCACTTGACCACTTAACCCATTTTCCTCATTTTAGGGTTAACCTTCTTATAACCACTTTCCATAATTAGAAAGTTCTCCATTTACTTTATTATTTAAATAATCCTCTTTGATTTTGTCACTTCACTTTAATATTTAAATAATCCTCTATGACTTTGTCACTTTATTATTTAAATAATCATCCTTAACTTTGTCACTTCACTTTATTATTTAAATAATCCTCTTTGATTTTATCACTTCACTTTATTATTTAAATAATCCTCTTTGACTTTGTCACTTCACTTTATTATTTAAAAAATCCTCCTTGACTTTGTCACTTCACTTTATTATTTAAATAATCCTATTTGATTTTGTCACTCCACTTTAATATTTAAATAATCCTCTTTGACTTTGTCACTTTATTATTTAAACAATCCTCCTTGACTTTGTCACTTCACATTATTATTTAAATAATCCTCTTTGATTTTGTCACTTCACTTTATTATTTAAATAATCTCTTATTTGCAAGCACTTTGACTTCTTTGACCTTTTGTGGCTTCAAGCCAACATATGGGGGTCCTCCAACTTTGTAAGGCCATAACTCTCAAACCGTGAGGATTTATGTGATGTTCCACATACCACCGAAAATGGCTTGACAAGAACTATCCATATAGGATAGTTTCACTGAAAAATTCACTAATCTTCATCTCATTATTACACAATTAAGCATGGGTTCTCTAACCATACTACTAGGATAACTCAACCACAAAGCGTCTTCCCGTGAGGGCTTTCACCATAAGGGGACCACTTTGGAGTTCACCACAAAGCATCTTCCTGTGAGGGATTTCACCATAAGGGGACCCATTTGAAGTTCATCCATTTGTACAAGCACGACAAGACAATAATGAGTCATATTTAAATCAATCCAACTACAACTCATTGATCCATATTCATCTATGCATATGACTATGACTCCTCTTGACATCAATCCATTGACATCAAGGTCAATACATGATCCATCAATCATTACATCAATATACTATGAGAAGACATTGTTCCTTTGACATCAACGACAACATGATCCAAAAATATCCCCACTAAAGTCTCTTTGTGGATTCATTTGTCGCATATTCCCCTCCACTGCTAGGGAGATGATGTGCTAAAATGTATTAGGAATTTGCTTGGGAATTTATATTGACAAGTCTGAACCAAAGGCTCTGATGTTTTCATGTGCTCAAATCTGTGTAGAATTGGACTTGGAAAAAGGGCTTCCATAAGAAATCAAGTTAAAATTGGATGACTAGACTCATGTCCAGATGATAGATTATGATAAATTTCCTTTTAAGTGTAAGATCTACCACAAATATGGTCATTTTGCTTGAAATTGTGCCAAGAACAAACAAGAGAAGATTGTAGTAGAAGAAGAACCAACAAAGGAATGGCAACAAGTTCAAAAGAAAGCAAATATAGGGAAAACCAATCCTTCGGGACCCTTAATCCCTACTCCCACACTGATTCCTACCCGAAAACCTCCTCCAGTGGAAAAATTCAAAGTCAATAGAAGCAATCAAGGGAACCTAAGAAAAAAATCATAGGAAGAATTGCACCTCATATCCTCCAAAAAATTTGCAAGCCCGAGTGAGTCCAATTTAAGAAGAGAAGATGAAGAAAATCTTGATCAAAACCCTATCTCCTCAAGAAGTAACCCTCTTGAATCAGATCCCTAATCTAGGGACGAAGAAGAGGTTGAATCGAAGGAGGATGAAAGACATAAAGAAATCCCTAGTGCAGAAACCCAAACAATCATAGTAGAAAGAGTACCCCCCAAACGGAAATCCTGGCAAGCCCCTGGGGAGGGGGAAATTGCAATTGAGAGAATCGAGAAGTTAGGAAGAAGGACAAACAAATATTCAAGAGAAGAAACAACAAACAAAGAAAAATCCCTCAAAAGACATTATTCAATAGAGAACTCTTTATGCAATATGGGATGGAAAGGAAGTAACAAAGGAACATACTCTCAGGTCCCACCCATCTCAAGCAGATGGGATTCCTCAACCCAAAAGTAACAGAGTTCCTCTCTTGGAATTGTAGAGGCTTCGACATCAAATCCAAGGCCGAAGCCCTCATAAACCTTATCAAATCTGAGAATCCCTATGTAATTCTCCTCCAGAAGACTAAAATGAGGAATCATAAGCTATACAAGTAGGGAAAAAAGTAATTCATAATGGTGAAGGGGGAAATATAAGCTCAACGGGGGAATCAAGAGGCATCATGAACCTGTGGGACTCATCTCACCTCGATCTTGAGATAACTTTTTACTAAAATCACTGGTTACTTACTGTTTTTTGAAGTAGGGAAACAACCATAAAATTTCCATTATTAATATATATATGCCCAATAGATACATAGACAAAGTTGAATGTTGGAGGTCTTTGTTATACTTTAAAGACAATTTAGATCTTCCAACATGCATAATAGTTGGGGATTTCAATGCAATCTTACAAAATTCATAAAAGAGAGGGGGGATTTGTGTTAGAGATCCAATGCGAGAGATTATGGAAGATATTGTTAGGGACTTAACCTCCCTAACCCCTCACATAGGTAGAATAATATATTTCCATGTAATAAAGACCAATATTAATAAGGCCTAGCAATAAGGAAGAATACGTCAAATGTAAGAAGACCTAATAGAAGCTTCTGCTTCTAGAAGAATCTTCCTCTAGATTGTTCTTTTGGATAGACATATTTAGTATAAATATGAGCATAGTGTATGAGAAGTTTTATCTTGGATAATATTGTAATAGAGCTCTGCTTTTCTAGAAATTGCCCCCTCGAAGAGGCAAGTGAAAATTGCTATCATTAATCAAGGTGCTCTTTCTAGTGTTATTCTAGTATTGTTCTTGTTATATCATTGTTGTTCTGCCATTTCTAGCTAAAATGTTTATGTTCTGCATACTATTTTATATCTGGAATACTACAAGCAGTATTAGAGCACTTTCCTTGGCAAAACATTGTGGGTTAATTTTTTTTCCTAGGGTAGAGATGTATTCCAACGTCTTAAAGCTACAGAGATTTGTCGTTATGCGCATAAACCCACGGTCAGGGAGTCATACACACATGAAATTCAAGTGGTACTTAAGCGCACATCTGTTGGCAACCCTTGTAACCTTTGTTGGTACCCCTTCGAGTGGTAGCGCATCAGCCAACACCTATATATAGACCGACCTAGATATCTTGAAGCCTTGCATAGATAAACCGATCGACCGCCTGACTGCTATAGTGCCACCGAGAACAACACTCGGGAAGATACTCTTTAGTACCTGGGTAGTTGGGTAGTACAACTAATGGAACGATCTATCCTCCTTAGTTGGTTCCCTGAGAGATTGGGTCGAGTACTATTTTTGGACCCTACACGTATATCAAAGAGCTATAGCACATGACAAACCCTTGTCTGTAGATACCATCCATACCCTAACCCTTGGGATGGAAACAAAAATAGAACAAACAAGATATATTTCCGTGCAACTGTGCCTCCTGCATTCAGGTTGTGAAATTACTGCACATTTCTTCCTATTAAGAATTTGGGCATTTCAACACTGCAATATTCTTCAGATCAAAGTAAAAAAAAAAAAAAACAATTCTGGATCCTGTTGGCACCATTATTTGATCCCTATCCCATTGGATTCCTCTCTTCTCCCTTATCACAATCATACCTATCATTTTTTTAGCAATTTTGTTTTCCTGTGGACCCAACCCCCTTCCAACACCCTTATTTGGGCCTTACCCCATTGGCTTCACCTTGTCGCCTTGATCGTCATGATACACTTCACCCATAACCCATTTTCTATGCGGTCCCACCCATTCCTTTTCGTTTTCCTTCTTCATCATGGCCCACACTCGTAGCCAAGACTTAGAATCTCGCTTCAATACCTTTTCCTCTAGTTTCACAGAGACCCAACAAGAAGTGAAGCAACTCGATGCCAATTTTGTCACCATTAATAAAAGATGCATTCCTCCATCAATGCCAAAATGGAAATCATCAAACATGACCTCACTACCCAACTTTCATCCTTTACTACAAAGATCTGCGGCAAGCTGAATATCCTTGTAAATGTTCCCTCCTCTAACTCACCTTTTCACTTCGAAGGTGAAACTTCCTCTAATTCCCAGACTTTTCAACCCCATCACTTTCAACATGAACTCCACCTTCCTCATGTGGATGTGAACAAATTTGATGGCTCAGATCCCACTGGTTGGGTAACTCAAATGGAAAATTATTTCTCTTTGTATTGAATTAAAGATGAGTTGGCCAAACTACGGTATGGTGTTCTCCATCTAGATCAATAACGTTGGAAATGGTGGCAATGAAGAAAAATGCCCGCCAAAGGTATGTGGCTTGGACACAATTTGTGGTAGAGATTTATGAATGCTTTGAAACCGACACCAACCATTTGGGCAGTTTGACAAAGTTGAAACAATCTGGCACAGTGGAATACTTTATAGCTTCTTTTGAGCGATTGGATTTCCGTACATAGGACATGTTTGATGATTTTTTCTGAGAATGTTTTATTAGTGATCTCAAGGATGAGATTCAAGCTCATATCCTCATGGCTCGGCCCAGAGTTTGGTGGAAGTTACTAAACGAGCTAAGGAAGCACAACATGTTGTCTCTTCTCAAACTCGAAAACCCTCCTTTATTCATCGCACTAAACCAATCGCTCCCACTCCTTCTACTCCAATAAAGATCCAAAAATTGACTAGGGAAGAAATGGTTGAACACCAACTCAAAGGACTTTGTCGTAATTGTGATGAAAAATATTTTCCTAGGCACAAGTGTAAGGAAAAAAATATTTTTATGGTCATCTCTGAGGATGTCTTGGAAGACAATTTCAAGGCCCCCCTGTGGCCGAGTCACATGAACCCGCTGACATAACCCCACCCTTAGACCCTCCCGAAGTTGAACCGATCATTTCCCTAAATTCTCTCACTAGGTTGTCTACCCTCCAAACCCTCAGGATAATTGGTTACATTAAGCATAGGAAGGTCATCATCCTTGTTGACAGTGGAAGCACCCATAATTTTATTCATCGTCGCATTTCCAAGGAAACTAATTGCTATATCCACATCGTCAATAATTTTCAAATCATGATTTCCAATGGCGGATCCATGAAATGTGGGGGAAATTTTGAAAATGTGAATCTCCAAATTGGTCAGTACCACATGAAATCTCATATGTTTGCTATCGACATGGGTAGTTGTGACATTGTGTTGGGTGCATAATGGCTAAGGACTCTGGGTTCCATTCTCATGTATTTTAAGGAATTAACCATGCAATTCAACCAGGAGGGAGAATAATATAATTTCCAAGGCATCATTGTTGGTTCCCCAAAGATCATCAGTTCCCATCACATGGAAAATCTCCTAAAAATAGGTCATTCTAGAATTATTGCACAACTCCATTCCATTCAAGCCACCAAGACACCCTTTGTTCGGAAGGACCTCCAATCCATCCTCTCCAAACATCAAGTTATTTTTTCCACTCCCTAGGGACTTCCTCCTTCCCATGGTGTTCATGATAATTCCATTCCCCTTGTCCTAAAAAACCTCCCTCCCAATATTCATCCCTATCATCATCCATTTTCCCAGAAAAATGAAATTGAGAAAATTGTTCAAGAATTGCTCACCACAGGTGTTATCCATGTTAGTAAGAGCCCCTACTCTTCTCCTATGGTCATGGTCCTTAATAAAGAAGACTCTTGATGCATGTGTCCCAACTTCTACGCCCTAAAAAAACTCACCATCGAAGAAAAATTTCCCATTCGTGTCATTGATGACCTCTTGGATGAATTGAGTGGTGCTTCATGGCATGCCTCATTCTATTGTTTTTTATCGAGACCCCACTTTCACTAGCAATTTTTGTCAAGAAATGTTTAGGCTACAGGGCACCCAATTGCATCTCAACACAACTTATCTTCCCCAGACTGGTGGTCAAACTGAAGTCATCAACAAGTGTTTGGAAACATATTTGAGGTGTTTTGCATTGGAAAGGAAAAATCAGTGGGCTCAATGGTTACCAATAGTTGAATGGTGGTACAACATTTCTTACCATACAACTACCCGCATGACTCATTTTGAAGCAGTATATGGAAAAAATCCACCTTCATTTCTCTCATACCTTCCAGGTGTCTTGAAGGTCCAGGTGGTGGACCAAACACTTACAATTCAAGGGGCTATTATTCGTACCCTCAAATATAATTTGGTCATGGCACATAATCACATGAAGCAACAGGCAGATCAAGGTCACTCTAAACGTTAATTTGTTGAAGGATACCAAGTGTTTCTTCGACTACACCCTTATGAGAAAACTTACCTCAAGGCTGACCATTGTGAGAAAATGACGACCAAATTTTATGGTCCTTATACCATTCTCAAGAATGTGGGACATGTGGCCTATCAGTTAGCTTTGTCCAATCATTCTAAGTTCCATCATGTTTTTCATGTGGCTGCTTAAACAAGGTGATTGGCACTAAGTGCCAAACTCAAACCAGCCTTCCCGAGTTGGATGAAGAAGGCTCCATATGGTTGCAACCACAAGTAGTTTTGGACCAACATGAGCGTCGTTTGCGTCAGTGCACCATCAAGGAAGTGTTATTCCATTGGAAATATACAACTCTAGCAGATGCCACTTGGGAACCGACTACCATTCTGCAACAATTGCCTCATCTCAAGCCTTGAGGACAAGCTTGTTTTTAAGGGGGAGGACACGTTAGGGACCTAACCTCCCTAACCCCTCACGTAGGTAGAATAATACATTTCCATGTAATAAAGGACAATATTAATAAGGTCTAGCAATAAGGGGGAATAAGTCAAATGTAAGAAGACCTAATAGAAGCTTCTTCTTCTAGAAGATTCTTCCTCTTGATTGTTCTTTTGGATAGACATATTTAGTATAAATAGGAGTAGAGGGTATGGGAAGTTTTTTCTTGGATATGATTGTAATAGAGCTCTTCTCTGCTAGAGGTTTCCCCCTCGAAGAGGCAAGTGAACATTGCTATCATTAATCAAGGTGCTCTTTCTGGTGTTATTCTGGTATTGTTATGGTTATATCATTGTTGTTATGCCATTTCTAGCTAACATATTTATATTCTGCATATTATTTTATATTTGGAATAATATAGATCTCATCTCTGATTGGGATCTCTTTGATGTCAAACCCCCCAAGGAAAAGTACACTTGGAGAAACAAACATTCTAGACTTGGCCACATTGCAGCCTATTTGGATATCTTTCTCATCCACAACAATTTTCTTCTCTTACCCCTCTCCATATCCTCCAACATCATTCCTTCCACTATCTCTAATCATAAACCTATCTCTCTTACCTTGGCCTCCCCCAAAAAATTTGGACCCATTCCTTTCCGCTTCAACCTCTTATGGCTACATAATGCCTCGACCATTTCAATAATTAAATAGGCTTAGAGAACCTCTATTCAAGGTTCCATGTTTGGGAGAGTGAATTACGAACAATCAAATTGGCTTTAAAATCCTGGGCAAAGCTTTCATAATTTCCCCTAAATTAGGAAAGAACCTTGAGAATGTTGGAGATAGAAACTCTCCAATAGGAAATGGAGGTATAGGAAGTGAAAAAAAATCACTTACATAAGGAAAGGGAATCTTATCAAAATTTACATGTGTCTTTTAGAAAGGAAGAAGAGGAATGTAGACTTAAATCATGAAGTATGTGGCTCATATTAGGAGACTCCAATGTTGTCTACTTTCATAAGAAGTCACAACAGAGACGTCAAAAAACACCATCCAAAAAATTCAATTGGACACAGGAAAGACCATAGAGTATTTTTCCCATATCAAGGAAGCAACAATGGCTCACTATGAGAAACTCTACTCACAATACTATGAGGAGGAAGAAGAAGGCAACCAACAAGCTCTACTGGAAAACATCCCAACCTACATCACCGAGGAATAAAATGAAGCTCTTATCTGACAAACAAGTGAAGAAGAAATATTTCAAGCCAATGGGGTTTGGGGCAAGATAATGCACCAAGGTCGGATGACTTCTCCATACACTTTTTTAAAGTCTTATGGGAGACAATCAAATATGATTTGAAGAGGATGCTCAACTATACTTTGAAGAAGAAGAAATTGTGGGGGAGTAAAAAACTCGACCTTCCATGCTCTCATTCCAAAGGAGTCCAATCCCTCCAATTCTCTAGGTTCAGACCTATATCCCTTCACAACTCATTTTATAAGGTTCTCATACAAATTATTGCTAGTATAAGTAAACCGCTTCTAGGCAAGTTAATTTTAGAAAATCAAGGGGGATTCATGGAAAACAAGAAAATAATTCACAATATCATTTTTGTTCAAGAAGCCATATATGCCAGTCAAAATAATAAATAAAGAGGAATTGTTATCAAATTAGATATGTAAAATGATTTTGACAAAGTCATGCATGCTTTCCTCTTCTCAGTGTTACAAAAATTTGTATCTCAAAAGAATTTGTAGAATGGATTCAAGCTTGTATTGGCTCACCAAGTATTGCTCCAATGATCAATGGAAGGCCAACCCAAATTTTCTAATCCAGCAGGGGATGAAGTTAGGGATACCCTCCCTCTCCCTCTCTCTACATTATTATGACAAAACATCTCAATAGAAAATTGGAAGAATAACGACGTTTGAGACGTCTCCCTAGCCTTCAGTTAGCAATAGGGATAAAGGAAATAAACCATTCACAATTTGTGGATGATGTAATGTCCCCACTATAATCCCCAGCTTAATTAATTCCTAATATAGATATAATGTGTGGCTACAGCCAAGCGATGTATATGTGAAATGTATTTCTAAGTTTTAATAAATAAAATGTGATGCCAACTACTAAGGGGACATGGACATAGATGGGGGATAAATTAATACACAAGAGTGAGGATGGGTTAGGAGAATGTCTAAGAGGGGTCAAAGGGGGAATTAATCATGTCTATTAATTCCACCCACATTTATGAATTTTATTATCATTATGTATTAAACTCTATTTTCTGATTGAGCGTCCCGAAATCCAAACATTGAATGCATGTAATAGGGTGGGTGTGATAAGTCACATCCCATAGTTATTGGGAGCATGGGGGAGAGTACAATCATCTTGGGGAAGTGTGTGAGTCAATCAAGTAAGCCAAGGAGAGGAGATTCATATGGGGAGATACAAAAATTTTAGAGAGTTCAATTTTTGGGCAAAAACAAGTAGAGAGCAAGAAAGAGAGTTGGAAGCTGGAGCATCCATGGAGAGAATTATGGAGCATGTTGGAGCATTTTTGAATCTTTTTTGGAGCATTTTGAGCAAAATATTGAAGAGCTAGGTTGTCAGGACTGAAGAGTGAACTCCTATGTGAGTTTCACTGTAACAACAAGTGTTTGTTATAGTTTGTTGGTATTTTTCCTGGTAGTGAGTTCCTTTGAGTTTTCCAGCACAAAGATTCTTGGTTACTTGTGCCAGAGAGACCCTGATAAATGAATGAGACACCCAAGAGTCTTATAAATGAATGGGACACCCAAGGGTCTTGTAAATGAATGGGAAACCCAAGGGACTGATAAATGAATGGAACACCCAAGGGAATGATATTAGTGAAGGGGTGAATTCCTTGGGTTGGGCAGGTTGAGAGGAAGAGAACTAGTTGAAAAAACGAGATAACTAGAGTAAAATATCAATGGGTTGCGGGATTTCTAAGCTGTGAGTGGACAGTGAGAGACCACCCTCTTTTCTGGATCACTAACCCTAGCTCGAGGGTGACTTGTTGTTGAGATTTGGAACAACAAGTCTATGGTTGGGTGGAACATCCATCCTAAGCAGATGGTTGCACAACTACTATCAAAAGATACATGTTTTATCTGCTTTATGGTTGCATTATGAGTTTTCTTTGTTGTGCATGAAATCCGTTTATGTGACTGAATTATATGATATTGTAATGAGTTATTAGCTACATTTCATGTCTATTTTAGAATGTCATAGATGCATTAAATAAATGGTAACAAAAAAGAGTTAAATCTATATGTAATTTGTAGATGATAAGCTACAAGAAATTAGTTGGTAGAAATTTTATTTTTTTATGAGTATTCCACATGTAATGGACCTTAGTTGGGATGGGGGATGTTACAAACGACACCCTACTTCTTGGTGTCATGTCTTCCATAATAGCTAGAATATTTAAGAGAATTTTGGACTAGTTTCTTTCTGCCTAAGGAGGTAAAATAAACAAAACAAAGAGCCAAATTTATGAATGTAATCTACCATAAATCCTCCCAAAAACAATCTCAAGGGCCCTTGGCTTCCAGGTGGTTGAAAAATGGTCTTCATTCAAATATCTGGGCATGACGATCTATCTGAAGCCCGCTTCTTCCTAGGTATGGAACATAGTCTTTGGGAAAATGGAAAAGTGAATTCAAAGTTGGGGAGCTCGTTGGCTCAACCCTATAGGTAACATTGTTTTAATTAAGTTTTTCCTCTCTTCCTTAACCATTTTTCAATGTGCATCTCTGCCAACACCCAAAGGAGCAATAAAAAAAAATCTAGAAGCATCAGAAGCTTTCTCCGGGAAGGAGGTAAAACCAACACAGAAAATTCCAACTCATCAATTGGAACATGGTATGCCATCCCTTTGACATAGGAGGATTAGAAATTCAAGATCCCTCTCTAATGAATACTATCTTGGGACAAAAATTAGTTTGGATATTAGTAAGATGACAATCAAAATGGTGGAAAAAATCTATAATGGCCAGATATCTAAGAGCACCTAGAAACAACGTCTCGACACACCACTCCCAAATGTAAAAGGATCCTCCCTATGGAAATTGTTCAAAGTCATATCCCCTCTAATTTAAGCTAAGATTTCCTGGTACTCGGGGAATGGAGCCTCAATCAATATTTGGATAGATAGCATAATGGGTAAAGAACCTCTAGGTAAAATCAAGGAAGTACAACCTCTCAGGGAATGGAGTACATGAGACAACCTCATTAAATTAGAATATTATTCACAATGGCCAGTAAACAAGAATCAGATAGGTTGAAAGTGTCTCCACCCTCCCCCTTCCCACTTGCAATCTTTGGTTCCTAAAGTATATCATATATTGGCTTGTTGTGCACCTGTTGAATCCAAATCATTCAATGAAAGATGCTAGGGAAATGCATAATACTCTGTCAAAAACGACTTCCAACATCTGCATGTAGACTCCCCCCCCCCTCGCTCTAAATTATGGGCCTTAATCTGGCATGGAGATTCTTTTCCCAAGGTAAATGATTTTCATTGGATCATGGTTCAAGGAAATTTACCGACGACAGAAAATTTACAGAAGAGAGGTATTGTTGGTCCTTCTAGATGTTCCCTATGAAAATATGCTTCAAAAAATTCCCACCATCTCTTCTTCGATTGTGAATTCTCTAGGCAAGTTTGGGCCCAATTGTACAAGATTATTTATCATCGTCATTCTTTTCCTAATAATTGACATGATATGTTTCTCCACTAGAAACACAGATATGTTGGTAGCTTCAATAAAAAACCTCTCCTTGTGCTTCTTTGGAAAGAAATACCCAAATTCATTTGTTGGGAAATTTGGTTGGTGAGAAACAAAGAAATCTTCCAATGTAAATACCTCCCACCGTCGAGAGTCCATTCTCTAGCTTGTATTATTCTCTCAGATGTCCTATGTGTTAAGGACAAAAACCCAGGTTCTCTTATTGATCTTGATCAGGTAGAAATACGATGGGTCAACAACATAATTATGCCTCGGTACTTTCAAATATCCTCTCCTCTTCCATATCCTCCAAGTAGACACCACTAGTAGTTCAGAATCTTGGACCAAGAATTTGCACAATGGAAGCAACAACATGCCAAAATATTTCTATATTTTGATGGAGCATTAGAAGGAAATCCATGGGTGATAGGCACGAGCGAGGGGGGGTGGGGTCATATCCAACCCCAGTGGACAACAATAACACATATACTCATGGGGACTAGGTCATAAGACAAACAATAAAGAAACGATCTTGGATGCATTCATAGGATTGACACTACTACTTGAAGACAAAACCCAAAGTATTATCGTGATATGAGATTCAAAACTGGTAATAAAGGTGTAAGAGGCATCAACCTCAACCCCAAGTCCAGTTTACAAAGAATCTATCAAAGAATTAAAATTGAGGAACACATTTTTTTCTCTGTGGAATACTTCCACATTCCACCTGATCATCAAAACCAAGAGGTAGATCAACTCACCAAGGAAGCCAAGTCATTGAGACAAGGGGTTCTAAAGGACAATGAGGCAATCACCATGTGTTACTTTACTTAGTAATATAATTAAATGGGAAAATGAAACAATTCCTTACCTTAGAAAAGTGGATACAAGAGGACTGATAAATGTGTCAATTCAAAATTCTAGTGAAAAGACTGACTTTGGAGGACACATTAATTCCCCTAAAATTGATGAGGTGAGTTATTTTTTCCTCCCCTCCACCTTAGAAAATACATATGGTTGTGACAACACAACATCAACATCAAACATTCACCTCAAGTCATCCCCACATGTTTCATACAACATATGGTAGCTAAAATCACTCATTTGCATGAAGGAATTCAAGGTACTCCCTTCACGACTCTTCCTTGCATGTGGAATTTGCATTCCATCGAGTGTCATCATAGGGAAATCACCCCCTCAAGTTAATTCAACTATCCTTCTAGATCAGAACCAACAAATCCTCTCATCATTGTAGGAACCAACGATGGATAACACACAAACTATTGAGGATGACATCCTTATGGAGTTTTATTTGGATGGATATCTGCAGATGGAAGTTGTTAGTTTGATAATCAATTAGCCTTCCCCTCTTTTGAAATCATGATATCCATGCATTAGATTTTGTCTCTTTAGTTGGTCCAACATGTGGCGTAGAATCCAACCTACATTTGATTGCAACAATTGTAAATTGGAGGCCCTTAAAACGGACATGGAGCTCCAACAATGGGAAATCACAACTATCTGAGAACCTCACACTTAGTTTAAGAAATCCATGTAGGAGCGAGAGGAATGATGTGATAAGGAACTGGAAATAATGCTTAGGAAATTCAACCGACATACATGACAAATTCGTCTTTTGGGAAGAGAAAATCAAGGCCCCTGAGCAACAATCCAAGGTCAGAATGAATCTATCCCTTCATAAGGATCTCATGCTTCATGTGAAGTAGAGAAACCCCTGAAACAACCATGTGATACCATAAACTAGGATGACTCTCAAGCTCTTGTGGACACAGAATTAAAGCTTCATTATCTAGGTTCAAGAAATGCATACTTGCTATTTTTCTCTAATCATAGGCTAGAATACAATTTAGGCAGGGAGACTCTCTTTATGTAAAATTTTTGAACGACTTTAGTTCTCTAAGGAAGCACATTCACTCTTTTTTGTTCAACAATATTGAACTCAAGAAATTTGTAACTCCTCGCTAGTTTTAGCTTTGCTACAACCATACTTTTATATAATATACATTACTTGTTCTTGTTAAAGAAAAAAATAGTGATACTTGTCAAGTTAATCTCTTAGTTTTCAGGATACTAAAATTGCTACTATAGTCCCATTCAAAAGACATAAGGTTATTACCAAGATTAACCATGAAATCAACAATGATATGACCTCGTATTAAGGAAATGCATTTAATATATTAATTATGGTTATTTAGCTCGGTGGGTTAGCTTGACTAGTTGAGTGTTGTAAAATACAAGCAAGAGGTTGCAACATCAAGTCCTAGGTCTAGCTACCTCCATGAATATTGTGGGTCTCACTCTATGTCCACACCAGGTTATGTTTCCAAAATGACAACCAACTGGTTTACCTTCGACACCATGCTCAAAATGAGGAGAAGTGCTTGATGGTCTTATTGGGATGTGCATTTCATTAAAAAACTGAAGATTTTTTTTTCTTAAATTATGGTTAACATTTAATTTTTCATCTACTATTTTTTCACCACATTTAACAAATCATCCAAGTAGATGAGGAGATGGCTCTGAGTGTGCATTGAAGCAACTTTGTAATCACAAGGTTACATTGAATGAAATAGTTGTATTAGTATCTCATTCCCCATTGTTTCACAATATGTTCTACATTTATATATGTGGCATATGCTAAGTCGATGCTCATGATATTGTGCCAATGACATTTAAACATTTTTTATGGTATCTTATGATATTGTGGAAATGATATTCAATGAACATTCATTGAGACTTGACAAATTTTTTTAATTCAATAAAATATTTGCCAAGAATTTACAAGATTTTATAATTCAATGAAAGGGGAAGTAGGTTAGAAATTTGGTTTGAATATTCCTTAACATCTGCCACTAAATCTTCCCATCCTTGGTGTATTTGTTTTCTCTCCTTTCCCCCCACTTCGTAGTTACCTTACAATTATTCACATCAAGTTCTATCATTCCCTTTAGACTTATCTTATAATTCTACACATAAGATTCTACAGACGACACTCTTGTCAATGAATAATTGGAACTCCTTAAAAGAATGGCATAATAATTGTGTGCAAATATGATAATAATTTCATAAAAAGTAAATAAATTCAATTTATCTCCAATAACTCGTTGAAAATAAACTTTCCTTATTTCCTCCTTATCAACATTATTTACCCACCAATCATTATTTTAAGAATGTTTCAATTTTTTTTGTAGATGTTGAAGAGTTTAAGTTGTTGGCTTAGAGAAGGTCAGCATGTCAATCTATTCTCTTCAAATTTTAGGGTAATACATTACATGGAAGAAGAAAAACAACCATCATGTACCTAGTGTTGTGATCCTTGAATCCCCACTTCTTATTCTTGTTGTCCAATATTATAATCTTGATTCTTGCAACCATAGTGGGGATTTACATCCATGTTTAATTACCGACATATAGTTGTGATCCTTAAACCCTCTTGACAATGGCATATATTAACTATATTCAAATAATCTTGTCTATGATGATAACATATTGTATTTTATCAATCCGCCAACTAAAAGCACTACTTGTGCTTGTAGAAAGTTTTGTGAAAAGGTCATTCCAAATGATGAAATAAGTCGTTGCTCAACTAGTGGGAGCGTTCATCCAACATCAATCATTCTTTATTCTAATGCATTACGAAATGATGTGAATTTGTTATAATTGTATGGATGAACAATGGTCATGAGGTCGATGATATAGTATCAACCCAATTGATAAGAAAAAAAACTCAAAGAACCATAGTTGATCCTCACACTTGCCATAGAAATTTATCAATAAAACATTCAAATATTTGGAGATTCACTCGTGATAAAGTGGTTTAAAAAAGAACTTATGTTGATAAAATTTACTCTCCAACCACTCTTTAATGAGATTTGGGATTTGAAGGATACTTCTACTTCATTTTCGTTCAATCATATATAATCATATATATAGAGATATGAATCAAGTTGCAAACAATTTGTCGAAGAAAAGTCTCCTTCTAGGGGGAGTGGGTTATATAAGGATGAACTTTGATCATAACTTCATCATGCTTTTTTTTCTTTAAATAAGTGCACATTGTTGTGCTTTCTACATTTCTCATCCTAGACTGTTTTTTTGTTATCTTGTAAAGAATATTATATATGAGGACTATTATATAAGGGAATACATTATGCTATTATTTTTGTAGATGATTGGAATGCCCTAAGTTTGTTTCAATTTTGTAAGAGTGGAATTGTAGAGCCTTGTGGTGAGGACTTTTTTGGCATATAAAATGCCTAAGAGTCTTAGGATTTTTTTATTGTTTTTGGTGATGATAACACTACCAAGACACATTTTGTCATATATTGGCCTACTATAGGCTTGAACATGAATGTTTTTTAGAATCCAACTAATGCAATTTTACTCTTTAGGAATATAGTTATGATTTTTTCCATTAAAAAATAAGAAAGAAAACTTTAAATAAAGTTGAAGTAATTATCTTCCCATCTCCTAGTACACCCTTCAAAAACAAATTAATTAAAATATTAAGTATTTCATGTTCAAAATATTGATTGTTTGCTATTCGAGCAGTTCTTGAATTACAAATATCTATATCTTTACAAAACACTTTGAGCATTGTTTCAAACATATTTCTATCACAGTGTTTAATAATGCCCACTAGACAAGCCAAACTGATACCCTTTTCTTCCAATTGAGATTTAATACCCTCAACCTTAGCATTGAAATCTATTTTTCTCTGAAACTTGGATCCATTCAAAGTCATAAACAACAAGTCATGTAGATAATCCTTCACCATCTCTATATGCCCACAATCAAACATGTGTTTACCCATGTCGAGTCTCACAAATCGGGAAATCCATTCATCTGCATAGATTATAATGGGGCTCAAAGCTTGGATTTTTTCTTAGGACTCCAATGAACAACATTCAAATATCACATAAATGACTCCAAAGAATCACTAAACATCACTTTGGAAGCAACTGGTAAAATATAAACGGATTCATCCATTCATGAGAAATAAATGTTTTATTTTGCATAATAAGAATACATGAGTTGAATGCATTTGATGCAATTTTCACTACTATGAGAGATTGTTGCTTTGATTTCAAACAACCACTTACATGAAAACAAGTGCTCATAAAGCTTCCATTCAAAAAAATTAGATTTTTTCCACACTTGAGAATGACTTAAGATAGGATTAAGTTAATTCATTGTCACTTCTTCCTCTATTCTCAAAATAAAATCTTTAGGTGAGAGAAACTATGAGTCATTTACAGATAATAAATTGATCGATATGCCATGGGGGAAGGGCATGATTAGGAATCTAGACATGAATGCTATCCATGTTAGTTTCATTTTTTTTCTAATAAATGGGATCATGTTTTATAAACATCATCAACAAGGTTCATCCTAAATGAGAAAGGTTGAAGGTGGGATTGTCATTTTGCTCATTAGAATGTTCTTAGTCTGTATAATAGAGATGGGTTTCTTCCAAGGTTGCTAGTGTTGATCTTGTTTCTTTGGCACATTCCCAAAAGAATAGAAACGGTTCCAATCACCACATTCAATAACATGAATAACATAATGGGAGTGAACCAACTAAGCATAATATCCCACACCTAAGGCACAACTTTTATAATTTTCCCCAACATGATTTCTACTTTGTGTTAACTTTAGCAGCATCAATAGTCATTCTCCAATGAGAGGCCATATGGGCCACCTTGAGGCTAGCCAGAGAGATTTGGAAAATCAACCAGTCTTGTTAGGTATTGACAAAAGCTAGGGGTAACGTACAACCTCTGTGAGTCAAACCAAAAGTTAGGACGAACGAGATGTTATGTAAGTCTAATGAAAAATTCAGGGGGAACGTACAACCTCTGTGAGCATATACAGTCTAGTGCAAAATTCAGGGGGAACATACAACCTCTATGAGAATAGAAAAACTAGTGAAAAATTCAAGGGGAATGTACAACCTCTGTGAGCTTAGTCAAGCCTTGTGAGCCATGAGAAAAATTCAAGGCATCTAGAAAAAGTTAGGTTGAATATAAAATTTCTATGAGCTAGAAACAAACTATATTCCTAATATTGCAAATGATATAAATGCATTGATCTAGTGTGTTGGCATGTGTAACATTATCCACCATGAAGAGAATTTCGAATTTCCTTGTAATGTTGAGTTGTAACTAAAGTCTTAAGTCTAGTTCTATTTTAGAACTGAAGTGTAATGTTGAGTTGTAACTAAAGTTTTAAGTCTAGTTCTATTTTACTAAAGTGTAATCTTGAGTTGTAACTGAAGTCCCAAGTCTAGTTCTATTTTCGATCTAGAGTATATCAATCTCAAGTCTAGTTCAAACTAAAGTATGAAGCTGAGTTATGATTAAAGCATGCAAACAAGTTACTATTTTGAGCCTCTCCTCTTCTCCTCTTCAACTTATATAAGAAGAGGTCGACCCCTCTCTTCAATATAGTTTTTGATATGCAGGTTAAGGGAGAAGCAATAAAGGAGCATATCAGTGATAAAGAGGCAGCATACCAAAGCAACATATCAATGTTGTATATCAACAATAGAGGCTGCATATCAGAGGCATATATCAACAACATATCAATGTTGTATATCAACAATAGAGGCATCATATCAAAGCTTTATTTCAGCAAGGTCTCTTAGGTCTTTGGCAGGTCAGAGTCATATTTGAAATCTCTTTAAGAGAAAAACATTCATGGTGGATAGTTGTAAGTGATCATACATTATTAATGAAAT
The DNA here is from genome assembly GCA_000966675.3 of Picea glauca. NCBI lineage: Eukaryota > Viridiplantae > Streptophyta > Pinopsida > Pinales > Pinaceae > Picea > Picea glauca. Next base: position 157,244 of record JZKD02S1191315.1, on the reverse strand, counting down.
AAAGGAATATCATTTGCTGGGGTTTTTCTCCCTGTACATGGTTTCCCCAGGGTATATGTGTTGTTGATGTGCATGATTACTTATCTACATAGTTATTGCTATTCGGTTATGAGTTGGTATTGTTGAAGTGTATTAAGATGGAATCAAAGTGTTGAAGAAAATAAAAGAAATAATCCACATAAGAAATCAAGCTCATAATTTAACATGGTATCAAAGCTTAGGGTGTGTTAAACGTGTTTAAGTGCAACAATAGGTACACACATATCCAAGCTAGATTGATTAAGTTTCCAGTGTGAAGTCTATGGCATCCTCCATTTCAGTCAGGGCCGAGGATAGGCTCGAAGGAGCTACCAACTTTAATGTGTGGAAGATTTGGATAACAAATATCTTGTAGGAGCATGATCTTGAGCAGTATGTGACCACAGTGGTGGAGGAACCCGCAAATAATGTAGGAAGAGAGGCCTTTAGGAAGAGTCAAGCAAATCCCAAGTGAATAATATTTGACTCAGTCAAAGATAGTATAAGGCCTGCAATGACTGCGTTAATGACTGCCAAGGATTGTATGGATACCTTGGTGAATCTGTATGAGAAACATGCTTCAAGTCATAAGAGGACACTTAAGCACAAGATTAAGTATTTGAAGGTGGAGAAATGTCAATCAGTGGCATCTTTCTGTTCCAGGATAGCCTAGATCAAAGATCATCTTTTGGTCACAGGGGTGACAATGGACGATGATGATTTAGTGCAGGCCATTTTTTACGGTCTTCCTTCTTCATGTGAGAGCTTCTTATCCAATGTAAGTGGGAGAGAGATTCAACCCACGTTTGAAAGGTTATGGAATGATTTCCTCTAGGAGGAGAGTCTCACAGCTACTAGGAGGGAGACAACGAAATAAGAGCACTCAGCTTTAGCATCAAGATTCAAGGGAAAGAAGAAAGGCACTTTCCAGAAAGGTTCTCAGAGGAAGCCAAACACCAAAGGTACATTAAAAGGCAAGAATATTGATACGTCTAAGATTAAATTCTTTAGTTGTAATAAGTTGGGTCATTTTTCTAAAGATTGTTGGTTTAGAAAGAAATATCCAAGGAAAGGGAATCATCATGCCTCAACTGTCGAGGATGATGAATCCAAAAGAAATCAGAAAAGTCCTTCTAATGAGAAAGAAAATATAAAAGAATATTACTTGGTTTCTGCCTTATCTAGTTCAGTTTTCACGGGGCCGAAAACTTGGTTAGTAGATAATGGTGCATGAAAGCACATGATAGGGTACAAGGATATCCTCTCATATTTTGAGAAAAAATCTTTTGCAAAGCATGTTGAGCTTGGGGATGATAAATTTTACAATATAGAGGGAGTAGGCTCTATCTCCTTTAAATTGGAATCTGGGGCTAGACTTCATGTTGATGAAGTAGTATATGTTCTAGGGCTCAAGAAGAATCTACTATCAGTTGAAACCCTTGAGGACAAAGGATATTAGATTATCTTCAAGGATAGGAAGGCACTACTATGGGATAAAGGTAGCCACTTAAGTAAAACAGAACCCACTGGGACTCGTAGTGGAGGACTGTACGTCATGTCAGGATAGTCAGTTCAGGCATTGGCTCATGATGCAACTAGCTCCAACGAGTTGTGGCACATAAGACTTGGACATCTTCATTAAAAATCTCTTCCATATCTATAGAACATGGTATGTGGCATGCCCTCTATTTCTCTTAGTAAAAATGAAATTTGTAAGGGATGGATGCTAGATAAATATAAAGAAAGCATTTCCTAGTAGTGACAACAGATCTCAGAGCATCTTAGATCTTGTTCATTCTGATGTATGTGGTCCCATGTCATCTCCCTCACTTAGTGGTTGTTTGTGTTATGTCACTTTATTGATGATTACTCAAGAAAATGTTGGATATATTTCCCTAAAGCTAAAAGTGTCACATTTGATAAATTCAAAGAGTATAAAACCTTTATTGAAAAGTAGATAGGGAAACACATAAGAATCCTTAGAATAGACAGTGGAGGAGAGTTTGAATCTCTCCAGTTTGAGGATTTCTGCAAGTCAGCAGGAATCAAGAGACAATTGACCGTGCCATATAACCCTCAGCAAAATGGAGTTGCTGAGAGGAAAAACAAGACAATTTGTGAGACAGCAAAATCAATGATGTTTGACGAGGATCTGCCAAATTATTTATGGGCAGAAGCTACCTCCACTACCATGTATATTCAGAACAAGTGTCCACATGCTATCTTGAAGGACAAGACTCTTGAAGAGGTCTTCTCAGGGATCAAACTTGAAGTAGGGCATCTAAGGATATTTGGGTGTCCTATGTATATTCATGTCCCTAAGGAAAATAGGACAAAGATGGAACCCTCAGGAAAGAAAGGGGTTTTTTTCGGGTACAGTGAGATATCCAAGGGTTACGGGATTTATGTACCAGGTCAGAGGAAAATAGAGGTAAGAAAATATGTGACTTTCCATGAGGAAGCCGCATTTAAGAAATCCAGAGAGCTTCAAAAGGAATTAGAAGAAGTTCAACTAGCTTCACCCTCTTCTGAAAATGAAGATTTAGGTGATCAAAGGGAGGAATGTCATGAAGGGACAAATAATGAGCCCCTAGAACCTACTGAAGTGTTAGAAAGAAATCTTGAAGAACCTCCACCCAAAATGAAGCTAGGGTGGCTTAAAGAAATAGTGTAAGAAGCATTTCTCCCAAAGGAACTTTCGGGGAAAGGAAGAGGCCTCATAGGTTTGGAGGCTATGTTGCAATGATGAGAAGCATTAGTGATGCCGAACCTTCTTCATTTGAAGAAATAGATAAATTACAAGTATGGAAGGATGCCATACTTGAGGAATACAGGTCTATTATGAATAACAATGTTTGGGACATTATGTCGAGGCCAAAAGACAAATCAATGGTTTCTTCCAAATGGATCTATAAGATCAAACATGCAGCTGATGGAAGTGTGGAAAAGTTCAAAGAAATATTTGTAGCCAGAGGCTTCACTTAGAAAGAAGGAATTGACTACGAATAGACTTTTTCCCCAGTAGCCAGGTATACTTCCATTCGAACTATTATTGCTTTAGCTCCTGTTCTTGGTTGGAAGCTACATCAAATGGATGTAAAACCAACATTCTTGAATGGAAATATTGAACATGAGGTCTTTGTGGAACAACCAGATGGTTTTGTACTACATAACAAAGGCACTCATGTATGCAAGCTAAGGAAGGCCTTGTATGGTCTTAACCAGGCTCCCAGAGTTTGGTATGACAATATTGATGGCTTTCTTAAAAGCCCAAGCTTTCAGAAAAGTGATGTTGATGCAAATATGTACTTCAAGGTAAGAGGTAATCAACCTATTATACTAATATTGTATGTTGATGATCTCTTTCTAACAAGATATGAAGGGCTAATAGATTGGTGTAAGAGGAAGATAACCTCATAATTAGAGATGAAAGACTTAGGCTTGATGCATTACTTCCTAGGATTGGAAGTATGGCAAAGATAGGGAAAGATATTTCTGGCACAAGGAAAATACACAGTGGATGTATTAAAGAGGTTTGGTATGATGGATTGAAAATACATGTCTACTTCGATGATTACCAACCTAAGGAAGCTGCATGATTTTGATACAGGTTAATATTTGGTGGATCCCACCATGTATAGGCAACTGAATGGATCATTGATGTACATGATCCACACTAGGATAGATATATGCTATGTAGTGATTGAAATGAGTCAGTTCATGACTGAACCGAGACAGAGACACTAGGTGGAAGCAAAGCACATATTGAGATATCTCAGAGGGACCATTACTTATGGTTTGAGATATACATCCAGTGGTGGTTTATTTCTGCATGGGTATGCAGATGCTGACTGGGCAGGAAGCCTAGTGGATCAGAAGAGTACTTCCAGATACTGCTTCAGTTTAGGATCCACTATAATCTCTTGGTCAAGTTAGAAGCAAGGATCCATTGCACAGAGTACAACAGAGGCTGAGTACATTGCAACAAGTGATGCTAGCAAGGAAGCAATATGGCTCGAAAAATTGGTTTCTAGGTTGTTTGGTGACAAGCTCGAGACGACGGTGGTTCACTGTGATAATCAAAGTTGCATAAAATTGGCAGAGAACCTAGTATTTCACGACAAGTCAAAACATGTTGACATGAGGTACCATTGCATCTAAGACTTGGTATAGAGAAAAACTGTAAAGTTACAGTACATATCCATGATCGAGAAGGTAGTTGATATCCTGACTAAGCCTCTGACCTTGAGACAGTTTGTGGAGCTAAGAGGCAATCTTGGTGTGGCTGAGAATGACTCCCTCATTGAGAGGGAGTGTTAAATTTAGCATCATTGAAAACCATTCTCCAATGAGAGGCCATATGGGACACCCTAAGGCTAGCCATGGAGATTTGGAGAATCAAATAGTCTTGTGAGGTATTGACAAAAGCCAGGGGGAATGTACAACCTCTATGAGGCAAACCAAAAGTTAGGATGAAAAATATGTTATACAAGTCTAGTACAAAAGTCAGGGGGAACGTACAACCTCTATGAGCATAGACAGTCTAGTGCAAAATTCAGGGGGAACGTACAACCTCTGTGAGCATAAACAGACTAGTGCAAAAGTCAGGGGGAACATACAACCTCTGTGAGCCTAGTCAAGCCTTGTGAGCCATGAGAAAAATTCAAGGCATCTAACAAATGTACGGTTGAAGATAAAATTCCTATTTGCTAGAAACAAACAATATTCCTAATATTGCAAATGATATAAATGTATTGATCTAGTGCGGTTGCACGTGTAACATTATCCACCATGAAGAGAATTTAGAATTTCCTTTTAATGTTGAGTTGTAACTGAAGTCTTAAGTCTAGTTCTATTTTAGAACTAAAGTGTAATGTTGATTTGTAACTAAAGTCTTAAGTCTAGTTCTATTTTAGAACTAAAGTGTAATGTTGAGTTGTAACTGAAGTCTCAAGTCTAGTTCTATTTTTGAACTAGAGTATACCAATCTCAAGTCTAGTTCAAACTAAAGTATGAAGCTGAGTTATGATTAAAGCATGCAAACAAGTTACTATTTCGAGCCTCTCCTCTTCTCCTCTTCAGCCTATATAAACAGAGGTCGACCCCTCTCTTCAATACAGTTTTTGATATGCAGGTTAAGGGAGAAGTAATAGAGGAGCATATTAGTGATAAAGAGGCAGTATATCAATGTTGTATATCAGCAATAGAGGCTTCATATCAGAGGCATATATGAACAGAATCTCAGTGATGTATATCAACAATAGAGGCATCATATCAGAAGTGTATTTTAGAAAGGTCTCTTAGTTCTTTGTCAGGTCAGAGTTATCTTGACAAGCTCTTTAAGAGAAGAACATTCATGGTGGATAGTTGTAAGTGATCATACATTGTTAATTCAATAAAGGAATATTGTTTGCTGGGATTTTTCTCCCTATACAAGGTTTCCCTAGGGTATATGTGTTGTTGATGTGCATGCTTACTTATCTACATAGTTATTTCTATTCGGTTATGATTTGGTATTGTTGAAGTGTATTAAGCTGGAATCAAAGTGTAGAAGAAAATAAAAGAATTAATCCGCATAAGAAATCAAGATCATAATTTAGCACTTTGCAATATACACAACAAGTAAAATAAAACCTACCTTAGCTTGGCTTCCATATCCCACAGTTCCCCTTTTGGTCAACCAAAAAAAAAAAAAAAAAGCAATGTATAACTCACTCTACTCCTCACATGTTTTCCCTTGTTTTCTCTTCTTATGAAAATATTACATTATATACCATTTTTTCTTCTTCTTCCTGGTATTTAAACTTAGCTACCTCCTTGACCTTATCTATATATGAACTAAAAGGTTGTAAATAATTGAGACTGACTACTAATATTTTCAATTGCTCAACCCTCTACAACCAATGACTATAAATGTTTTAAGAAGAGGGGATTTTTCTACTAGTTTCTCAATTATGTGATCACTTGTGTGAATAAAAGATAGATACAAGGTTATAAGGTATTTAAAACCATGGAAATGAGTAGTTAACTTTGTAAAATTAAAGTACTCTAGCTCCAAATAGGGGAGGAAACTAACTGAAAAGAGAGATTCTGGTACATCTATTGGAATATCTTCATGTTAATCTTCATTTATATCTTCACCTCAAAGTTATCCCTACTAAAGTAATTGTTTTTACTATTTTTTAAGTTGTAGAATGAATCCATTTCTTAATCTATTTGCAAATCTTTCTTTCATATAAATTTTAATTGAAAACCTATCTAATGAAATATTAAAGCATTCAAGTGGAGAAGAATGAAAGAAAAGGATGTTATCAATTATGTGTATTCTTTCTTTTTCTTATTAAGAGATAATAGAATAAGAAATCCATAGGATAAATAAATATGGGGTAGTAAAGTCCAAAGGAATTGCCATCTCTCAGAGAGGGAAAAGCAACATATTACATATCTAGAGGAATCTTTGAGAGGATGTGAAAGAACAATAATTCATTTGAAATACCACTCAATCTATCCCTTCCCTTCCTCATGGTTGGACACAACAAAATGCTAAATATAACTAGAAAGGAAATGCAAGATTGCAATACAAATGGATTAATTCGGCCAAGCGGTGGAAGAGTAAATATATTTATGGATAAAAAATGTGTTTTAGGCAGGCCTAAATCCTTAGGGAATTGAAAGATTATGATTTGAGGATATGCATGTTTTATCAATCCCACAAAAATCAAATAAGATGATAGGGAATAATTATTTAGCATGAATCTAGTCTAGGTGGTATATCACAACACTAGGTACTTAACAATAGCTTGAATGGTGTTTTTCTTTTTCTTTTCAGTAGTCAAACACAAGAAAAGGTTAAATACAACCGGAAAGGACATGAAATATTGCAATACTAATGGATTAAAATAGCCAAGAAGTGGAAGAGTAGGGATACCGATGGATCAAAATTGTGTTCTAGGTAGGCTTGAATCCTTAGGGAACTCAAAGATTTATATTTGAGGATATTCAAGTCTTATCAATCCCACCAAAATCAAATAATTTTATAGGGAAGAAGTCTTTAGCATGAATCTAGGCTAGGTGGTATATCACAACACTAGTTACTTATTAGCATCTTGAATGGTGGTAGTTTTTCTTATTTATTGTAGTGTATTATCCTGAGCTTTGAAGAGAGAGATCAGGGAGGATGTATGTTAACCTATTTTCTCAATTGAAATTTTGTTTCATGGAGTAGTAGCACAACATATTTTCATATAAATGCATGTGTTATCCCCTATTGTAATACACTTGGTGCATTGAGTTTGATGTTCTTTCACTGCATCAAATCATACAAGATATGGTATTATTATTTTGTTGGAATATTCCCCACCTTAGTTTATTTGTTTTCTCTTCTCACAACCCCCCATAGTGATCTTATGATTCTTCAATTCAACTTCTATAGTTTCCTTCATAGTTACCCTATGATTTTTCATTTTAGGTTCTATAGATAGTACTCTTATCGGTGACCAATTGGAACTCCTTGGAAGAATCACATTGTAATTTTGTGGAAATACGACAAAAGTTTCATAAAATATAATTTTTTTATGGAATATTTCATGACAATGCTAATATAACTCTATATGTTTATGAATAAGACATTTTTTCAATACTAAACACTACAAAAATGTTGTACGAGATGCACTATTAACACCAAGACAACACAAAAACTACATAATGATAGAAAAAAGGATAACATATTTTTTTAATTATTTTAAGCTTCATGACTATGATGCAAAAATGATGCAATCTCAATGCAAAAAACAAGACACACAAATCCAATGTGTGCCGGAAAAAAAACTCAACTAGAGGGAACTTTGAGACTATAGTGATACAAATAAACTACGCTAAAACCCCATATTGTAGTAGTGCTAAGAGTGATCCACATCTCTAAAGATCCTACACATGTAAGTACAATTTCTTGCAAGAAACGACTTAACCCAATCTCCAATACAAATATATATATCTATGTACAATCAGTCAACACTAGATATACTATGATAAAATATAAATCAATGATAATGTAGGTAGAGATGCCCAAATTCCCTAGGGAGGATGATACCTCCCTTACCCTTGTTGTGATGGAAACTCTCTTGAGGTAATATGGTTGAAACGTTCGAGGTATGAGTGGAAATAATCCAATGAATATTCCCTAGGATGATTCAATAACATGTGAGGTTGGAGCTAAGCTAGACACAAGAGATACCTATAGAGGTGCTAGATATTACAAGTGTAACCAACCCAAGGGAATAAGAGAGATGGAAGGATTTTAATTGCTAATACTAGAGTGTACCTACAAATTAGGGTTTTAAAAGATAAAAGATTCCAAGAGATTTGAATATATTTTATGAAGAGGAATTGAATGGTATAGATAGGTAAGGGAATGACATAAAGGAATAAGTGTGTATTAGGTTATGATTTGGAGGGTCCAAGTCATACACAACAATAATATCATGCCTTTTGACGATGTGCCACAATTTTGGTAAGACTTACCATTTGCCTCGGGAAACGTGTCACATTTTTTGCCTCGTTTTTTGTTTCACCTCGATTTTCATGTCCATTGTTGGGCGCTTTTTTGGCACATAGTTTTTACCGATGGTTTTATATTTCCGGTTAATGAATTAGGGTTGTTAACTAATCCAGGTCATTGGGTTAGGTTTTTGGATGTTGATGGCTCCTATATGTATATTGTATTGTAAACAATGTATTACAATGAATGAATATATAATATGTTGATTTTCCCGATTTGGGTTTCCAGGGGAAGAATCTCTGTGAATGTGTGTGTTTTCCATTGCATCTTTTCTATTCTTTTACTAAAAATTTGTTTGCAATAAATATTGTACAAGGTTAAAATCTACAATATGAAGAATGAATTGTATAAGAGTTCCTATAAAACTCTACAACACAAGTTTTCTTCTCAATTCTTCCTCCCTATTTCATTAGAATAATGACTCTCAATCTCTCTCTATATCCTATCTCCTAGATTTGTCCTCTTATTATAGGAATTTAGAAGAGCTTGGATATAGTCTTCATGGCATGTGAATTAGGTCGATACAAGTCATGGATAGGGTTGATGTCATGTGAACTAAGAAATTACAAGTCATAGATAGGCTTGATGGCATGTGAACTAAGCAAAAAATAATGCACAAGTTCCATGCTCAATTATGAGCTTTTGCCAACCTATTATGAGATTTTTTCTCAAGTTCTATGCTCAATTATGAGATTTTTCCAAATCACTATTAATTTTTTTTTCAATTATGAGTTTTTTCTCAACTATGAAATTAATCTTATTTCATAATTATGAAATTGTGACAAATAATTACTTCCTTGTGAAATAATTATGAGATTTTTACTCAATTATGTAATTTCAGCCTTATAACATCTAATAACATCCTTGCAAAACCTATGGTGGAAAATATAAGTATAACATATGCACCCTAATATATGAGGTCAAAAGAGGAATTGACAGTCGAAATACATTATGAAAATTGATGGTGACGAGTGGTATAAGGAAGAAGCTCATAGATCAAAGAACCATTGAGTACCTGCAATCACTCGTCAACCAAACATATATAGATCATAGTCGAGGTAGGCATCCATGCTCGAAAGAGAAACAAAGCATGGACGCCAACATAATACATTGTGGATTCATGAAATGAAATGCAAGAGCATGGCCACAAAAAAAGTACATAATGGATCCATGTCATCAAAATGATCATAGCATCAAGTGAATACAAAGTGGATATATGTCATAGTATACATCAAAGTACTCATAGAATAGTGATATAGTCCATCACAACTTGGGAGGGGTAGAATGAATGAATGATTCCCCCAAGCCTAAGGTATTTTCCCCAACCCCGATGGTATGATTCTACATCATGTGAAGAGATGAGATAATGTCGAGCATGGTAGAAACCGTCTGATTACTGGTCATTGATGAATATTGTTAACATACATGAGGGGACCCACCAATGATGAGAATGAACCCCAAGGTACCTGGTACAATCTAGTGAGTGTGAATAGAGGATGTGATGTCGAACACTCTTAAAATCAATCGATTAAGAGTCAATGATGTGAACTCATTTTCAATCATGAGGAATTCTACCATTGTTTATTGCAAGCTCCAAGATCGAAGTTATAAATTTAATGAGAACTCTCTAGAGTTCTTGTTTTTTAAGAGGTCACATTTAGTGGTTATTTTTACCCCCATTTCAAAAAATGGTGCTACAAGTAGCACTCTTTTTTTTCATAGCTAAAATTACAAGATTTTGTAATCATCATCTGTAAAGTTACAAACAAAAACTTTAAAATAGGCCCTTGAAACAAAAAGTGTTGTTCACATCATCACCTTTTTTTCGGAGTTAAAATTACAACTTGGTTGAAATCGTGGTCTCGACAACTAGTACCGTTTTGAATAAAAACCTTAAAATCAACCCTAAAACTAGGTTGTTGGTAGTAGCATCCCCTTTTCTTAAAGGTTAGCATTATAACTTGCTTGAAACTATGACTTTGACCACTGCTACCATTGTGAATCAAAACCATGAAATACACATTTGAATTGGAACACGATGCTATAAATATCACGTTTTTTTTTTCTAGCATAAAATTGCAATGTTTTTTAGACCATGGCCTAAAAAACCAACAATGTTGCAAATAAAATGATAAAAAAAGAAATATTAATTAATTAATAAAAAGAAAAAACTTAAAACAAAGAAAAAAACTTATTTTTTGGAAAAAAAATCTATATGTAGGAAAATATTTTTGTTGAAAAAAGCATATATATATATATATATATATATATATATATATATATATATATCATGACACCAAAGATCGATACTCACGTCCACAAAAAACCCCCCTAAAATCCATGAGAGGACATGGGGAGGCCAAGAATTTTCAGAATATTGGGGGCATCACATGTCACTTACAAGGAATTGGACCTGGGTAGAGAGGGTAACAACCATCCCTCCCAACCACCCAAGCTACATCCAATATATATAAACAACTAAACAAAAAAAATTAAATATAAAAAAATATAATTAAAACAAAATTACAAACATAATTTAAAACACTTTAAACAAAAAAACAAATTGAAAATGTTTTTTTAACAAAAACAAAAACTAAAAATAGCATTTTAAAGCAATATAAATGTTTTCCAAAAAAACCTAAAAAAAAAAGAAATAATCGAAAAATAGGGGAGGAGGGCGATTCTGAGAACCCCCCTCCCCCGCCCCCCCATTTCACTTGAATTTCAAGTGAAATGGAGGGGAGGGTGATTTAGGAATCACCCTTCACCCTCCCCGCAACCTCTTCTCATGTTGATTCCCACGAGGTTATTGGTATGAGGGTAGGTCGCGACCTCCCCTCTCACCATTGCCCATGGGGCCACAGGCGTGAGGGAGGTTACGTTTAATGTTTTTATTTTTATTTTTAAATTCGTTTTTATTTTTAAATTTTTTTAACTATTTAAATTGTTTTTTATTATTATTTTAATTTAATAAAACAAAACTTTATTTTGTTTATTGTTTTAAAAATTTTAATATATTTCATAAAAAAATTGTTTCTTTTTTCAATTTATTTGTTTTTTTTTTTAATTTGTTTGTTTTGTTTTGTTTTTCTTTATTATTTTGGTTTTAAAGTTTTTTTTTTCCACACAATTATTATGTTTTTTTTTTCATTTATATATATAAAAAAATTTAAAGTATGAATTTTCATCTTTTTTTTCTATATATTTTATTTATTTATTTTACAATTTTGTATGTAATGGTGTTGGTGTTGGTGTTGGAAGATTAGTTGTTGTCATTGAAGTCAACCCTAGCCATTATCTTTTGGACCCCACAATTGATCGAAGTAGATAGACATGAAGGAAATTACACATGTGGATACAACACCCATGGATGGATAGTATAATTCATGTCGCTTCTGGCGGTATGTGGCACGTCACGTGGATCCTCACTGTTGAAGAGAAATGAATTTTTGAAGATGACAATGTGAATTGAAGTAGAAACTACATGTCGGCCCTAATGTTGAAAGGAAATGACATAAAGGGTATAAATACATCTCATTATACATTCATTATTCAACACACACAAGTTTATTAACGAACAAGGAGATATAAGTCAAATTTCTTAGGAAATCTGAAGTAAAGAAGGCCGAATTTCAAGGGAGGATGAAGTCTTTTGGTGATGTGTTCTAAGGTATGTTATTTACAGGTCATCTGACCATTTTCACTATAACTTTGTTTCTAGAACGATTAAGATGGTGAAATTTGGAGGCTATTGAGAAGACATATCTAGGTACCTGTGGTAAAAATTTCATCTCTCTATTTGCTATAATTTTGGAGATACACTCTGTGGAAGATAAGGTTTTTGACTAGTCCTTAAGCTAGTCATAAACATGTGTTCCGGGTAAAACAATCATAACGTCTTCATAGAGAATCCAAATGAAGTGAGACCAATTGCATTGGAAACAATACTAGATTTGGTTTCCTGTGTACGGATTTCAGAATTTGATGTTAAATATTAAGCACGAGGCATTTTGTACAAGTTCTCTCTCCTGAATAAACCAGAATTGAATAAGGTTTGTCATTTTCTCTATAACTCATTTTCTAGGAGGATTGAAGGAGTGGAGTTTGGAGGTGTTTCAGAGAATACATTGAGTAATATTATCTATAGGATTATAGTATTCCAAGAAGTGAAGAATTTCAGAAGTTGAAGAAGTCTTGGGAAGCATTATCAGGTTCTATGTGATGGTTGGTTGATGGTGATAATTTAATGTAAAGTTTTATTATCTCTCATATATTCTTGAGTGGAGAGGTCAACCCTCTCTTGATATTGTAGGATTGTATCTTCCTTTTGGAGGTTTATCCCTCCCTTTATATTTGGAAGTTGTAGCTACCTTTGGAAGTCATTACTTCCTTTGAACAATAATACATGATTACTTCTTATATATTGTGCATGGTGTATTGGTGTATCTCTTATACTATTCTTCATTGTTCATTGGATAGTCTTCATTGTTTATTGGATATAAATTGAATACATGATCTAATTAAAGTACAAGTTGAAAAATACTAATTGTTCTAAATAATGATTCACCCCCCTCTCGGTATTTCCATCAATTGGTATCAGAGAAGGTTGCCTTCAAAACAATTTAACCACTGGAAGGAAAATCCTAAGCAAAGATAGATAACCATGAGAACATTCCAAATGGGATTCAATGATTTTATGGAAGCAATTATGCATACTAGAGTGATATAGTGAAAACTTACCTAGCATATTTGGGAGTAGACATTTGGTACTCAGTTGTAAATGGCTATGTAATCCCAAAGAATGCTCCAACCGATCCAAATGAGAAGAATCTTATGAGTTGTAATTCAAAATCCAGACATGTTATTCTAGGAGCATTGCTACCAACCATTGCTATAAAAGTGATGGGATACAACACTACAAAAGAGGTATGGGACAAACTCAAGATTATCTATGAAGGTGATCCAAAATTTAAGCAGGTCAAGCTTCAACAACATAGAGAAGAATTTGAAAATTTGAAGATGGATGAAAAGGAAGATATTGCAACCTATTTTCTTTGAGTTGATGAAGTTGTTAATGTTATCATAGGATTAGGTGAATATCTCAATGAATCCTTGGTTGTACAGAAAGTGTTGAGATCACTTCTCTTGAAGTATGATGATAAGGTTTCCACCATTGAAGAAACTAGGGACTTGACCAAAATGACAATGGATGAATTACATGGGTCTCTTATAGCATATGAAATGAGAATAGGTACAGAAAGTGACCATCCAAACAATGAAGTAGCCTTTAAATCCATAAATAAGACAAAATACAAGGATAATGACCTTGATGAAGAAATAACAAATTTCGTAAGAAGGCTCCAGAAGGGAACTAGCAGATACAAAGGCAGGTCTCCTCTCAAATGTTTTAACTATGGTAGAATATGACATTTGCTGAAAAATGATACTATAAAAAGATAAGTCTCAACAATAAAAAGAGATTCTACTATAAGGATGATGACATATCCTCATATGAGAGTGATGTAGAAGATAATGATGGAGGATAACTCCTCTTCATAACCCAAGAAACCCAGGATGATGATCACAAGAGTTCTAAAGAAGAAGAAATCATTTCTAAAGAAGAATTAGATGAAGAAACCAACCTTGATTCTTTTTGGGGATACAAAGACAATGTAGAGAGTGAACAAGAAGATGCGAATCTTGAAAAGTTGAAGCATGTTGAAACTGAAAATATCAAGCTTATAAACACAAACATAATACTAAAAGGTGAATTGAGTAGTTTTGAAGAAGAGAATCACAAACTTGAAAAGACCATTGATAGCTTGAAGGAACAATTAGAAGATTATGATAAATTGAAAGAAGAATTGGATCACACAAAAGGAGAGCTACTATTGACAATAGAAAAAATGAAGAAATTCGAAAATATCACTGAAAAATCAGATGAGATCCTTAGAAGACAAATATATCCAAACGACGAGACATGAATAGGATACAATGACAGTTTGAAGACAACAAAACAAGAGAAGGAAGATGAAAATGATGAAACCAATGCTCTAGAGCAAGTTGAACAACAAGATAGAAGACTAGAATTCAGAAGGATTGAGACATCGAGAAGATCCTTTCCCATCGGGTATGAAAGAAATCGTTATGAAGGAAACTATAGAAGAATAGATCATGAACCCATATGGACCACACCATAAAGAAGATCACTTACTCCTAGGTATCAAAATTTCTTTCTTGGACATTGTTGTACTTGTGGAAATTTTGGACATAAGGCAATCAATTATAGAATCAATGAAAGGATTAACTACGCAAGCTAGATGAATGGTGCAAATAGTATATATGGAAATGTTTGTAGACCTATCAACATAAATTTTAATCCATTTGACCCATTAATGGATCAAAATATTGTATCCTACAAGTGCAATAATCTTGGTCACAAAGCACGAGATTGCAAAGAGATGAAGGAAGATAATCCTAAGCCAAATGTCCCTATACCAACTACAACATGGAAAAGGAAAGAAATCCACACAATGAAAACTGCCAAATAATATTGGTCACTAAAGAATGAAAAGAATAAGATGAATGGTTCATAGACATTGGGTGTTCATCTCATATGACCAGAAATCAAAGAAAAATTGGCATCTTGAAGAAAAAGGGTGAAAATGTTGCATTTGGAGATGACTCATCTACAAAAATACTTAGAAAAGAAACTGTAAAGCTTGGAGGTGAAAATGTAAAAGCAGGAAAAGTCTTATTGGTTGAATATCTAAAGAATAATCTCCTCAGTTTCAACAAAATATGTGATCAAGGATACACTCTTATGTTGAATCCCGAAAATGTATGTTGGCACAGGGGCAGACCCAAGGTTCAACGCTACAATAACGCACCAACAAAACCCTAACTATCGACCCTTTCGGAAACACTTGTGAAGCATATAAAGTCTCAACCGAGGTAGAGGCAGGGGTGGTTGTATGACTCAAGTGTCTGCAACCTTAGTTGGGACACATATATATGATTATAATACTTAACAGAGAACTTAGCATCAACAGTTCATCAATATTCAACCAATAACTACTGCACAGATAGAATAGAGCATCGCATCATTCACTTAGATCTGATGTATTTAAGCACTCTATCATAAACAAGCAGGTTATATCTAGCAGATCAAGCACTAAGCACCTTCATATAGGTCAGATTTAACATTCTTACACATCATTAGCACAAAGCATAAGCATATTTATCTATCTCTATCAAAGCACTTAGCAAGAGAAGTTATAAACACATCAAGAAAAGCACAAAGCAGAACAACACAATGTTTACATGGTTCACCCCCACCTTAGGGATACATCCACCAACTCTTCTTATTTATTGTCTTCAGTCAATTAGTTACAAGAACAGAACTTCAAAACCCTACTTCGCCTAGGACATAAGATCTGTGCATCTCACTGGATCCTCCTTCCTTACGTTGCAGCACAAAACCTTCACAATCTCTTACAATGACTTGCACTTAGCTCTGCAAGTCTCATACAATATGCACAAATCCTTACAAATCTTGATCACACAGATCCCACTCTTAGCACTTAGCCAACTTACACAACACTTACGCACTATTCCACTACTTCTTACATTGCCTAGCCTTCTATTTATACATACAAAATAGGCCTAAACATGGGTAAACCCATGGGCGGACATCCCATTCCCGCTACATATTCCCAAATCCCAAAAAGGGGCCAAGATCCCGCGATATATGTTTCATCTTTCACTTTGTCTTTGACAGGATTTCGAAGTCCCAAAATAGGTCAAACTTGACCATATCCCTCAAAACTTGGTCAAGGGTCAACAGGCCCCCAAAACTCACCCGTGACGTGTCCCAAGTCACTTTGATGTGGGAAGTTCTACTTCGAATGCTTCAAGCTTGGCTCAAATTGCTGCAACTTGTTGTTGTGCTAAGAGCTTTTGTTCAAAAAACTCTTGAATGACTGCATCATTCATAGGTCCTTCCAGGCGTTGTTCTGTTATGGTTCTAACCTGCTCCAGTTCAGCTCCTTGGCCTTCTACCTCTGTAAACAACTGATAGGCCTTATCTTGCACAGGTTGGAGTTTATGAGTTATCTCCATAACTTTTCTTTGGATAGTATGGATTTTTTGTTGGGTGGTTCATTTCTCTTGAGATCTCTTCATTCTCTCCATAACTGTCAGGGCTTTCAGTTGCGCCTGTAGTGTTTATGTGTGTTGCTTCACTTGGAGAGCACTCTTTTCTTGTTCGACAGCTCGACATTGTTCTACAAGTACTCCCTATACTTGTACCAAAGCCTGGGTGGCTTGCGCTATTTCCTCTTGTGCTCGTCGAAGGTGAGCTTCGACTGTATTAGCGAGCCAGTGGAGTTGGGTTGGATCATCTCTCGATTCTTATGTTCCTAATGACAGAGGTGCAGTGGAGACTGCGTGGCTGGATTTTAGTGCTTGTTGCACCCCTCGGAGCTTGACCTCAATTCTATTGTACATATCCTCCTTCTTATCTTCTTGCTTCTCTTCTATCTCCAACAAAGCATCATTTAGGGCTGCAATGATGAAATTTAAATCATTAGAGGTGAGGATAGTCTGCATCTTAGTTATAGGGGATTTTGATCTCTTCTGGGAGGAAGGTTTCGAGGGAGAAACCTTCCTTTTCTTCAAGGGGTCCTCCTCGTTTCTGGGTAGTGTTACTTAGCCTTTCCTTTGTTCAGCTTCTTGTTCCATCTATCTCTTTGCCATCACCTCCTTGATCTGGTGACATGGAAGTAGTCTTCACCGAGGCACTGCTTAAATCTTGTACTTCATCAGTCTTGTTTTTTTTTCTAGGTCCAAGTGTATCTTGCGCAGCTTCTGGGCTATCAATGTTGGATATCTCCGTAGGGTCTTTTGGAATGAGGAGGTCAGCAGACCATTCCTTAGTAATCTCCTCTAAGTCCTCCTCCATCAACTTGTAATAGCACAAAATATTTTTCTTGTGCTTGTCGGCTCACGCTAAGATATAAATGAAATGTCGATCAGCATTGAACTTCATCAAAGGCCTGAATCAGTGTAAAGTCTTTGGTGTCATGTGAGGCTCAGACTGTATGTCTATCTTTAACTGATTTTAGTATGTATGGAACATGGAATTTGACAGCCATTTTTTATTCATGTCACTTGAGTACCACAATGTACTAAACTTCACGGCCAATGGTTCGAAATGCTCGATGTCAGGGAAGGTCGCACCTTCCATCATCTCCCAGGAAATGAAAGTGATCAGGATCAAGAGCTAGCTGAAATGGAATTCATATCCTTGATCCTAGGCTTCTTTGCGGTTGATTTCTAATTGGTTCACCAGGTACTTCTCCCAATTCATTTGTAGGCCCTCTGCGCACTTCCTTGCGAGGTCGACTACAAAACCAATCACTTGGGTGGGTCGGTTCTTGTGTACTAACTTCCCTGCAATCATCTGATAGGCGAGGCGCATTGTGCCATTCTAAATAGAGGCTACCTATTATCCTCATGTGCCCTTCTCGACATCACCGTAAGTGTCCTTGATCCTTTGTGCAAGAGCGTGGTCCATGGATTTTCCAGGATATAAATCTTGTGGGTCGGGTCCTTGCATACTCAAACCCGTGATCCGATTGATCAAGGTCAGATCAACTATGATATGCTGGTTTAGCCAAAAATATTCACCATGGTAACAAGACAATAGCAGCTTGACACATGCATTCACCTCTTGGTGTCTTCTGAAGTGGGGAATTTTCATGACGTTGAGTAGAGTGGACTGCACGAGGTTATGGGTCCATGCTTGGGGAATTACCTTTGAGTTTTTCCCTTTTGTTCTAGTCAGATACTTATGTGGGGTTAACATGTTGTAGACATTGATATCTTCGAGGTTGAAGTCACTAAACTTCAACGCTGTGATCTTATCTTGGTCTGCTCACACTGCATGTATCTCGTTCGGGAGGTACGCAGTGACCAAGGCGTACTCAAAATCTCTAGGTACATTGTCACAGTTTACAACACCGCTCAAAGGTGGTATATAGGTGGGTAAGATGGTCGAGATCATTTTAGCATTCACTGAGTCATCCCTGTGCTTAGTTCTCTTCTCATTGGATGACCGGGATGGTCCTATTCTGCGAGCAGTCGATGGAAATGCTTGAACTGTTCTCATAGATGAATCTTGTACACCTACATATAATCCTCTCTCCGACATGACTCTTTTAGTCATTGGGTTGAGGAGTGCTTCCATCACTGATTCTTTGACTGAGGTGAGCTCCTCGGACATACGTGCTCAGAATGGAAACTATTGATTCATAGGGTAACTTAGACACTACAATAGAATAGACGGACAGAGTACGATGATTACTGTGTGAAAACAACTTAGTCTTCGGGCTCAAATTCTCAGTTGGCAAAAGTGTTCTTGTTGCTTGGAGCGACGGGATAAATAGGTAACTCGACAACGAGTCACTTGCAACTGGTATGAGGCCTTCAATAACTCTGTTCGATCCATTATGGTGTGGTCCAACGGTCTGGTGGTGAACCATAAATGCCTTTCTACCAGTTCGGAGTGTCGCTCGAACTATTATAATGTCCCCAACAGCTATATTGCTTCGCCATGGTGAAGTACCATGTGTCGTTGTTCTGATATCCCAATGAAGCTCCAATTTTTCAAATTTTCCTTTTGTGAGGTTCCCTCTGGAGCCTTCTGCAACTTATCGATCTTGGCTCTCTTCTTAATTAACTTTCTAGCCTTATTCCCAGTGAGCTTCGTCTCAGTATTCCTTTTTCCATTCTAATTTTTGTCTTCTTTTGACACAGTCACTTCGCATTGTTGATATTCTTCCCTAGGGTTCCAGGATACTGCTTCTTCTTTTTCTAGGATAGGTACCTCAATATTCTATGGATCCTCTAGTGTTCTTGAAACTTCAACATTTGGGTCTCTAGTGTTAAATAACTTTGATCTATTCTCTTATTCTTCAATCAAGTGTGCGATCCTTCTAGTCATTTAATCTTTTAACTCTTGCTTCTTCTGCTCCAAAACTTCTTCTTCTTCCTTTCGTCTGTCTTGATCTCTGTCAATCCAAGGTTTTCCTAATAACATGGTAAATGGGGTGTTGTCCTCGATAAATTTAATTATCTTAAAATCTTCTTTTGTTGAAGTTCCATTAATAGTCATAGGTATCTGAGTGAGCCTTTCACATGGGTTTATCAACTTTCCTCTAAATAACCCTATTCCTCCTAATGAAGGGATCATAGCAGGCTTTCCTAAAAGTTCCCAAGTTCTTTTTGTCATAATATTCACCTGTGTTTCCTCCTCCAGAACACAGTCAACGTCGAAGTCTCCTATTCTTGTTTCAAGGTATTCTTTTTCTCTAAATATCTCCGATAAAATAACATGTCGGTGGTCATTCAAGGCTTCGTTTATTTGTAGCAATACTTTCTCTGATTCTTTCCGGGGTTCTGTTATTTCTGGATCTACCTTAGGGTTTTCTTTATTTAGATTCATTCCTTCTAGCTTAGCAATCATTCTAGGGAAATCCAACACTTCATGGTCCATAGATTTACAACAAAGACAACTAGGTATTTTCCTAGGGCATTGATCTAGGTGGATATCGGTAGCCACCCACCTTTTTCGACTGGCTCAAAACAGTTTTCTGGCAATTTTGGCAATTTACTATTTTTAGCAGTTTTTAACTTCTGAGGCCATTTTGAGGGCCCAAATGAAGGTTTTTCTAGATCGAGGTTATCAATGATATATGAAGGATTGATTGATCCCCCAAAATGAATCTCCTCGATGTTACCTTTCCAACAAGCTATCACACGCCTAAAACAGAGATCGTGTGCAAAAGTTACGACCCCGGGAAGTTGATGTACTCACTTACCCAAACGGGGCCCACATGACTTTTGGCGCTTCATCTCCTAGGGTTAGGTTTTTGGATGTCTAGGACTTTTGGCATTCTTTTTTATTGTAAAAAGGCCTTCAAATCCTCATTGTAATCATCTTCTTGCGGATGCGAGTAGCCGTCACATCTCTTCTTAGAGATAACCTGCAACCATTCTAGTGAGTCTTTCACTCTATATTTTTACAGTCTCTGTACATTTCTTTCATTAATAGAAATCATGTATTACCGTATATCTGTGTTTATGGTTGCATCTCTGATACATTTTTGTTATATTATTGAATATCTGCGATATCTCTGTGCATTTTTTTTATTATATCTCTGATCTCATTTCGTGTCGAAAATAATCCGGATCAGGCATTCCTTAGCAAGATGTCCCGGTTTTCTGCAACTATAACAGAGGGTTAATCCTCTCTTTTGTTTAAGTGATCCCCATCCTTTCCTGTACTGCGTGCTAGGATCATAGGAGCTAACCTGCAAAAAATTCTTTCTAGGATCTTTCATCCATTTGTTAGTCAAAACATTCTTTTATGCATAGGTATAACATTAATTTCACTATTCTTATCAGATCTACTCATATCAAACCTTATTTCATCTATTAGTGCCCTAGTTTTCAAGCTAGGACAGAATCTATCAAACACACCTAGATTCATACTTTTGAAACAAAAATTTCCAATTATCTTACTTTTTCAAAGCACAAAGCTTCTAGATCTAGAACTTTTCACTATTCTTACCTTTATCAAAGCACAGAGCTTACAGATCTTACCTTTATTTCTTCAGATCTAACCTCTTTTCTTAGCACAAAGCTCCTCAAGTCAAGTATAATGTTGCGTACTAGGGAACCATAGCTTTCACGATCTTAGGCTGAATCTTTGTACAAAGCTTCTTCTTTCTTAGTTCCCAATAATAATAGTTTCAAGTCTGATACTATGCACTTTAGCAATAGATCTACGCACATAACTTCTCTTCAGTTCTCAGCAATCACAGTTTCAGTCCCGACATCAGAACCATTTGTTGGCAAAGGGGCAGACCCAGGGTTCAATGCTACAACAGTGCACCAACAAAACCTAACTAGCTACCCTTTTGGCAACACCTGCAAAGAAGATGAAGTCTCACCCGAGGTAGAGGCAAAGGTGGTTGCAGGACTCAAGTGTCTGCAACCTTAGCTCGGACACATATATGTGATTATAATACTTAACAGAGCACTTAGCATCAACCGTTCATCAATATTCAACCAATAACTACTGTGCAGATAGAATAGAGCATCGCATTATTCACTCAGATCTGATGTATTTAAGCACTCTATCATAAACAGGTAGGTTATATATAGCATATCAAGCTCTAAGCACCTTCATATAGGTCAGATATAACATTCTTACACATCATTAGCACAAAGCATAAGAATATTTATTTATCTCTATCAAAGCACTTAGCAAGAGAAGTTATAAACACATCAAGACAAGCACAAAGCGGAACAACACAATGTTTACATGGTTCACCCCCACCCTGGGGATACATCCACCAACTCTTCTTCTTTATTGTCTTCAGTTAATCAGTTACAAGAACAAAGCCTCAAAACCCTACTTCACCTAGGATGGGAGATCTGTGCAGCTCGCTAGATCCTCCTTCCTTGCGTTCAAACATGAAGCCTTCACAGTCTCTTACAATGACTTGCACTTAGCTCTATTCCACTACTTCTTACAACAACACTTGTGCACTATTACACTACTTCTTACATTGCCTAGACTTCTATTTTGCATACAAAATAGGCCTAAACATATGTAAACCCATGGGCCGACATCCCATTCCCGTTACATATTCCTAAATCCCAAAAAGGGGTCAATATCCCACGATCTCTACTTCGTCTTGCGCTCCATATTTGACAGGCCGTCGAAGTCCCAAAATAGCTCAAACTTGATGAGATCCCTCAAAACTTTGTCAAGGGCCAACAATGTAAAATCAGAGAAAAGAACTTAGGAAGATTGGTTGCAACTGCAACAAGAAGACGAAACAACATATACATCATAGACATGAAGAAGATAGAGAAGACATAAACCACACAAAAGTGTTACACATTATTTTCGTCATCCCTATGATCGTTAATGATGTAAACCTATCTGTTGCCTTCAGAGGGGTCACAGTGGCCTAAGTTCCTAAAGAGAGAAGGGAGAAGAACTTCTCCTRAGAAAAGAAGTTGCATTTTCCTATGTAAAAACCTTATAAAAAAGGATGTTCGTAGGTTGTTATATAGGCAGGGTGCGAGAATGACCAATTCTCGCAGGTTTCACTATAGCCAGGGTGCGAACAGTTCATAGGTTGCACTATAGCTAGGGTGCGAGAATGCCAACACGTGGGAAAAATGAGCATTTTCTCAGATCTTCTAGAAGGAAAAGTTTCTATGGTGAGGTGGCATACGAATGGTTTGGATCTTACTCG
>JZKD02S1191315.1:122055-133562 GCA_000966675.3 Picea glauca | reverse complement strand
TTTTTTTCTAGATCCAGGTGGATCTAGGGAGATCGGTTTGTGTCCGCACTTACGGATTTATCCTATAACAAAAGGATTCAAAGAAAAAGTCCCAAAGACCAAAAATAAGGATGAAGTATTATTGAGTGCCACATTTTCAGGGGGAGAAGCCCCAAAGAAGAAGGTCACCTTATGCCATTGAACTTAGGGGGAGAAGCCCCACCCTTTTCCATTGATGTCAAAGGGGGAGATAAATCGGGATCATGATGACAGGGGGATCATGAGTGTTTCCATCAATGACAAAGGGGGAGATTGTTGGAAGATTGGCTGTTGTCATTAATGTCAACCCTAGCCATTGGATTTTGGACCCCACAATTGATCGAAGTACATAAAGATGAAGTAAATTACACATGCATATAAGACACCCATGTATGGATAGTATAAGTCATGCCGCTTCCGGTGGTATGCAACACGTCACATGGATCCTCACCATTGAGGAGAAATGAATTTTTGAAGATGACAATGTGAATTGAATCAGAAACTACATATCAGCCCTAATGTTAAAAGGAAGTGTCATAAAGGGTATAAATACATCTCATTATACATTCATTATTCAATATACACAATTTTATTAATGAACAAGGAGATATAAGTCGAATTTATGAGGAAATCTGAAGTAAAGAAGTTTGAATTTCAAGGGAGGATGAAGTCTTTTGGTGATGTGTTCTAAGGTATGTTATTTACAAGTCGTCTTACCATTTTCACTATAACTTTGTTTCTAGAACGATTCAGATGGTGAAATTTGGAGACTATTGAGAAGACATAACTAGGTACCCGTGGTAAAAATTTCATCTCTTTGTTTGCTACAATTTTGGAGATACACTCTATGGAATATAGGGTTTTTGACTAGTCCTGATGTTATTCATAAATATGTGTTCCAGGTAAAATAGTCATAACGTCTTCATAGAGAATCCAAATGAAGTGATACCAATTGAATTGGAAAGTTTATTGGATGTAATTTCATGTGTACAAATTTCAGAATCGGATGTTAAATATTGAGCGCGGGGCATTCCGTACAAGTTCGCTCTCCTCAATAAACCGAAATTGAATAAGGTCTACCATTTTCTCTATAACTCCTTTTCTGGGAGGATTCAAGGATTGAAACTTGGAAGAGTTTCAGAGAATAAATTGAGTAATATTATCTATAGGATCATAGTATTCCAAGAAGTTAATAATTTCAGAAGTTGAAGAAGTCTCGGGAGGCATTATCAGGTTCTATGTGATGGTTGGTTGATGGTGATAATTTAATGTAAAGTTTTATTATCTCTCATAAATTATTGGGTGGAAGGAAGGGGAAAGGATGGAGAGGTCAACCCTGTCTTGATATTAGAGGATTTTATATTCTTTTGTAGGTTTATCCCTCCCTTTATATTTGGAAGTTGTAGCTACCTTTGGAAGTCATTACTTCCTTTGAACAATAAGACATGATTACTTCTTATATATTGTGCATGGTGTATTGGTGTATCTAGTATACTATTATTCATTATTCATTGGATAGTCTTCATTGTTAATTGGATATAAAGTGAATACATGATCTGATTGAAGTACAAGTTCAAAAATACTAATTTCTCTAAATACTGATTGACCCCCCTCTCAGTATTTCCAATAGTTGGTTTCTTTAAACCATGGTTTTAAAAACATTGTAATGTTAAGCCGAAAGAAAAAATGATGTGCTATTTGTAGCACCACACTTTGATTTAGAGCATGATTTTGAGTTTTCGGTTTGCAACGTCACAAGTGGTCAATGGAATTGTTTCAAACAAATTTTAATGTTAACCATGTGAAAAAGAGGATGTTGTCACTAGCACTAGTGTTCATTTCAGAGGTCGATTTTAATGTTGTCGTTTGGAATGATATCGATTGTCAAGACCACAATTTCAAACAAGTTGTAATTTTAACCTCGAAAAAAAAAAGAGGTGTTGTTGTGAGGACCACTTTTTGTTTTGGGGGTCAATTTTAAGATTTTTGTTTGCAATTTTATAGGGATTTAAATCCATGGTGGAAAATTGTTGTAACCTCAAAAAAAACTAGGTGCTACTAGTAGCACCACTTTTTTATTTGGGGGTTGATTTTGGTGTTTTTGACGCAAAAATATGGGTTTTTAGAGTTAGATTTATCGTTAAGTCAATAAATTTATTCAAGGTACTAGTTGGTTTTTATATCCCTCTCCTAGATGATGTGTTGAAGTCAATATGAAGAGATCCATCGAAGGATGGAATTAATGTATCCCCCATCAATCGACACAAAAGATACACATAGAGATGTTGTGAAGAGACAGAACCACCCAAAACAACTGACACATGGATCAAGGAGACAACATATGGATGACTCAGGATTACTTCCCTTGAATAGATATCATGGCACATTGATAACTTGACATCATTGACTTAATAGAACCACTAATATTGTGCAAAAAAACATGATACATTGAAGCTCTCTCCATAATTACTGGAAGAGTAACCAACCAGAGGAGTATATGACTCATACTAATGGTATGGTTCCTAAGAAATCTATAACCAAATTGTAATGTGAAGACGCAAACTTGTGCCATGTTTAAGGGTGACACGATTGATGGCTGCCACTTTTTATAATACCAATGGTAAAAAAAAACCCTCACTCTTTTTGTTTCTGAGTGTCTCCTTCATGGTTTTATGAGCGCGGAAGAGAGATAAAAGTGTGCTTGATAGTGTATTTTTTGTATAGTTTTATGCGTCCAAAAAATAAGTAAAATTTTACTTGATAAAGTGTCTTTTCAAGGTTTAACGAGCATGAAAAAGAGTTAAAAGTTATCTCATCTAAAGAGAATGAGTGGTTCAATGACATGCTTCTATGTTCTAGGAGCATGGAATCGATCTATGCAAAATGAATGTAGAATGGTACTGGAAAGTCTTGTCCACTCATGAAAATGGTTCTCTCCATGGGTAAAGGGTCAAAAAATGGAGGTAAGATAATGAAAAAGTAAAGATGTCAAGTGTGAATGCAATGAGAGTGAGAAGGATTAAAGTAAATAGTAGTGTAGCAATATGCACCAATACATAAGCCTCAATATGCATGTGCGACTGTCAAGTAACATAAAATTATGAGAACCCCCTTGGGATATAGTCGTAACATATATTAAGAGAGAAGAATTAGACTCAACTTAGAGTCACGGTGGGTCTAAAAAAGGGCTCCCAGGCCTAAATAGAGTCACAACATGGGAAACAAATGGAAATTAGGGTTCTAACTAGAGTGCCCATGAAGGGTAGGCATTACCGTGCAAGTTATGATGTGCAACGAGGAAAGGGTAATATCACAACCTAGCAGGATTGAACCTAAGGAATTGTGAAGGAAAAGTGATAGTTAATAATTCAAGATGGTATTGTAGTGAATAACCTATCCCTATGTGATATTTCAAAGCATGTACCTCATGGTTATGTATATGTAACCAAAACATTCTAAAAAAAATGTCTCCAAAGTCTTGTATATATGATCATTAACACTGGTCCAAAAGTTAATAAGTCCAATATAAAAACGTTTGATAACAACAACTTGTGCCCAAATATTTGGAAACAAAAATTTTAAAAATACAATATGGTACAAAGAATTATGTACTTGATGGATTATGTGAAGTAGATCCCATTTCTAGGCTCTAGCCAAGGATACTTATCATCATCTATGAACTCATGGGTCATTGTCAAAATCATGTGGCATACCATACAAGGTCCATGCCACATAAGATCAAGTTTCAACATTCTTGAATTATCAAGAACTGCACAAGGATAAGTATGGTAAGAAGTCTTACAAGCTATGATGCCTATCAAGACATGGATGAGGTACAAGACATTTGTCTTCGGTAAAGGTTAGAGTGGAAGATTTAGTGGCAATTTTTAGAAAAGTAATTTAAGGATAAAAATGGTCAAGATGTGGCATTTCATTGGATGCCCTAGAAAATTCCCCATGTCATCATGCCAACCCTTATTTGTTTTGAATCGAGAAGAATAGATGATCAATGATACACATATTCCTTTGGCTTATCGATTGAAGTCATGAATTATAGGATGACCTCATTTGAAGGCATCTCAATATATAGGAATTCATGAAAAATTGAAGAGTTAACAACCTAAGTGGGCAAAGTCTACTGATTATATTCCATATTAGGATGGAGTTTTGTTGATCAAAATTTTTGATCATCTAGATTTATTTCTCTTGGAATTTTCTTTTTTTTTTATATAAGAAGAAATAAATTTTGAAAAATTATTAGTGCATAGTGTATCCCTTAGTCTCAGCTTCATCATGCATTTTTCAGAATCAAAATCTGAGTTTGTATTCCCAAGATACTCATGATTTTGTCGAGAAGTCCGACAAAGAGATTACAAGAAGAAATTCAAAGAATGATAATTTTTTTGAGTATTGTGCCCTTCTTCCCCTCTCCCTTTTCAACTAACATTTCCCTATCCTTTTTCCTATCTTCTCATGCTTAGTCATTTTAACACTATCCATATCCTCATCATGTCCATACTTAGCCATTTTTCTTCTCTTATCCATTCTCTTCATTCCTCATCTCTTAGCCATTTTTTTCATTTTCTCACTATTCTCTTATTCCTTTCACTTCTCATACTTAGCCATTTTTATACCTTTCATTCCTTACTCTACTCTCCATAATATTCTCATACTTAGCCATTTTTATACTTTTCATTCTTTACTCTCCTCTCCATACTCAACCAATTTCCCCTCTTCCACTCTAATCTCCATATTCCACACTTAGCCATTTTTCCCTTTTTCATTCCTTACCCTCCTTTCCTTACTTAGACATTTCAACATTCAAATTCATATTCTCATTCTCTTTTATTCTCTTTTCCATTTTCACTTCCATTATTTGACTTTCCATTTCCATTTTCTTTTTCTATTTCCCTTTCTTATTTTCCAATTCCATTATATACCTCCCCTTACCAAGTTTTATTATCTGCATGCTCGTAGGTCCACAATCGTGCACTTTTTTCACCTTATGCATAGTCAGGTCCACAATCGTGAACTTTTTTCACCTTATACATAGTCATTTTTACCATTTTTAATCCTCTCACCTACCTCCTTCACCTCCACATTTCGTAACCCCACAAACCCTACATTTAATTTTTTAATATTATTTCATATCCTAAGTTTCATCCCTATTTTTCTTAGACCTACCATGTTGATATATGTGGAAATGAGGCAAACTAATCCCTTAATTACATGTGTTAGTGATGTGGACCTACCCACGGGTGACACACAGTGATGATATGGGAACTGACTGGGTTGTGACTGGGCCATCAAAATTTTATTAATTCATGAAACTTTCCTACGGCACAAGAGCTGCACCAAAGTATGTATAGTCTCCTTTATTGCACATAAGGTTATGTAAAACATTTCATTATAAACATTAAACTTATCATCTCCATAATGCATGTGGGATTTTGATTTAAAAGGATGAATTTTGATGAAGGGCTAGGATTGATTCACGAAATTGATGGATGATTGTTGAACATCAAACTTATGGAGGTCATAACTCAATATTCGGGCATAAGTTTTGGACAAAATATACATCATTGGAAATTTAATTCGATGAGGAAGAAGATGGAATAAGTTTCAAGAGGTGAAATTGGTCATAAACCTCTCAGAAATTGGAAGAGCATTCAACTATGTTTTTATGGTTTGCTAATACATTTGCTTGGAACCTCAACTTCCTGAGGCTATAACTTGAGATCCATAGCTCCAAATCATGATCAGGAGGACTTTTTGGAAATATGGGATGATGAAGATTACTTCTAGAGTGGTTTTCGCGGCTGAGAAATCAACTATTACGCTCAAAAAATTAAAACACATCCCACTTTTGTTTAAGAAAGTTAGCTTCAAGTTTTGGAATTGAAAATTTATTAAATGTCTTTTATAAAGGGATAAAGTGGGTCCTACTCAGAGGCATGAATTTTAATGACATAAATTCATTAATGAGACTTTAATAAAGCATTAATTAAAGTATTTACTCCAAAAAGGAAGCGTGTGGAAAATTCTAGAAAGACAAACCCTAACTACCTCAAGAACATTGAGAGATGACTTTAAAAAGGCAAGAGAAGGCATCATCAAGGGGTTGGTAGCAAAAATTTCTACAATGGTGAAGAGACTGTGAGAAGAAAAGCTCTGTCTTTCCAAGATTCATTGAATTGGCCCGCTAAAACTTCTCTTTCTACATCTTCTTCCTTTATGTTTATTTCCGTCAAATCTTCCATAAATGTATGGAAAACAAGAAGATTTGGGTCTGAGTAGTTCTTCCTCTAGAAATATTCAATCATATTGCAACATTTCAGGTCCAAAGGAGTGAAATCCCTACTTGTTAAAAGTAGATGCAATTTATTTTAATTCATGTAATTTTCTTTGAGACCTTGTTGAAGTTGTTTCAGTTCTCTTGTCCCAAACATCATTGAACTTGGCATATTGGGATATTTTTATAATTTTTTCTTCCAAAGAACTATTTCCGGGTATTACATTAGTGATTTCTTATACTTGAGTTGAAAGCATGTGATTTCAAATGTACTTCCTATCAAAATATTTTTGGACTAATAATGAAGTTATTAATTAAAGTTCTTTGAAGACTCGTCCATTTCTTCATCTTGTAAAATTCATAACAGATTCCAAGCTCATTTTATCTTACAAGAAAGAAAGGATGTTTATTGAAGGGAGACTCCAAAACATTGTAGACACAAATATTTGTTGACACACTTTATCCTTTCTTTTCTTTAAATGATCTGATGTATATTTGTATAATTGTACATAAGTTTTGTACATTTGTATATATAAGTTTTCTTGGAAGATATTTTGGGGTTTTCTCTTTAGCATTCACCTTTTATATTCATTGTAAAACCATACAAATAATCTTCCAACATTTCATCCAAAGAGGAGCACCATCTCTATAAAAACACAAGGGGATTTTGTCCTTGTGAGGTAGACCTTAAGACCATAAAACAATCTTTTATATCAACAAGTTTCTAACTAGTGCAAGTTGATGTTGACTAGATCGTTGAAGAGGAAATATCCATTGTTGTAAGTGGCATGTGGTCCCCATAAGAATCTACTTTTGTAAGACTTGGTACCACCAAAGGATCAATATTTCTAAGAGATCCATTGGTAATAGAAGAGATCATGCTAACAGGAGCTACATTTTGAGAAGGAGGTGGGTCGATGGAATCATCGAAAAAGGGCACATTGGTGCCCATGATGTTGGTATTAAGGTTGGGTGTGAATTAAAAAAGTTAATCAATGGTCATTCTTATCCCCTAATGAGGAAAATGAAGGACTCTGAATACTGACAAGACTATAGTTGTCATCTCATAAAACTAAATACACCCAAGTAGAAGGTTTTATTCTAGAGGGGCATCAACCACTTAGACTTCCACTGAAATAGTATTACCTCCTTATAACTCTATGAGAAATGTGGTAAGGATCCCATGAGGTAGAACATGTGTACATCAAACACCTTGATCATGGTGTTAGATGAAATAATCTTTGGATATCTGATATCTTTCCAGCATGACATGGACATGATACAAGTAGAGGTTCCTTCATCTACAACCATTCGAAAGATAGGCTTCCCACATACCATCACTTGTATCTGTAAAGAAATTTTGTGGGAGGGCCTATGTTGACTCTATTCCAAGTCAAACATAATTACATTAGAATATGAGGGGTCAACCCCACTTATGGATGATAGAAATGCCTTGTGCTATGCCATACATCTTTTCATAAATTCGATAGTAGACATGGCAGATGGTTCCTAGGCAAAATCCCCCACAATATTGTAATTATGGGTGGCCTATGCATTAGGATTATGTGTTTATCTTTGAATAACACCATTTGGTGAGTGAAGCACTATATAAAGTGGTGGCTTCTCAATCTAGAGAGGGACACCAAGCTAGGAAGAGGGAAATGGATGTTGATTCAAAGGACCAACCTCAAGATTCTTTTAATTACGAGCTCAGGTTTGTAAAGACGTCGTCTGGTTACACATGAACACTTGGTCACTCAAGGAAGACACCCATATATGATGGGTACCTACCATACCCCCTTAAAAAGGGGTAGGATTTGAGGCAACCATTTGTTGTTGTTGTGAAGGAAATGGATTGGTCAAGGTAACAAGTTGTTGTGAAGTTTTCTGTTGGGAAAAGTACTGATGAATCTCATCCATTTTTAGGCATTAATGAGTAAGATGAATATACCCCCAAAAATTGCAAGGATATTTCTTCCTTTTCTCTTTTGTACCTCCACGAACATTGTTTTTGGCTTGCTAAGTCCCTTTTTCAATGGAATTTTTCTTCGTATTCTTTTTCTTCTCTCCAGGTTGGTGAGTATTCTTCATTTGTGTGAACTACACCGAATTCACCTCATAGGTTTGAATGTGGAATGTAGCAGTTTGAGTGGTGAGCATAACATTTGGAGGGTTTGATGCAATATTCAATTGACCCAATTGTCCAATCAACTAGCCCATAGACACACTAGAAACAAAACCCACCACACCATCGGCATGGAGTCCCGAGTTTGGATTGTGAAGATCTATCAATAGCCTCAGAGTATGCATAATTATATTGTATGAAGTGCCAGACTAAGAGTAGATCAAATCTAAATGTTGAGCACATAATATGGTATGCTCCTTGGTCACCTACCCCGACATAGAAACATCTTGCCTATGGTAGGTAACAAATACTTGGTAAACCAATATGCTAGGATCTAGTTGGGAATCTTAGCTCTAACAAGCCTACATCACTACCTCCACTCACAAATGTGATCATAAATATGGATGGTGGTATTATGATGTAAATATTTCAAAATCTTTGTCCTAGTCTCATACCTAACTGGAAATTGAAAATGTGTTAAGAATGTCATGGATAAGGTATTAAATTTGTTGTAGGAAGTGCCCTTAAGTTCAATGTACCATTTCATGGCACTTCCAGTCAAGGTCCTTTGGAAAATACATAATCAAATACTATCATCCATAAATGAGTTGCATGATCGCCATAAATGATAAGTCATAATGTGCATTGAAGTGTCTTCTCCCAGATTTCCATCGAACTTCAATTTGTCGAATGATAATTTCACATGAATGGATGACCATAATAGGTTATGAAGGATGGGTTAATTTGTCAACCATGAAAATTATGGAAAGTCTAATGTCACCAAGAAAGGAAACAATGTGTCGATAAATGGATTCTGGTAAAAAGATGAAGAGTCTTGAGAACCAAATGGACCTTAAACCCCCCATACTATAGTTTTCGGCGGCATATGGATTCCCAAAAGGAATATTTCCCCCAAGTTGATTGTCCCCATGGAAAAAAACACTCCCAAAAACATTTCTTCCTATAGGATCATAAATTTCCCTAGGAGGGTTTCCCCTAGGGACATAGGAACTCTTGAAAGGATTACTACCTCCAAGACCGTGAATGCCTCCAGGGGAATTACTCCCACATACCTACATATGACCGAAATGATTATTACTTCCAGGATTATGTGTGCTACCAATAGGATGGATACCCCAAGGGATGTTAGGTCCCATGGAAGCATTACTACCCTTAGTATGACTAGGAGCAGCCCCAGACCCACTATCACTAGTACATATTGGAAAAATTGCGACGTTATGGAAAAAATTGGCCATATTGTCGAAAAATAGAGGAAATTTTAATTTTTTCTCCATATTGCCCAATCACGTCGCTCTTGCGACGTACTACTAAAAAATGTCTCTCTTGCGACGAAGTTCAGAGGATGTCGCGCTTGCGATGACGTAAAAATTTTCGTCTCACTTGGGACGTTGGTGAAATATTCGTCGCAATTGCGACGTTGTGGACACTAGTATTTCTCCACCCCAACAGTCACCTAGTATTTGACCAAGTCAAATTTGACTTGGTCAACTATCGTCAGAATTGTGACATTATAAAATCTATAAGTATGTTGCAAATGACAGTTCAAAAAGAGTATAAGTCGATCTTCTTGGCGAACAAAAACAAGTATTTTTTTCAGTATATGTCTGTGGGGAAGAATATAAGAAAACATTAGAGGTGGGAAAAAAATTAAAGAGGGTGAAAAGGGTGAGGGTAAATGTTATTTCCCTTGCAAAAATTGTTGTACTAGACATCCAGAAAGAGTTTTAATAGCAACAGCTAAAAAACATTGTAGAAAATATGGGCACATGGACGAGGGATCAAATTAATATTGTCCCATGGTAATTAGCTATATATATATTCATTATTTGTTTTAATATTTATTGTATTCTCAAACTTTTATATTGTTTTATACATGCACTAGTTTTTCATGATTGTTTGTAATTATAAAGTTAGATTTGCCCCCTAACTTTATGCACAAAGCACCAAGTAGTAGCATAAATGATGTTGTACAAGATGAAGAACTTGAAGCAAATAATGAAGATCAATTTAATGATCCCATGAAAGTAGATGAGAATAATAACATAGTTCAAGATGATGGGACAAATCAAATGATCCAAGACTTATTCAGTCATCTAGATGAGGATCATGGGGACAATAGTGATGGTATTTATGATTAACCTCTGATTGAAATGGAAAATAAACGACTTTATAAAGGGTCAAGAGAAAATATTCTCTCCACTACTACATTGTTGTTGGTGAACTTAAAGGTTACGAATCATTTTTCGAACACCTGTATGACATAGATCCTAAGGTATGTAATATGTTTCTTCACATCTACATAGAGGTTGAATTTTCCCCCTTTTTTTTAGTGTTAATTAATGTGTAAAATAAAAATGCAATATTTACAATTACTATTCTTTACATTAAATGTTTATTTTTTATGTTTTAGATTGTTAGGTGAATTTGTGTTACCCTCGTCAAATATTTTACCTCACACATATCGAGATTTACATGCCATTATGAAATACATTGGAATGGAGTATCAAAGTATAGATGCATAACCTAATGATTATATCATATATTATGGACAACATGCATCGAAAACAAAATGCTCGGTATGTGTTATCAATAGATATCGAACCGATCAAGTAAAAAAAATGGTCCCTCGAAAGGTTCTTCGACATATTCCCATTATTCCATGTTTGCAACGACTGTTCAGGTGTCAAAGCATGGCATAGTTTATGGATTACCGTGCATGAAAGAGAATTGAAGATGGTGTTCTTTGAATGCCTAGAGATGGTTATGCATTTAAGGAAATTTCTGCAAAATGGCCAGAATTTACAGATGAACCTTGTAATGTTAGGCTTTCATTGGCAATTGACGGTGTTAATCCATTTGGAGTGCTTCGGTATATTTACTCAGTGTGGCCTATTTTTTTTATCAACAATAACATTCCTCCTTGGATCTTAATAAAGAGGGATCACATAACGTTGACAATGATTATTCTAGGTATTTTTTTACATCAATTTTTCGAATGTAAATTTTTCACTTCTCTTTTTTTTCATAACATATATATATATATATATATAT
>JZKD02S1191315.1:91518-109793 GCA_000966675.3 Picea glauca | reverse complement strand
GGTTGTGATTGCATTTGATGAGACTATTAGTGATGTAGTCATGGATGGCTAGATGATGTTGATGCTCTAGTTGTCTTGGTAATTGCTTTCCTTTCATACTAGTAGACTTGGTTGTGGAGTCCCTTATATGATGATTATTAGATGGTTCATGATACATGTTGATGTGTGAATCCCTTGATGGAACAATACCCTAGCAATTTTTCACTAAGCTAATATTGTATTGGCATCTTTGTTTGCTTGGAATTCTCCCCTTGATATCACTTGATTTCACATTCATTTAGGTTTGATATGGTATAGCATATTGTGATGTTCATGAGGTGAATTCCCTTGCTCATGTTGAGGATTCATACACATATTATGGTTTTTTATTACATGTATTACACCCTCGTGTCGAGCGTTTCCCTCTTATACATATTTTAATTCCCTATTACTTGGTGGAGGAGCCTTCCATGGAATGCCCTAGCATTGTGGGATGATTTCACACTTGTTTAGGTTTTATTTGGATATTACTCATCATCCCATCTAGAGCGCTCACCCTCCTTGCATACATGTTAAGGGATGGTCTTATTTATTGATTGATGAGGGGACACCCCTTTCTTTATGGATTTAGTTTATCATTGAAGGAATTTCACATTTGTTCTTCATATATAATTTGATACCTTATTTCATGGATCCACTTGCTTGGAACTTGTTTTGAGGAAGACATCCACCATTTGAGGCCATCCTGCACTTTTCCATGCTTTTTTTGACGAGATGTTTCTCTTGAAGGTATCACACTTTCTATCATTGAAGGTTTGACTTAATTCAAACTTCTAGTTTGTGGAGATGTCCACCTTTGGATGTTACATTTCATACCTTTTATTTCTTGTTGATGGGACATCTCACATTGAGATAAGGAGGTTTCATGGTTTTATGTCCTAGATCATGAAGGAAGATGCCCACTTATGGATGTTGCTTTCACTTATGTTTATGCTTATTATTGAGGACACCCACCTTTCTTGGAGCCTTATTACACTTGCCAACTCGCCTTGCACTGCGTTTGGGTGCCCTGCCTCTGGCTCATCTCCTTTCCTAGTGCTCACTTGTGTATCCATTTTCGTCCCTTTCATGTGGGTGGGTGCACCTCTTGACACTTTACCCAAGAGAATCAACAATAGAGCCACTTAAGTTAATGAAGTAAATTTATTGATGGTTCATCCATTGGGGTTTCAATATAGGAATCAAACCTACTATAAATTGGCATTAGCAAGAGGAATGGAATTGTGATTATGTTCAAAATTATCCAGTTTGTGTTGCTAGTGTTACCCATCATTTTACATGAGGCCTACACTAGTATTTTTTCACTGCTCTTGTGGTTTTAATCACGAAGGTAGGTTTACAAATTGATCTTTGGATGGCCTAGGGGTTGTGATTGCATTTGATGAGACTATTAGTGATGTAATCATGGATGGCTAGAGGATGTTGATGCTCTAGTTGTCTTGGTAATTTCTTTCCTTTCATACTAGTAGACTTGGTTGTGGAGTCCCTTATATGATCATTATTGTATGGTTCATGATACATGTTGATGTATGACTCCCTTGATGGAACACTACCCTAGAAATTTTTCGCAAAGCTAATATTGTATTGGCATCTTTGTTTTCTTGGAATTCTACCCTTGATATCACTTGATTTCACATTCATTTAGGTTTGATATGGTCTAGCATGGTGTGATGTTCATGAAGTGAATTACCTTGCTCATATTGAGGATTCATACACATATTATGGTTTTTTATAACATGTATTACACTCTCGTGTCGAGTGTTTTCCTCTTCTACATATTTTTATGCCCTATTACTTGGTGGAGGAGCCTGCCATGGAATTACCTAGCATTGTAGGATGATTTCACACTTGTTTAGATTTTATTTGGATATTACTCATCATCCCATCTGGAGTACTCACCCTCCTTGCATACATGTTAAGGGATGGTCTTATTTACATGTTAAGGGATGGTATTATTTATTGATTGATAAGGGACCACCCCTTTCTTTATTGATTTAGTTTATCATTGAAGGAATTTCACATGTGTTCTTCATACATAATTTGATGTCTTGTTTCATGGATCCACTTGCTTGGAAATTGTTTTGAGGAAGACATCCACCATTTGAGGCCATTCTACACTTTTCCATGTTTTTTTTTACAAGATGTTTCTCTTGAAGGTATCACACTTTCTATCATTGAAGGTTTGACTTAATTCAAACTTCTAGTTTGTGGATATGTCCACCTTTGGATGTTACATTTCATACCTTTTATTTCTTGTTGGTGGGACATCTCACATTGGGATAAGGAAGTTTCATGGTTTTATGTCCTAGATCATGAAGGAAGATGCCCACTTATGGATGTTGCTTGCACTTATGTTTATGCTTATTATTGAGGACACCCACCTTTATTGGAGCCTTATTACACTTGCCAACTCAACTTGCGCTGCGTTTGGGTGCCCTGCCTCCGTCTCGTCTCCTTTCCTAGTGCTCACTTGTGTATCCATTTTCGTGCCTTTCATGTGGGTGGGCGCACCTCTTGACACTTTAACCAAGAGAATAAACAATAGAGCCACTTAAGTTAATGAAGTTAATTTATTGATGGTTCATCCATTGGGGTTGCAATATAAGAATCAAACCTAGTAGAAATTTGCATTGGCAAGAGGAATCAAATTATGATTATGTTCAAAATTATCCAATTTGTGTTGCTAGTGTTACCCCTCATTTTACATGAGGCATACACTAGTATTTTTTCATTACTCTTGTGGTTTTAATCACAAAGGTAGGTTTACAAGTTGATCTTTGGATGGCCTAGGGGTTGTGATTGCATTTGATGAGACTATTAGTGATGTAGTCATGGATGGATAGATGATGTTGATGCTCTAGTTGTCTTGGTAATTGTTTTCCTTTCATACTAGTATACTTGGTTGTCGAGTCCCTTATATGATGATTATTGGATGGTTCATGATACATGTTGATGTATGACTCCCTTTATGGAACACTACCCTAGAAATTTTTGGTTAAGCTAATATTGTATTGGCATCTTTGTTTGCTTGGCATTCTCCCCTTGATATCACTTGACTTCACATTCATTTAGGTTTGATATGGTCTAGCATGGTGTGATGTTCATGAGGTGAATTCCCTTGCTCATGTTGAGGATTCATACACATATTATGGTTTTTTATGTCATGTATTACACCCTCATGTCGAGTGTTTCCCTTTTCTACATATTTTTATGCCCTATTACTTGGTGGAGGAGCCTGCCATGGAATGCCCTAGACTTGTGGGATGATTTCACACTTGTTTAGGTTTTATTTAGATATTACTCATCATCCCATGTGGAGCGCTCACCCTCCTTTCATACATGTTAAGGGATGGTATTATTTATTGATTGATGAGGGGCCACCCCTTTCTTTATGAATTTATTTTATCATTGAAGGAATTTCACATGTGTTCTTCATATATAACTTGATGCCTTATTTCATGGATCCACTTGCTTGGAACTTGTTTCGAGGAAGACATCCACCATTTGAGTCCATTCTGCACATTTCCATGTTTTTTTTCATGGGATGTTTCTCTTGAAGGTCTCACACTTTCTATAATTGGAGGTTTGGCTTAATACAATATTCTAGTTTGTGGAGATGTCCACCTTTGGATGTTACATTTCATACCTTTTATTTCTTGTTGATGGTATATCTCACATTGGGATAAGGAGGTTTCATGGTTTTATGTCCTATATCATGAAGGGAGATGCCCACTTATGGATGTTCCTTGCACTTATGTTTATGCTTATTATTGAGGAACCCACATTTCTTGGAGCCTTATTACACTTTCCAAATTGCCTTGCGTTGCGTTTGGGCGCCCTGCCTCCGGCTCGTCTCCTTTCCTAGTGCTCACTTGTGTAGCCATTTTCGTGCCTTT
This sequence comes from Picea glauca, assembly GCA_000966675.3. NCBI lineage: Eukaryota > Viridiplantae > Streptophyta > Pinopsida > Pinales > Pinaceae > Picea > Picea glauca. The sequence goes on along the minus strand of JZKD02S1191315.1, from coordinate 105,858 downwards.
CATGTGGGTGGGTGCACCTCTTTCCAATTTAACCAACAGAATCAACAATATATCCACTTGAGTTAATGAAGTCAATTTATTGATGGTTCATCCATTGGGGTTGCAATCTAGGAATCAAACCTACTAGAAATTCGCATTGGAAAGAGGAATGAAATTATGATTATGTTCAAAATTATCCAGGTTGTGTTGCTAGTGCTACCTCTCATTTTACATGAGGCCTACACTAGTATTTTTTCACTACTCTTATGGTTTTAATCACAAAGGTAGGTTTACAAGTTGAGCTTTGGATGGCCTAGGAGTTGTTATTACATTTGACGAGACTATTAGTGATGTAGTCATGGATGGCTAGAAGATGTTGATGCTCTAGTTGTCTTGGTAATTGTTTTCCTTTCATACTAGTAGACTTGGTTGTGGAGTCCCTTATATGATCATTATTGTATGGTTCATGATACATGTTGATGTATGAATCCCTTGATGGAACGCTACCCTAGCAATTTTTTGCGAAGCTAATATTGTATTGGCATCTTTGTTTGCTTGGAATTCTACCCTTGATATCACTTGAATTCACATTCATTTAGGTTTGATATGGTCTAGCATGGTGTGATTTCATGAGGTGAATAACCTTGCTCATATTGAGGATTCATACACATATTATGGTTTTTTATGACATGTATTACACCCTCGTGTCGAGTGTTTTCTTCTTCTACATATTTTTATGCCCTATTACTTGGTGGAGGATCCTGCCATGGAATTACCTAGCATTGTGGGATGATTTCACACTTGTTTAGATTTTATTTGGATATTACTCATCATCCCATCTGGAGTGCTCACCCTCCTTTCATACATGTTAAGGGATGGTCCTATTTACATGTTAAGGGATGGTCTTATTTACATGTTAAGGGATGGTATTATTTATTGATTGATAAGGGGCCACCCCTTTCTTTCTTGATTTAGTTTATCATTGAAGGAATTTCACATGTGTTCTTCATACATAACTTGATGCCTTGTTTCATGGATCCACTTGCTTGGAAATTGTTTTGAGGAAGACATCCACCATTTGAGGCCATTCTACACTTTTCCATGTTTTTTTTGACGGGATGTTTCTCTTGAAGGTATCACACTTTCTATCATTGAAGGTTTGAATTAATTCAAACTTCTAGTTTGTGGATATGTCCACCTTTGGATGTTACATTTCATACCTTTTATTTCTTGTTGGTGGGACATCTCACATTGGGATAAGGAGGTTTTATGGTTTTATGTCCTAGATCATGAAGGAAGATGCACACTTATGGATGTTGCATGCACTTATGTTTATGCTTATTATTGAGGACACCCACCTTTATTGGAGCCTTATTACACTTGCCAACTCGCCTTGCACTGCGTTTGGGTGCCCTGCCTCCGGCTCGTCTCCTTTCCTAGTGCTCACTTGTGTAGCCATTTTCGTGCCTTCATTTGGGTGGACGCACCTCTTGACACTTTAACCAAGAGAATCAACAATAGAGCCACTTAAGTTAATGAAGTTAATTTATTGATGGTTCATCCATTGGGGTTGCAATATAGGAATCAAACCTCCTAGAAATTTGCATTGGCAAGAGGAATCAAATTATGATTATGTTCAAAATTATCCAATTTGTGTTGCTAGTGTTACCCCTCATTTTACATGAGGCATACACTAGTATGTTTTCACTACTCTTGTGGTTTTAATCACAAAGGTAGGTTTACAAGTTGATCTTTGGATGTCCTAGTGGTTGTGATTGCATTTGATGAGACTATTAGTGATGTAGTCATGGATGGCTAGATGATGTTGATTGTCTAGTTGTCTTGGTAATTGTTTTCCTTTCATACTAGTAGACTTGGTTGTGGAGTCCCTTATATGATTATTATTGGATGGTTCATGATACATGTTGATGTATGACTCCCTTTATGTAACACTACCCTAGCAATTTTTGGCTAATCTAATATTGTATTGGCATATTTGTTTGCTTGGAATTCTCCCCTTGATATCACTTGAATTCACATTCATTTAGGTTTGATATGGTCTAGCATGGTGTGATGTTCATGAGGTGAATTCCCTTGCTCATGTTGAGGATTCATACACATATTATGGTTTTTTATGTCATGTATTACACTTTCATGTCGAGTGTTTCCCTTTTCTACATATTTTTATGCCCTATTACTTGGTGGAGGAGCCTACTATGGAATGCCCTAGCCTTGTGGGATGATTTCGCACTTGTTTAGGTTTTATTTGGATATTACTCATCATCCCATGTGGAGCGCTCACCCTCCTTGCATACATGTTAAGGGATGGTATTATTTATTGATTGATGAGGGGTCACCCCTTTCTTTATGAATTTATTTTATCATTGAAGGAATTTCACATGTGTTCTTCATATATAATTTGATGTCTTATTTCATGGATCCACTTGCTTGGAACTTGTTTTGAGGAAGACATCCACCATTTGTGGTCATTCTGCACTTTTCCATGCTTTGTTTGACAGGATGTTTCTCTTGAAGGTCTCACACTTTCTATCATTGGAGGTTTGACTTAATTCAAACTTCTAGTTTGTGGAGATGTCCACCTTTGGATGTTACATTTCATACCTTTTATTTCTTGTTGATGGGACATCTCACATTGGGATCAGGAGGTTTCATGGTTTTATGTCATAGATCATAAAGGAATATGACCACTTATGTATGTTTCTTGCACTTATGTTTATTCTTATCATTGAGGACACCCACATTTCTTGGAGCCTTATTGCACTTTCCAACTCGCCTTGCGTTGTGTTTGGGCACCCTGCCTCTGGCTCGTCTTCTTGCCTAGTGCCCCCTTGTGTGGCCATTTCCATGCCTTTCATGTGGGTGGGCGCACCTCTTGCCACTTTAACCAAGAGAATCAAAAATAGAGCCACTTGATTTGATGAAGTCAATTTGTTGATGGTTCATTCATTGGGGTTGCAAGATAGGAATCAAACCTACTAGAAATTGGCATTGGCAAGAGGAATGAAATTATGATTATGTTCAAAATTATCTAGTTTGTGTTGCTAGTGTTACCCCTCATTTAACATGAGCACTACACTAGTATTTTTTCACTACTCTTGTGATTTTCATCACAAAGGTAGGTTTACAATTTGATATTTGGATGGCTTAGGGGTTGTGATTGCATTTGATGAGACTATTAGTGATGTAGTCATGGATGGCTAGATGATGTTGATGCTCTAGTTTTCTTGGTAATCACTTTCCTTTCATACTGGTAGAATTGGTTGTGGAGTCTCTTATATGATCATTATTGGATGGTTGATGATACATGTTGATGTATGATTCCCTTGATGGAACACTACCCTAGCAATTTTTGTCTAAGCTAATATTGTATTGGCATCTTTGTTTGCTTGGAATTCTCCCCTTGATATCACTTGATTTCACATTCATTTAGGTTTGATATGGTCTAGCATGGTGTGATGTTCATGAGGTGAATTCCCTTTCTCATGTTGAGKATTCATACACATATTATGGTTTTTTATGACATGTATTACACCCTCATGTTGAGTGTTTCCCTCTTCTACATATTTTTATGCCCTATTACTTGGTGGAGGAGCCTGTCATGGAATGCCCTAGCCTTGTGGGATGATTTGACACTTGTTTAGGTTTTATTTGGATATTACTCATCATCCCATGTGGAGTGCTCACCCTCCTTGTATACATGTTAAGGGATGGTCTTATTTACATGTTAAGGGATGGTCTTATTTATTGATTGATGAGGGGCCACCCTTTATTTATGGATTAGGTTTATCATTGAAGGAATTTCACATGTGTTCTTCATATATAATTTGATGCCTTATTTCATGGATCCACTTTTTTGGAACTTGTTTTGAGAAAAACATCCACCATTTGAGTCCATTTTGCACTTTTCCATGCTTTTTTTGATGGGTATATCTTGAAGGTCTCACACTTTCTATAATTAGAGGTTTGACTTAATTCAAACTTCTAGTTTGTTGAGATCTCCACCTTTGGATGTTACATTTCATGCCTTTTATTTCTTGTTGATGGAAAATCTCACATTGGGATAAGGAGGTTTCATGGTTTTATGTCCTATATCATGAAGGAAGATGCCCACTTATGGATGTTTCTTGCACTTATGTTTATGCTTATTACTGAGGACACACACCTTTCTTGGAGCCTTATTTCACTTGCCAACTCGCCTTGCGTTGCGTTTGGGCACCCTGCCTCCAGTTCATCTTCTTGCCTAGTTCTCCCTTGTGTGGCCATTTTCGTGCCTTTTATGTGGGTAGTTGCACGTCTTGCCAACTCGTCTTGCATTATGTTTGGGTGCTCTACCTCACTTTCGTTACGATTCCTCTTGTGGGTGCCCCTCATGTGGTTGCCCCTCTTGCCAACTCTCCTTGCATTGTGTTTGGCCACCCTGCCTCCTTTTCGTTATGATTCCTCATGTGGCCGCCCCTCTTGTAAACTCAGCTTGTGTTGTGTTTGGGTGCCCAGCCTTGCCTAGGCCATCTTGGAAAAGTTAGTTCGAAGCCAAAATTTCTCCTTATCCGGCATCTGACTCATCTTCTTTCCTAGTGCTCCCTTGTGTGGCCCTTTTCGTGCCTTTCATGTTGGTGGGTGCACTTCTTTCCAACTCACCTTGCGTTGTGTTTGGGCACTCTACCTCATTTTTTTTACATTTCCTCTTGTGGGTGCCCCTCTTGCCAACTCGCCTTGCCTTACCTTTGGGCACCCTGTCTTGTTTTCATTATGATTCCTCATGTGGGCACCCCTCTTACAAACTCACCTTGTGTTGCGTTTTGGGGCCCAGCCTTGCCCAGGTCGTCTTGAAAAAGTTAAGTCGAATCCAAAATTTCTCCTTATCCAACAACTGGCTCGTCTTCTTGCCTAGTGCTCCCTTGTGTGGTTGTTTTCATGCCTTTCATGTGGGTGGTCGCACCTCTTTCCAACTCTCCTTGCGTTGCGTTTGGGTGCTCTGTCTCATTTTTGTTACAATTCCTCTTGTGGGAGCCCCTCTTTCCAACTCACCTTGCCTTGCCTTTGGGTACCCTACCTTGTTTTTGTTACGATTCCTCATGTGGTCGCCCCTCTTTCCAAATCGCCTTGCATTGTGTTTGGCCACCCTACCTCATTTTCGTTATGATTCCTCATGTGGGCTTATATATATATATATATATATAAACAAAATATGAATGCTCATGCCCATGCATGAGACAAAGCAGTGTGCGTGCCCATTCATGAGGGAGGAGAGAACCCTATGGGTCAAAATCCCTGCACCAAGTTGTCATTCGAACCTAGCGAGAGGGAGGAGAGAACCCTAAAACCATACTGCCATACGAGCCCAACAAGAGGGAGGAGAGAACCCCCGCGCAGTGGAGATAAGGAGGCCCTACACCACAATGAATTATGGCAGTCCATCCCAGCACACTTGATCAAGTGACCCCAAGACTAAGGGAAGAGCGAGGATGATGAGTACCTCTGTACACTTGAATTTACATTTCTAATTCAAGAAGATTCTTTTTGTTTTTACAAGTTTTCTTTAGCTCCATTTTTGTGTTGGAAGGAGATGGAAATATCTCCTTATTTTCCCCTGCCCATACTTGTCTCAAACCCTAGTAGTCTCCCTCAATGAGAAATGAGAGCTATCACTAGTCCATGTCTCTAGGTTATCTTGTTTATTTTCTGTAGTGAATGCCATACCATGGGAATATATTATGGGATTTCTTGGTCGTACAGTTGGAGAGAATTTCCCATGGGTCGGATGTGATGGCCTTCCGAAAATAAAAAAGAGCATTGAGGTCCCTTTTATCGTGGCCATCCATTGATGAGAACATGGATTCAACTTCCTCCACCATGCCTTCAAAATCAGAATAAGTATGGGAATACAATTTCCTCATAGAGGTTGTTGTAGGAAGAGAGGTGTCCATGCACATAAGCAATGATATCAGAAGAAAAATATCCATTTCTCCCTCTCTCATACAACATTTTTCAAAGCTCTCTAAGCTTTTTGTTCTTAGGTACATGCATTTAAAATCCTTCTAAGATGTGTGTTCTTATTTACCCCCCCACACATTTATATATATGTCGGTTTTTATATTTGAAAGATGAGAAACACCATTTAAAATCAAGGTCTAGTCCTCTATGTGAAGTGGATCATCCAATAAGCTTGAAAAGAATTTCTATATTCTAAATACTTTTAATACCAACACCTAATATGATTATAATCTACATTGATTGGGACATTGCTCAATAATGAGGCAATTATGTATTGAGGGTTAGTTTTTGGGGATAAGGTTTCAAAGATTTTATAGGGATCTCATTGGGCTTAAGCTCTTGTAGTGTTTCCTTTCCTCTTAACATGGAATTATTATAACTAGAGCGCAAGGGAAATTATTAAGTCATGTCAATTATCTTATCCATTTGATTATTCCTTTTCATGACCTAAAATGGTTGTGGATGTAATCAAGATTTCATCAAGATACATGGTTAGTTTCCATTAACCTCACATGGTGATTGTCATGCCTTTGAGATCTGTAGCACCACCACTATAGTTTGCAACCTTTTACTTGCATGGAATTGTCTTAAACTACATGGTGCATTTTGTTAACATGAACTATAGGTACTATTTGATATAGTATAAGAGATCATCAATACATAAGTATACTCAAGAATAAGTGCAACACACTGAGACATATAAGAGTTGTTGTCATTGATATCATTTCTTATATGCCAAGTTATGAACCCTTGGATCCTATGTCATTACTATAGAGGACATAATACTTTAGACTTCCTACCCAAGGTGAAAACACATGGATGGTGGTGTTGTACCTGGGATCGACGTTGGCTAGAATCACTCGAACTCCTTCGAGGGTTGCCCACTACTCGGTGAGGTAACTTGCACCAGGGAATTATTTTGTTAAGAAATTTGTCAATGTAACTTTCCCACCCGTCGAAACTCAGCCCCTTCGCGCATCAATCCTGTGATGTTGGATTCCATCACCAACTAGCGCTTCTTGGTGAGAAGGTTTGTTTGCATGCTTTACTCCTAGATTAATTAGCATGTGTTAGATAATAAAAGTGTGAAAGAGTAACACTATGGTAATCATTATGAGCTTACTGTGATACCAACATGATACTAGTAATGAAGTAGAGCCATTGTACTAATTAGTGTTACATCTTGATAGAACAATTCTTATACATATCCAATTTCATAGACTAAGTTAGTGGAGTGATGTTAGTTCTCTTTTTGTTTTCTCTCTCTTAAATGTAGGGATTAATTCCTCCCACTTGTTTTGGGACATTTGTAACATTATATCCCCTAAATCTATTGTGGTCCTTTAAAATTGAACTATGGCCTCCTGTTGCATTTTTTTTAAACCGGAACTAGTTCCACATCTAAAACCATTTAAGGATGTCTTCTGAACACATATTTCGGATTAGTGCTTTCAACCCTCACCTACAAGGTCATGGTAAGTTCATCCTCCTTGTATGTATGGGATTCTATAGATCTACTTTCCCCTTTTTGTATCCAAAATCATTATCTTTTCAATTTTATCTTCAGTTTATTCCATTTTTCCTTCCATATTTGCTCTCAAATTTAAGTGTTCATTTCCTCAACTTTTAATTGTGTCCAAATGTTTAACCCTTAAAATTTAAGACATTTCTTTTAGGGAAGAGACTAATTGTTCATGTTTCTCCAAGGGTATAACTTATCACCTATTAGATTCTACTATAGCATTCCATTTAATGATTTCTACCTATGTTTTCTTGATATGTTCCAATAAAACCCATGTGCTTATGTCAACAAATCCCATTCCAATAGGTTCTTGAGTTTCTTTCATACTTGGTATATTTGGTGTAGGGCCCAGTGAAGGAATATATGTTTGTTTGGTTACATGGGTCTTTGTCCTTTCTCTAAGTTTCTTGATCCTACTAATGTACTCACTTGTGTATAAGGATCATGGTTTATATAGGATGATGATCCTCTTATTTCTAGCAATGTGGTAGTAATGTCCTTAATTATGTCCCATGTTTTTGAAAAATAAGTATCTTTCTCCCATTGTTCTATCCTCTCAATTTTCCTTCTTTTATTTTTAGTACTAGTTCCTTGGGGGTTAAGGACCTTATTGACACTCTTATTTTTCAATTTTTATCTAAATTTTAGGGTCTACATATATTTATGTGAAAATCTATAAAGTGTTTCATCACTAGTCTTCAAAAATATTAGGGATGATAGCAACAAATATGGAATAATTAATTGGTTAAAATAGTAGAAATGTTCCCCACCAAAGTGTTGAAAATGAACAAATTAACTTCTAATCGATAACAATAGTTGTTAGACATCTCTAAAACTCATAGTTATACCTTTTCCTGGGACTATAGTGACATGTATGGAATCCATCAAAACATTTTCAAAAATCACATCTACATCAAGTACGATTCCCCACCAATCAGAAGCAACAAAGGAGAATGAATGTTACACTTAAAGACATAGTTAAATATAAACTATAGAAGAATTTATATGTAGGTTGTTTATACCCTATCTTATATAGTGAATGGGTTTTGCCTTTGATTATTGTTCCCAATGAAGGAGTAACTAGACAATTTGTGTGGACTATAGGGAACTTAATAAATCCACTAGAAAGGAAATGATTCCACTATATAAGGACTATATGGATAGTATTTTTTTAGTAGAATAATTAAGGGATAATTCTTTCCATCATGCATAATTGTTTTTTAGGAGAAAAGAGCATTGGTGTTGTCAATGAAAGTACTTCCAAGAGAGACCAAGATCATAATAAGTCAATGAAATATGTTACATGAAGCATTTCAAATAAAGATGGTCTAGTCGTAGTACAAATTTGGTTTGTTTGCATGCTTGACTCCTAGATTAATTAGAGTGTGTTGTTTGTCCTCCTTAGTTGGCCTTAGGATAGAGTCTGTGTCTAATGGCATCAGTTCTGAGCTCTTCTAACTAGCATTGTGTCCTATTACTGCCAATTGTTGGCATGTTTCATTTGACTCCAAACATGCCCCTATAATGCCTAGATAGTATACCAATAGTAATAGAGCATAATGCAATTGTGAAAGAGTAACACTATGGTAATCATTATGAGCTTATTGTGATACCAACAAGATACTAGTAATGAACTAGTGTTACTTCTTGATTGACTGATTGTTTTTGTCATTAATGTTGTTATAGGATGTACAATCAAATAGGTATTTTTCAGATCTATCTTCATTGAGTGAGGGAATTTCATGTAGAATAGAGGAAAGTGAGACATATAGTAGGTCTAACACGCAGAGATCAACTAGAGGTGAGAAGATCAGAAGAAAATCCCATAAATGCATGGAATTTTTTCTTGTGAAAGGGGGATCATGTTCTTATGATCATGAGAGAATAGATGACATCGAGGTTCCCTTGAGGTACAAACATATAGTGAAACGATGGGTACCCAAGGATCTTCCTGAAATAAACATTGATTTTTGTGTAAACGAAAGGATATACCAAATTGCTCTGTCGTCATTACATGGTTTTGGGATATTTTCCATGGATGGCATAAAGGTCGGTGACAATGTATTAACTAAATTGATGGAGTACATTGGACCCTATTATATATACAATGATTGGGTACAAATAGTCCAATATACATAAAGTATGTGAAGATATGGCTTGGCTACAAATTATATACAGCTAAAAGACAATGATCAAAATAAAGGAGAAACTATCTATATTGATGGAAGGCCAAAAGCAACGGATAATATTATAGGGTTTATAAACATTACATGACATGCGACTAAAAATAATAGACCCAATTGCGTATTTGAGTAACGTGGAGGAAACATTGTATTCGTATGTGCAATAAAATCAATAGTTGTAGGGGAAGAGTTATTTATTGATTAAAATTTGAATTGAATAGATACAGATGTTGCTATTATGTGGGAGATACATATACTAATTTACCCAACCTGTAAGAAATGACTCTTATATTTTATGATTTTCATTATGTTACTTACGGTGTTAATCCATTTGGAGAGCTTCAATATCTTTACTTAGTCTAGCCTATTTTTATTATCAACAATAACATTCCTCCTTGGATGTCAATAAAGAGGGAGGATTTATCATACATTTAAATTTATTTCTCATGATAATGATCACGGTTCTAATTTTATTTTAATGTGGCAGGTTGATCGTGGTAAATCAAAAGTGGCCTCAGAATAGGTAAACGAACAACAATTTTTGAATTGCATTTTATGTGCATTTTATTTATGTGGCGATCAGTGATTTTATTTGCTTACATAACTGAATTATCATTTATTTTGTTGAAAATGTAGTCGAAGGGCCATGATGTTGATGATGATTCGCTTGGCGAAAGGGATTTGTATGAATCCCCTGACCCTATGGTTTTAATTAGAAAAAATATCAATAAAGAAAACAAGGAACTAGATCACTTGTTAGATATTCTAGATCAAACTCCTCGGGTCAAAGAAAGGATCAAAGAAGTTATGACAAGGGTCATATAAAGTAATAAACATAATTTCAAGTGGTTTTATTTTATGTCATAAGATCAATTATGAAAGCTTGATTTTTAACTTTTACAACGTCTAAAAAAAAAAAAAAAATTATTATATAGAGATTTTTGGATCCTGTTGACCCCGACATGCATGGTGTCAGTAGTAGTGGTGTTGTACATATTCCACGGGGTCCTGATGCAAGCCCTCGTAAAGCTTCCAAGATGAAACTATTCATATCTCCACCTTCCACACCATTAGGTGGGAGCCAGGACATGCAAACTAAGGAAACGACCACACAAGTAGGCTTTGGAGGTGGTGACAGAGATGAGGTTGATTATTTGACCAACTACATGGTTTTTATTCCTAAAGAAAGACATGTGACCAACACATGTACCCTTAAGGGGACATTTATGGTCAACGAGGAAGGGCTTCCAATAAAACAATTTAAAGTCCTAGGTAATTTTTAAAATTTTAATTGTTTCATGTTCTCTATGTAAACAAATATAAATCATCTAAATTATTATTTTTAAATTAATAATCATATAATATTTTTGCATGTAGGGAATAACGATTTTTATAGGTCCTTGGAGAATAAGGCGTTGTTGTTTTTTTTTCCCACCATACGGGAGAGGTGGAATTCCCAGAATTCCAACCTCAAAAAAGAATTGATGGATTATCTTGAAATCCTTTTTGGTGTAGACACATTTAATAAGACCTTGGCCACCGTCGTAGCTAGACAATATTCAAAATATACGCGAGAAACATACATGAATCACTAGAAACAAAATGATAGGTACGAGCATCCTTTGATGATTCCAAAGAGGGAGTGGAAGGTCCTCATTGAGGATGCAAAAGAGAAGAAATTGATAGATGAAGGAAAAACACCCTCTTGTCCCAGAAGATAAATTACAATTTCAATTCAATACCTTCAATTTTTTTAGACGTAAATAAAATTGTGGTATATATTAACATACTTGAAACTTTTGATGATAGGTTGACTGACACGTCAAAGGAAACAAAAGAAAGGCTTGCCAAATGTGGCTAGCATAGGATAGGCTAGGGAGACTACTTGAAGTTGCAGTTACAAATTGTAAGTACCTAAATATCTTATTTGTATCGCCTTAAAATTTTTAGGTAATTGCAACAAATAACATTAAAAATATATACTCTTATGTAATTTAGGGTGATGAGTTTGGTTACAAGTATGACTATAAAGTTGTAGTTGAACACCGAAGAAGCTTGGGGCAATTACCAAGAACCACTTTGCATGATAAGGTAAATAAAATTCAATCAACATTAACCTTTATTATTAATATAATATAGTCATGTTTGATATCATCGATAAATTTAATGTTTTACAACTTTGTTTTAATCAGGGGAGCAACATTGTTAAGGAATGCACTAGTATTGGAGAGCAATGCATTGATAGAGGTTTGCAAGTAGAAGATGGTTTTCCCATGCAGTCCCATTCCATGGGGGTGCAATCCCACGATGGTGCTACGACTGAGTTGGCACATGACAGTAATATGGTTGTATTTTAATCATATACTTAATAATTTTGTAGTTATACATTTTGCACTTATATTTATTTTTACTTATACATTTATGATTGTCCTTATAAAGTTTGTGGTCTCAATGGGAGAGAATGTTGTACTCGAGGGTTATACATTTGAAGAGGAGCACATGGGGGAAACCATTCCAATGGTGTCGACCTGTGCACTAGGTAAATAATGACATTGCAGGTGTTTTTTTTAATATTACTAAACTAGTTCAATGATATTTTAAAACTGACCATCTAAATTTTATATTTTTTTCTTTTGTAGGCGATGCCTCATCACAGCGACCTCCATTACCCCATGAGTACCCTGCGACTAGGCATGCTTTGTGTGAGAGGACGCAATCACAATCAGATTTTGAAGAGAACCTAGAGAACAAAGACGTAGATATTGATGAAATTCTTAGCAACTATAGAGCTAAGAAGAAGAGGTTGACTAAAAGTACTAAATGATGATGTACATGAATATTTTAATAACTATTTAATATAAAATCTATTTTCTATGAAATAATTTTTTTTACTTGTTGGGTCACCAAAATGTCATTCTTTTACCAACCGTTTACTTCACTTTTCACCATATTATGCTTTCTCGCAGCCTTACATTAAGACCATTTTCATGATTATATATGAGTTTAGACCTATTATTTTCCAAAGCATTCATTTTAGTATTTTGAGTGAGTTTATGATTAAATATTGGAAAAATAAAATGTTTTCACTTATATATCAAAGTGAGATGAGTTCTATGATGTTTACAGGTGCATTTTAATACTCCAACCAAGTCATATGATGGAATAGAATAAATCCTCTTTTCACATCAATTTCCATTCTCTAGTTTTTAGATGTACAGTGTTTTAGTGTAGTGTATGTTGTTATGGAATAGTGGTTACTTTGTTCTTAGGAGAATTGAGCTCACTCCAAATGGATCAAGGAAACATTTTTTTTCATTGTAAACAGTTGTGAATATTAGTATGTATATATCTTTGTTTTTGGTGTAAATATTTAAATATGTTTATATGTTGAGTATTAGGGAATTGAGAGTGATGTGAGGGGGGTAGGGAGGGGCCATAAGAGATTTCGCCTTCACATGGTTGGCCCTGTTCAGTAGAGAATAATGTATTGGATCTGTTTAATCTTGGAGCAAACCTCCCTCGATCCAACGAAGCAACAACAAAGTCAATGTTGACTTCGTTGTTGCTACTTCAAATCAAGGGAGGCAGTTTGATCAAATATTAGACGCGTGGCTCCAATAAATTATTCTCGAAACTAAGAGGAGATCATTCAGTTATGTTATAACACTCTCATAAAAATGCATCTTAGAGTAAATAATGCGCTACAAATATGACTTGTATTGATATTTTAGATATTTATAGAGGTTGAATGATTTTGGCATGTACTTTAAGATCTTTCTTTGTCTATTGAGGGAAGCTCAAGACTAACAGAGGGTCATACAGCTAAAGAGAAACACGCGATGGAAACCATTCCAACTGTATTGTCGACCAGCTCATTAGATCAAGTGTGATTTCTCCTTTCAGCATAGTTTATATAGCCATCAATTCTAGTTATGTTTAATGTTTATGAATTGTTATGTGATTATTTATTAATGTATGGTTTGTTGTGTGATAATTTATTGAGATATATCATATGTTTAGTACTTGTCATGTTCTTTCCTTGCATCCAATAATGGTAGATACGAGTGACGAGTCCATTTATATTGAGTGAAAGAAACCTTGGATTCATGTAGGGATTGATGAAGTGTTAGTTCAACATCTACTGCTAGGGGTCCTTCTAGAATAAGGCCAAATGAACTGAGAAAAATTTCCATAAATAGTGTTGTTGTACTATGCCTCCTTTTTTCTAAGCATTGTTCCAGATCATGGAGCATGTATTGTTACCATCCATCCTAATATAAATATCATCTTATATTATGATTGTTTCATATTTGTCTTTCCATATATGTTCCCATAGTTCATTTTTACCTTTGATTCATCTCATGGATACAACAACGTATTAGTGATCTATTTTGAGCCATAAAATAAAGGATTTTCATTTGACGAACTTCTACAAGTTTGCTCAAATTTCTTTTTGGATCACTTTAGGCTTATTTATTGGTCCTAGTTAAGTGCAAACAACTTGTTGTTCATGTTTTCTTACTTGCTTCCCCCAAATTCCAACTGTTATCACTCCAAGAAACCCTCTGTGGTTGCAGACCAGAGGTGCTTGGTAACTTAAGAAATGAATGTTTTTTGTATTTTGTGAATGTGGATCAATGG
>JZKD02S1191315.1:61876-74087 GCA_000966675.3 Picea glauca | reverse complement strand
GGCAACAGGCCTTTTGGTAGTTTGTAGAAGAAAACTCTAAATGCAATATCCTCTTGGTTCAGGGCTTCAAGAAACTGAAAGGGGGACTTGACTGGATCCTGCAATTCCAAGTCGTTCAGCGCTAAGAAAATCACAGGGACCGATTAGAAACAATGCAACTATTACAGTGATCCAACCTACATCATCCTATAACAGTTACAACTCGACTGGATCCTCAAATTCTGAGCTTCTCTAACACAGTGTAAACAAAGATGTGAAAGAAATTGACATTCATAAGGCAAGAAGTCTCAAGAGTCCATGCATAACCAGAATAACAGTGCTTCATTAAAGTTTCACCACCGGGAGCCTTGCTCAACCATTGATGATTACAAAATACAAAGACTGAGTCTATATACTCAGAGAAAATCACCTAACAGAGGTGTGCTCAGTTATCCAAGGCGTGGTGTCCCTTCAGTCAAACTCGGATGGATATTCTTCGTCAGACGCCACCTTAACTTCACATGGCTCCTACAAGGGGAGTAGCTAAGCCATTAAGTGCCAAGTTAGCGTGTGCAGACCTCTCTGGCTAGTCGAGGACTCAGCATGGCTTCTTCGGAAAAAATCGGTACACAGGACCCTCTCGGGCAGGCAGCTTTCCAGATCCTCCATACCTTACACTTAATGAGTGAGGAGAGGTTTCAACCACCCCCTCTCAATTTCATTTACTCCAAGCGAGAAACAGGATTGAGGTCGAATTAGATGGCACCTGAAGATCGCGATGATCCCTTCTGTGACTAAATTTGATGCCTTTGGCCCCTCTTGCACAGCTCTTTTTATTTCCCAAGTGCCCATGGGCTATGACCCTGCGTTTATTCTCAAAGGCGCTTTCGACGTTCGTGAATAGGAAGGAGTTGATCCTTTCTTATCACAGTCGCGATGAGCGAAACGCCGAGATGGCTTAATTGGACGCCACACATCCCTCTCAGATCTGATGGTCCTGAATTCACTCGATGATACTGTGGGCCCAGGTCCTGTACACTCTTTGGCACTTCGCGCCTCGGGGATATGAAGGAGCTACTCCTTGCGCTTCGAAGTCGCGATGGGCGAAAATACAAGGAGCCTAATCGTGCACTAGGTTTCCCCTTTGGATGGATGGCTGAGACTGCTCCGTGATACTGCGAGCCCGACTTTGGGCACTTTCAGCGCTTCAGGGTTCGGGGTTTCAAGATGTAGAATGACATGGGACCCTCACCCTTCGAACTCTCAAATGTCGAAATGCCGACGTGACTAGATCTCGCGCCACGCGTCCTTTGGACGGACGGCTGCTATCCTTTCCTGCATGCAATATGGGCGCTATCCATCTCGCTAATCTTGGGACAACTCCGCTAACCGTGATTTCCTGCTGACCGTCGATCTGCTCTTATGGATGAATCTGGACCGTAGACAATATAATTTCGCCCGCTTACTTGCTTGGAAGCCTGAAACGAGATTTTTTCGTGCCACACTTAGGCACTCCTTGTGCAACTTGCAGACCTGAATACTCTTGTGCCCAGGACAAGAATTGTTACTAACACAATGGCTTACCAAATACCATCTCCCTCCCTCCCTCGTACCCTTATCTTAAAATCATATCTTGTAAAATCAAGTAGTCTACAACCACTAAGACCCCATCCATCCTTGGGCCAACCAAACCTCATCTACCTCTTCCTCCCCCTTGATCGTATCCTCACAATGAACTTTCTATTCTGACCCCCCACATATCCTCAGAGTATACCTGCTAAACTAATCCCCCACGTATGCATAGTTGTAGAATAACCAACCTCCACCAAAACTTTTAATGTCACCTTTCCCCATATCACAAAAGTGATGCATATATATATATATATATATATATATATAATTGTAATAAATTATTAACAATTCATCATAAAACTATCATACTAGTGTTAAAATTGGATGGTCTAACTTCAATACCAAAATACAAAAATTAGACTTAGCCATGTCCCAAAATTCAATACCAATTAGACTTGAGTCATGTTTCAAAATTCAATGCTCATATCCATAGTAATAATAATAATAACCTATTTTTAAGGTCAAAGCTTAGCCAACCATAAAATTGATGCATGAGATGCATGAAACCCCCTTGTTTGTGGAACAAGGGACTCATTCCATGTATTAATTTCATTACTTAGTCTATAGAGTTGTGCATACACTAATTCTTCTGAATTTGAACTTACAAGACAACCCACACATCATTGCAATTTTTTTTCTTCATATTATACCATTATTGTTTTTGTTCAAAGTCATGATATATTTCCCACTAGGTTAAATAATGGTGTATATGTCCCCATTGGGGTCAAATTGGAGATAAAGTTAACTTTTAAGATGAAATTGTGTAATATTGTAGCAAACTTCTCTCTGGTAGCCAAAATTGGCTAAAATGCAAAGTTAGAGTTCTAATTGATCTAGGACTTTTACCGAATTTTCAAAACTTCATGTTGATTTAGAATTAGACAAAACCCTTAGGGTCATAGTTTCACCGTGAATGAAACTTAGATAATGATGGAACTCTAATAGTCTCTAGAATCCTAGTCAAATTTGTTGTTGAAAAGAGTGTTTGTTTACTACAGGATTAACTTACTCCCCCTAGGAATGTCACTATGAGTATTCCTAGGTAGATGCCATAAGCGCCATCTATTGGGAATGAAACCTTGAGCAACACAAGTAAACTCCCATTGGTTACAACTTAATTAGATGATTGGGTACATTACAAACTTAATGGATATATAAACCAAAAAATCAAGTTAGGGGAGTGATCAACTACAAAAATATCAAGCATACACTTATTAATAGTGAGACTTGTCAAGTTGATCTCTTAGTTTTAAGGATACCAAAATTTCCACTATAGTCCTTGATCCAAAAAGGATCCAGAGAAGATTATGAATAACTCGGAATTCACAGAAGCACCTCAAGAAGCTCAGAATGGCCTCAGCAGACAGAGAAAGGGAAAAAATTCAAATTCCTCCAAACTCATTGAAATTGGAATGATTGTGAAGAGCACGTCGCAATATTTCCAACGGCGTAAACAACTCATCAAATGGAGTTACGGATCAAAATATATTTGCGGTCAAAGTTTTGTTCAATATAGCCCAGTGAACAGGGGTGAGTCAGCATCCATACTATTGACGTTAGCATCAATACATATGATGTCAATGTTTGTACAGGGTACATGGCACACACATAGGATGACATGTTTCATGATGATGTCATCATGACATCAACATGATAACATGGAAGCACCAGAGGCTGCCACATGTCACCTAATTTTGGCATTTCCCGGTCAGTTTGTGGACCAATGGAAAAGTTCCATGTGGAAGTCTGTACATCCATCCAACAGGTGATGTGGCAGACACATGGAAGGGTGATGTCAACACTACATGGGCAACTAATTGTGTATCGGACAACCAATAGGGAGGTGCCATGTGGCACCCACAATTTTCCCAATGAGGGTTGTGTCCGAATAAACCAAAATAAAAAAATAAGGTTTCGCCACCAGATCCGGGGACCATAATCAATGCAACGGACATATATGTATAGTGTGGAGCCGACGATGGGTACCAACCGACCGACACCTTTTCCGGCGGTTGGTCTGGCGGACCCTCGCCAAAATAAATGGTCAAACAACTTCACAACAAAAAGCGGTTGATGGGATTCGAACCCCGAACCTCTGGGAACCAATGCCCTAATTAACCCTCCGCCAACCATTTGGCCCAAATTCTTACATCGTTCAATCTGCCGAGTTTGTTTATTTAAAAATTGAAATTTCCCAATGCACGGGGGGAAAGGCACGTGCACCAGTCCATACTAGGAACATATCTCAATGCAGGAGTATTGTCATTAATGCAAGTTGCAAGCACGAAAACTGAGATGATATTTATCTTGGGCCTAGGAGTGCCAGATTCAGATCCAAGCGTGGAGACAATCATGTTTGGGTAATTTGACACCAAGAATTCAGTGGTGTTGTTTGTTTTCTGATCTAAGCAAAGCTTCTGCAACTTAACTCTAGAATGAGGTATACTTATGTATTTTGTCAAATTCTTTTGTTGAGTTAATAAAAAGGCCTACCCATTTGAGAGCAGGACCTGGAGACGTAGTCCATCAAGGACGAACTTTGTTATCAAGTTTTTTGTGTTCATATCTGATGCATATGTCTCTTCATTATTGATTTTTTCCTTCTTTATGGTGCACTTCATTTTATGCTCATTTAATACAATTATTTAATAAATCACATCGATGAAAAGATCCCGGATCATGTTGGTGTCAGAGCAGTCATATTTGACTTGAATTGTTGAGTGTGAATGCTTACTAGGGCCAAGCATAAACATGGTGAAGGAACTCTTAAGACTTTCAATCCTGAAGTTGGCCGTGCATCCCGAAGGAAGAAAATGGTCGAAGAGGAAAAGTGTGATGAACAGGAGAAAAAATTCCATATGGTCTTCTATCACATGTCAGAAATGGTCGAGAAAATGTATGGAGACTACGAGAAGAGGATGAAGAAGAAAGGGAAGAAAAAGGAAGCAAAAGCAAATGATAATGCTTCAGTGAATCAAGAGGCTAGAGGAGACCCTCCTAAGCCTCCATCTTCACCATCGAGTTCTAGCTTTGCTTCCTTTCATAATTCTTATCATTCTCATCATTCTAGCCATAAAGCTTCTTTTATGAAACCATTATTAAAGCTTGATGTAAAATTGTGTTTTACCTGTGTTTAATGGAGATGCTAATCCTGAAAAGCTAGATAACTGGATCCGATAGGTTGAAGTATATTGTTGTTTTCAACAGATTGATGAAGAGGAAGTTAAAGTGCAATTGGCCTCTCTATGGTTGGAAGGCACTACTCTCGTATGGTGGGAGAGAAACCTTCGGGACAAAAGTAAGTGTGGTAATCTTCTTTCCTCATGGTCGGAATTTAAATCAGAAATAAGGAAGCAATTTTATCTATTGGGTTATTTACATAGACCTATGATGGAATGGAAAACTTTAAGACAAATTAAAGGTTAAACTGTACAAAGTTTCACAAAAGAATTTAGGAAGAAAGCTCTTGCATTAAACATTCCTTTAAATTCTTATGAAACTTTAATGAAGTATATTGGTGCACTTCACACTTATATTTTTCATACTTTACTATTGTTTAACCCCACCAGTCTTGATGAAGTTTGTGTGCAAGCCACTCACCTTGAGAACATGGGAAAGTATGTTCAAGAAGATCCCACAAAGAAACCTTCCAATTTCCCACATAAGCAGTTTGAAAAGTTTAAAAGGAAGGAAAAAAAGACCGCCACTATAAAGAGGGAAGAAGGAAAGCCATATTGCACTCATTGCAAGAAGAATGGTCACAATAATAAACATTGTTCGAAATTACATCCAGAGAAAAGACTGAAATAGTTCGGTGGAAAGGGGAAGACAAAGATCGTTGCTACGGTACACCAAGATCTTGGTTTTGATTCAGGAGACGAAGAAAAGATCATAGTGGTTGGAGTACAAGGTAAAGATTCTCTTCATGCTAGTTCAAATTCCAATAATGAATCTCATGATGATGAAAGAAAAATGAATGGATTATTTCACATAAAGGTTGTATATAAGCACACTAAGATAGATACATTATTTGATCTAGGTTCCCAAGTAAACTTGATATCTGAAGCACTTGTCAAAAATATGGGTCTTGAAACTAAACCACATCCAAAGCCTTATCCTCTTGGTTGGGTATGTGATAAATAAAAACTTAATGTCACCAAGCAGTGTAGGGTCATATTTTCTATTGCTTCAAAGTTGATTGATGAAGTGGATTTGGATGTTGTATCACTTGATATATGTGGCATAATGCTAGGGAGTCCTTATCTTTATGATAGGAAAGCAGTCATGTTTCTTTGTGAGAAAAAATATCAGCTTACTAAAGGGGGAGTGGAATATATTGTTAGAGCCCACAACATCAGGGAAAACGCCACACTTTTTAGTGCAGGACAAATGAAAAGACTCATAAACACTAATAAGATATATGTACTCATGGTCGTAGGGGAAAAAGATGTCAGAACATTCGATGCCTTCCAAGGATGTGATCCTTCTCATAAGAAATAATTAATTGATATTGTTTCTAAGTATGATGATATTTTTCAGGAACCAGATGGATTACCTCCTAAGAGGGAAATCCAACATGAAATACATCTTCAGCACGATTCTCCTCTTCCTAATGTGGGAATGTACATGATGTCATTTGTAGAGATGACATAGATCAAAAAGCGGGTACAAGGCTTATTGGATCAAGGGGTCATCAGGCCCACTTCATCTCATTGTGGTTCTATTATCATGATGGTACCAAATAAGGATGGCACATGGAAAATGTGTGTCGAATATTATCGAGCCTTAAAAAAAATCACGGTGAAAAATCGATACCCTCTTCCTTGTATAGATGATTTACTTGATTAGTTAAAGATTGTTGTTTATTTCACTAAGTTGGATTTGCACAATGGATACCATCAAATCAGGGTTGCAGAACATGATGCATGGAAAACTGCCTTTAAAACCAAACATGGATTGTGTGAGTGGTTAGTTATGTTGTTTGGCTTTGTAATGCTCTGACAACCTTCATGTGTATGATGAATGATGTATTCAGGACATTTCTAGATGATTTTGTAAATGCATATTTAGATGACATTCTTATATTTAGTGGGACTTCGGATGAACATGTAAGGTGTGTAAAGAAAGTATTAGATACTTTGCAAAGGGAAAAGTTGTATGTAAAATTGGCCAAATGTGAATTTGGAAAGACTGCACTTGGGTACTTAGGTCATATTGTAGGAGGAGGACAACTCAAAATTGATCCTTCCAAGATTGATGTAATTGTAAATTGGTTTGAGCCCAAAAGTGTAACCGAAGTACGAAGCTTCTTAGGTGCAGTCTAGTACTGGAAGAGATTCATTTCAAACTTCTCATTTATTGCAGCTCCTTTGCATGCCTTAACTAGTGTGAAGAACACTTTTCAGTGGGGAGGAAAGAGAAAAAAGGCCTTTGACACTTTGAAGGAAAAGATCAGTACTGCACCAGTATTAGCATTGTCAAATATTCAACAACCTTTCAAGATCGAGACAGAAGCTAGTGGATACGCCATGGGTGCAGTATTGATGCAATATCCTAAGCCTATATGTTACCACTCTGAAACTTTTAACCAAGTTGTTGTTAACTATCCTACATATGATAAAGACTTGTATGCATTAGTTCAAAGTGTAAATAAATGGAAGCATGACTTGTTAGGGAAGGAAACAATCATACAGACATATCACTATCCCTTATAGTATCTCCAAGCACAAACCAAGATGCAACAATCTCGACATTACAGATGGATGGGCTTTCTTCAACAGTTTCATTTGGTAATCAAATACAAAAAGGGTACAAGTAATAAGGTAGTTGATATGCTTTCTAGACCTCCTATTGTTGCTTCTATTATTTTGAAGAATGCTTCTTTATATCACGATAGCTATGTGGAACAATATGTTATTGATGAAGATTTTAAAGAAGTATTTGAGAAGCTAACCCATGGTTCACATATAGAGAACTATTTTCTGTAGGGAAAACTACTCTACCATCTTGGAAATATATGTATTCCTACAAGTGAACAAGTCCATGTAATATGAGAAGCTCACACTTCTCTTGTGTCTGGGAATTTTGGGGTAGGAAAAACTATGGCTCATCTGCAAAGGTTTTGTTACTAGCCTCAGATGAAATCAATTATAACTAAATATGTAAAGGGGTGTGTGATGTGTTCTACTTGTAAGCCCACTAATAGAAAAATGGGGCTATACTCACCACTTCCTGTTCCATCCCATCCATGGGATAGTATCTCCATGGATTTTGTAGGGGGTTTACCAATGTCAAAAAGGGGTCATGAATATTTGTATGTTGTAGTGGATAGGTTCAAAAAGATGTTTATATTGATGTCATGTAAAAATCAGATCACTGCTAAGTAGATTACCAATCTCTTCTTTCAGTATGTTTGGGTTCACTTTGGGTTACCCATATCCATTGTCTTAGATCAAGATACTCATTTCCTTGGATATTTTTGGACAAACTTGTGGAGAATGATGGAAACCAAGTTGAAGAGGAGCATTGTTTTTCATCCATAGACTGATGGATAGATAGAGGTTGTCAACCGAACAGTAGTATTTTTGCTTCGAGGCTACTATAACAAACATCCCAAGTTATGGGATGAACATATACCCTATGTACAACATGCTTACATTCTTCCACTCAGTGTTTTCCATTCAAGACATGTTTTGGGTATTTAACTAAGGTCCCTTTGGACTTGATGTATTGGAGAGATGTCGATTTAAATGAAGACAGGGCCCACAAGTTCATTCAAATAATCCAACAGATACACCAAGTAGTTATGGAACAGTTTGGAGAAAAGTCAAGCACAGTATAAAGCTCGACAAGACAAACATAGGGTTGATCATTAGTTCCAGGTTGGAGACCAAGTATGGCTTCACATCAACAAGGGGATATTGAAGGGTGAAGGCAAGAAACTCAAGCCCATCCAATATGGACCCTTCACTATTTTATAGAAAAGCAATACCAATTATTTTTGTTTATATCTTCCACCATATATGCAAATTTACTCAGTTGTAAACATGGAAAACTTGAAACTTTTTGAACCTCCCATGATCATGGATCAGAGTGAGGAAGTTTCAATACCTTCATTTGATGAGTTTTCTTCTAAGTAATTGGACAAGTGGAAAGAATATATCATCCTAGACAGAAGGATGAGGACTTCACACAGGGGTGATGTTGATTATCTTCGAGTAGGATTAAAGGGCAGACATCCAAGCAAAGAAAAGTGGATTGAGAAAGAAAAGGTGAGGGGACTCTTCCCTCACTTATTTGTTGATTGATGAAATCCTTTGGTGGTCCAAAAATCTCTCAGTGGGAAGGCGTGATCCAAAAAGGATTCAGAGAAGACTAAGGATAACTCAGAATTCGTAGAAGCACCTCAGGAAGCTCAGAATGGCCTCAGCAGACAGAGAAATGGAAAAAAATCAAAGTCCTAAAAACTTAGTTAAATCAACATCATTGTGAAGATCACGTCACAAGATTTCCAACAACATAAACGGCTTGTCCAACAGAGTTACGGATCAAAATATATTTGCATTCAAAGTTTTGGTCAACCTAGCCCAATCAACAGGGGTGAGTTAGAATCTATATTGTTGATGTCAACATAATTATGGATGGCGTCAGTGTCCGTACAGGGTACGTGACACACGCAGAGGATGACACATACCATGATTATGTCAGCATGATGATGTGGAAACACCAGAGGCTTCCACATGTCACCTAATTTCGGAATTTTTCGGTCAGTCCGTGGACCAATGAAAAAGTGCCACATGGCAGTATGTACAATAGCTTGGTAGGTGATGTGGCAATATGATGATGTGGAAGACATGTGGCAGGGTGATGACATTGCCACATGGGCAGTTGATTTTGTATCGTGTAACCAATATGGAGGTGCCTCGTGGACCAATAAGGAGGCACCACGTGGCACACACAATTTTCCCAATGAGGGTTGGGTCAGAATAAACCAAAATAAAAAGAAAGTTCCAGCTACCGGACCATCCAGCACCGGATCCAACGATCAGAATCAACACAACAGAATATATGTATAGGGTGGAGCTGATGACGGGTACCGACCAACCGACGCCTTTTTCGATGATCGGTCCAGTGGACCCCTGCCAAACTAAACAGTCAAACAAATTCACACCAAAAAGGGGCCAGGGGGATTCGAACCCCGAACCTCCGGGAACCAATGCCCTAATTAACCCTCTAACAACCATTTGGCCCAAACAATCACATCGTTCAATCCACCAAGCACGGGAGGAAAGGTGCATGCACCAATCTCTATTGGGCACAGATTTCAATGCAGGAGTATTGTCATTAATGCGCGTTGCAGGCACAAAAAATGAGACGATATTTCTCTTAGGACTGGGAGTGCCAGAGTCAAATCAAGGTGTAGAGACAGTCATTTTTGGGTAATTTGATGCCACGAATTCAATGGTGCTATTTGTTTTCTCATTTGAGAAAAGATTTTTCATATTAACTCCAAAATGAGGTATACTTATGTATTTAGCCAAATTCTTTTGTCGAGTTAATAAAAAGGCCTACCCATTTGAGAGCAGGACTCGGAGACATATTCCATCAGGGACGAACTCCATTATCAAGTTTTCTATGTTCATATCTAATGCATATGTCTCTTCATTATTGAGTTTTTCCTTATTTATGGTGCACTTCATTTTATGTTCATTTAATACAATTCTTTAATAAGTCACATCGATGAAAAGATCTTGGATCAGTCCCCTTCAAAATACATAATCTTATTTCAAAGATTAACCATGAAATCAACGCCAATGCTACGACCTCATATTAAAGTAATTTATTTAGTATATTAATTATGGTTGTTTAGCTAGGTGGGTTAGTTTGATTGGTTGAGCGCTGTGAAAAACAAGCAAGAGGTTGCAGGGTCAAGTCCTTGGTCTAGCTACCTAAGTGAACATTGCGGGCCTCACTTGATGTCCCCACCAGGTTGTGTTGCCAAAAATGCAACCGACCAATTTATTTGTTATACCACCCTCTAAATGAGGAGAAGTTCCCAATGGGTTTCTTGGGATGTGCATTTCATCGAAAAAAAATGAAGATTTTTTTTTTTTAAATTATGGTTGACATTTAATTTTGCATGTAACATTCCCCAACCCATATGAGGACCATTACGTGCGAAAAAATCATAAAAATTAAAATTTACTTCTAATTAATTTCTTGTAGCTTCCAACTACGAATTACAATCAAATTTAGTTATTGTCTGATACCATTTATTAAATGCATCTACAGCATTCTAAAATAGACATGAAATGCAAATAATAACTTATTACAACAAGATATATATCAAGCTTATACACAAAGTTCATGCACAACAATTTAACTCATAAATACAAGACATAAACAGATAAAAACACTTATCTTTTTAATACAGTTGTGTAACCAACTTCTTGGGACGAATCTTCCACCCAACCATAGATTTGTTGTTCCAAATCTCAATAAAAAGTCACCCTCGAGCTAGTGCTAGCAATCCACAAAATAGGGTGGTCTCTCACTACCCACTCACAACTCAAAAAATCCACAACCCACCAGTATTCTCCAAAAAATATCTCATTTCCCACAAGTTCTCTTCCTCTCGACATGCCCAACCCAAGGAATGTACCCCTTCACTGATATCAGTTCCTTGGGCATCACATTAGTTTATCAGGGTCTCTCTGGCACAAGTAACTAGGAATCTCTCTACTGGGAACCCAAGGGAACTCACTACTAGGAAATCTACCAACAAACAACAACAAACACTTGTTGTTACAATAAAACTCACATAGGATTTCACTCTTCAGGCCTGACAAAATGGCTCTCCAGTCTTCATTTCCAAAACACTCCAAAAATGCTCCAACATGCTCTAGAATTTTCCCTCCATGGCTCCAGCTTCAAGCTCTCTTTCATGCTCTCCACTTGTAGTTCATGCCCCAAAAAATGAATGTCTAAAAATTTTGTAGTTGTCCATATGTGATCAAAATCTGGACCAGGGGTCAAATTTTACCTCAAAAATCAACGTTCTCAGAATTTCCTCAAAACGAACAAGAGCGTAGCCCTCGTCGTTACAAATCCAACGCAACTCATTTCGTCTCAAACGGACGTCGGGAGCGAGAGATATTGCGATCTGTTCGAATTTCCAAATAGGGAAAAAAATGAGTGTTGACTGTGCAGTCCGTACAGTCCGTACGGATTATGACTTGGCATGTCCGTATGATTATGTGGCACATTCGTATGCTGAGGTGGCAGATGTTGACATGGCAGTTTTGGATTGGCTGACAGTTGGACGAGTAGTATTGTGACACGTGGCATTTATTGGGCAAATGGTAAGGTGCCACGTGGCCCAGTCATGGGCTGCCACATGGCACCCCGTTATTGGCTTTGGTTATTGTTTCAAAATTTTATGGAGTCTATGGGGATCGAACCCCGAACCTCCCGCATGGTGGAGCGCCTTCACATGGCATGGGCTACCAATAGCCCATGCATTGGTCTTTGTTTAATATATGGTTTTAATTGTAAATAAAGTGCATTGAAATGGGGTTTTGGGCGCGTCCGGGCTGGGGAT
>JZKD02S1191315.1:34523-51054 GCA_000966675.3 Picea glauca | reverse complement strand
CTTAACATGAACACTCCTGAAATTTAAAAAATGAGAAACTCCAACAAGAGGTATGATAGGACACTGATAAGCAGATATTGGAGTCTCAAATAGAGGGCAATGAGAACTATCAGAAATACTTGGTTTGGAAATAGAAGCTCCTTCTCTGGGGGGCTTTCCCTTTCTGATAAGCTTCTCTAGATCTATTTCAGGTGTTGTCAAGGGAAACTGAGGGGTAGACCTCGTATGCCTTCCTCTGGAAGACACAACTAAAATAGTAGGTTCCCCAGTGGAGTCGTCATAATGGATTCGCCAGGTGCAGAGTAGCAATCTTGAAGGGCTCTGATGCCTGATGCACCTTCAGAATCAAAGGCTCAATGTTGTTCAATCCCAGGGAAAATATTTAATTTCATCCCCGGCAGCGATGTCAGAAATGTTAGCACCAGAAGTCACTCCTGGATTGCAGCAGGAGTAAGCCTGATACCCATTAGTTTATATGTCACAGGTTGTTTATAAAGGGTGACCAAATGGGAGTAAACTCAGAATAATATCGTTTTAACTCAGAAAACTGGGTTGGAAATACATAGCTGGGTGAGGTCTTGATCTAAGTTAGGCCAGTAAGTTTGTATAGTGGTGAGTAGGTGGAGAAAACAAGAGAGAAATGAAAGTATTCTCTAGACATCCGGTCTTCCAACAACCTTTGGAGGAAAAGTATCAGATATGAGATCCTCTCAGACCCGAAGAAATTCAAGAAACTTAAAATGCTGCAATAACCGATATAATCAAACCTACATTATACAGTCATTATGACACCCTACTGGATCATCCATGCCCAAGATTTAAGAGTCAGAAGAAAAGAGTAAGGAAGAGGCTGGATTCCATTAAACAAGAAGTCTCGAATATCAGTCTATAACCAGAGAACTAGAGGCCTCGCTAAAACTTTACAATTGGGAGCTTATATCTACCATCAATGCTTACAAAAATATCAAAACTGAGTATTTATACTCAAAACAAAATCTCAGGAGCATAATCGAGAAGATGCATTAAAGGAATTACGTTTGCATGCTTCCTGACAAGCTGCACATGCAGTTTCTTGTTAGAACGGGCCCTGTCAAACACAATTGTGTTTCAAGAAGACTCTGCAGCTGAGTTGACCTGCTTACAGTCTTTTCTGGGTTTCCCATTTATGGTGGGAACAATGTTCAACCGTCCCCCACCAACCTCAATAACTGCTTCATTGGATTTCGGAAGACCCAAGTCAAATCTACCTCTGCAGGACGTGGCAGCCTTAGAATTCACCATCTGGATCTGAGCTGGATGCTTACGGGGAAGCCTGTCGGTGGATGTGGCCGTTGACAAAGTGATGGGCATGTTTGGCATGGAATGGAAAATGAGAGAGGGCCAGGTGGACGTCGTGAATTGGAAGAGGAGACTGAGGATAGCGTGGGGGACACGCAAGTGGGAAATGAGGTGTAATGGAACGGAGGTGGTGTGGAGCGAGGTGGCACAGGTGGTGAGATATTAGAGGGGAAGACATGACATGTGGGATGGTGAGTGGAGAACAGGTGTGAGGGAGTGAAAGCTATAGGGGAGCGGGGGTTGTGAAAGACAGAGGAGAGAGATGGAGTGGGGGAAAACTTTTGGCAGGGCGACTATGGGGCGACCACTTGTTGGCCCGGGATAAGGCGCTAAAAGCACATGCACATATCGAGGCTGCGAAAAGTGGTTTGGAACCTCCCCGCTTTTGGGCCTAATGTGCTTCTTTGGTTGACACGTAGCGCCTTACAAAACCACAACTGTTTTCCTTGGCCCACTCTACCTTTTTAATGATCGCACATGTTGAAGCCCCGATATCGCCAACGACCGTCGATCCGAGGTGCGCTGATCCTAGTTGCCTAGATTTGCGCGTGTCCTAGCACGACGCACCGAAAATTCACATCGCCCCCAACTGAGTTAGGATAAGCGCTTAATAGTGGGTTTTTTGTCCCCCTTCTTCGCATTCTATCGCCTAGGGCCAAATCCAAAGGAAAAATCCCCCCAACAAGAATATGTGATAACATGGAGGTTTAGCTGGACATTTTGGTCATGACAAAACATTTTTGCAGTTGAATAGTTTGTATTATTGGCCAGGTATGAGGGCAGATATGAAGAAATTTGTAGACCGATGAAAGATTTGTCAACATGCAAAAGGGAAGAGACAAAACACTAGTTTGTATCAACCATTGCCTATTCCAGAAAGGCCTTGGGATAAAATTAGTATGGATTTTGTATTGGGATTACCTAGAACCCATAAGGGAAGTGATTCCATATTTGTTGTGGTCAACATATTTTCTAAGATGGCACATTTCATACCATTCCAGAAAACAAATGATGCTACACACATAGCCAATTTTTTTTCCAGAGAAGTTGTGAGATTACATGGATTGCCCAAAAGCATAGTTTCAGATATGGACACTAAGTTCGTGAGACACTTTTGGAGGAATCTATGGAAGAGGCTGGGAACTAACTTATCTTTTAGTTCAACATATCCCCCTCAGACAGACGGACACACTGAAGTGGTGAATAGGATTCTGGGAAATTTGTTAAGGAGTTTAGTCACTGATCAAGGTTGTCAATGGGATCAGATTCTGGCACATGCAAAATTTTCATTTAACAATTCATTTAATAGGAGCACTGGAAAAAGTCCATTCGAGATAGTGTATGGAAGACAACCGAGAGGGGTTGTAGAATTGAGAGAATTGAAACAAGATGAATTCAGGAGCGCTAGAGCAGAAGATTTTTCTATAGAAATGCAAAGACTTTATGATCAATTTAAGAGGCAGATACATGATAGTAATCAAAAGTATAAGGATATAGTTGATTAGAAAAGAAGGGAAATTCAATTTGAAGTGGGAGATGAATTTTATATCATTTGAGGAAGGTGAGGTTTCCAAGAGGAACATACAATAAGATTTGAGGAAGGAGAGGTTTCCAAGAGGATCATACAATAAGATTTGAGGAAGGAGAGGTTTCCAAGAGGAACATACAATAAATTGAAGATGAATAAGATAGGACCATGCAAGATCCTTAGAAAATTTGCAACAAATGCTTATGAGATAGAGTTGCCAGACAATGTTGGGATATCACCGATATTCAACGTTGCAAATTTGTATCCTTATAATAGAGATGACACAGGAGAATTGGATGATTAGGAAGAGATTCAATGGGAATAACATATGCATATAGTAGAAAAACCTCAAATGGAGAAAATTTTAGAACAAAGACTTGGAAGGAAATCTAGAAGAAAGATGTATCCTGAATATTTGGTGAAATGGAAGGATCACTCGGTGGAGGATTCAAGTTGGGTAACTAAACCTGATATTTTGAAGCATGGAAAAACAGTGCAAGAGCTCATGGACATGAGTCCATGAATATTTTGTCCAGAGGATTATGATGCAGGAGCATCACAATCACATCAAAAGGAAGCGGACATGGAATCGGAATCGACACCTCAACACATTGAAGGAGCCAAACCGACCTTTAACCAACTTGGTAGCGGTGTGAAGATCTTTTTGATTTTATCGTTAGTTAATTAGCTGTATGTAAAGTCGGGCCACCGTTTGAAAGGACAGAACAATTGTAAATCCTTTACACGACTGTAATGTATTACAGGTGTAGGATAATTGTCTATATTAGTCATTAGGCTGCATTTTAATTGAGTAGGTAACCGCTTCAATAGAAAGTAATAGTATTTAGATAGGAGGAAGAAGATAAAGGAAGCTATGGGTCCTTAGACAAGTTTCAATTGTGTCTGTAGGATATAGCCATTGTAATTATGTTTTCTTTTAAATGAATAGAACATAGGAAATTGACCCAAATATACAATGTTGATATTGTTTACAATTTGACTGTGTTGTTATGTGTTTGTGAATGTATGATGTTCATAGTGAATGGATGAATAATTGAATGAGTTCAATTGTTTCTCTTCTGTAAGATTATGCAAGGACTGCATGCATAACGCAAGGAGTGCGTATGAAGAAGTCTTTTTTGACTTAAATCTCAAAAGAGATAGCGGGGAAATTCCGTATGCAAAGAGTGCATATTGAGCACAAGGAATGTGTATAGAAACAAACTTGTGTTAAAGTTTGAAAGCTTAGGAGGTTGAACGCAGAGTATGCCAGGAGGGCATCAGAAAGTATTTTGAAGAAGACACAGAGTGGAAGTGTGCATAGGGCCGAGACCAAGTTTCATTGACAAAGCTAAGGAGGAATAATGGTTTTAAGTCTCGAGAGGAAACACTTAGAAAAACTTCTAAGTTTGAAGAGTTGAAGTGTTCAAAGGTGGAGCAAAAAAAACTTGAATTTCTAAGAAAGAACAAGTACGGAGGATTGAGCAGGAGAAATCCGTTAGCAAATAATTTTGAAGACTGGATAAGATCGAGGGTCAAGATCAATTTAGAAAGAGCCGAAATATTACAAGCCATTAGATCTCAGAGAAGTAGCGCACTGGTTAGTCACAAGGAGTCATCGGAAATTCACGAAACCAAAAGATTTGGAAGAAGCAGAGTGAAATTCACGAAATCGCGAAATGGGAAATCCCGAAATCATTAGGACCATCCATTGAAAGAGGACACGTGGCGACATATCATCATTTCGCTGATTCGTAAATCGAGAAGTTGGAGGTAGGAGTTGTGAGGATTCACGAAACACGAAATCGTGACATAATCACAGTGGTTGGCTGGAGATCTTCTGTGGACCGTTCATCTGATCCGAACATTTCAAAATTTCAGGTATCAAAGAATCAGGAGAACGGAGGTGAATCACATCGGGAGTTCCGATACACGAAGTCCCGACGTGCTTGGAAGAGTTGGCCCCAAGTTATAAAGAAGGTTCATATGGTTGAAGTTAAGGGAGGATCTAGCATAAACTAAGCCCTTGTCGAAATTTAGAGACTCGAGAGTTCGAAGTATGGAGATTCGCTTGACTCATATAGCCGATATGCGAAATCACAACACACCTTTTCGGATAAGCGTGTGGTCACAAGGCGTGGTCACGTGGAAAAAAAGGATTTCACTTAGCGCTTGTTCACGTGGGTGGAAGTTTCATAGAGACCTGTGGATTTTTTTCTTAGAGGTTCCAACAGGGAATCAAAGACTGTTTCAATTTAGTCTTGAGAAGATCCTAGACTGGGAGGTCGCACAACCCTTGGAGAGGAGGGTGTTTGCACCAAGATGTGATGACTGTGCTTATTTGCAAGAAGATGATTAAAATGAGGATCTGAAGGCCTTTTTAAAATAAACATGAATGCCAAAAACCGTAGACATCCAAAAATCTAACCCTAGGAGATGAAGCACCAAAAGTCACGTGGGCCCCATTTGGGTAAGTTAGTACATCAACTTCCCGGGGTCGTAACTTTTGCATACGATCTCTGTTTTAGGCGCATGATATCCTGTTGGAAAGGTATTGTCAAGGATATTCATTTTGGGGGAAACATTTAAGGAATTTCCATGTTGCTCCCCGTTTTCTCAAAAAACGTCGTTTAGGGCCTCAAAAAGACTCCGGAATTTTCAGGACTCAAAAAATTGCTAAAAATAGTAAATTACCAAAATTGCCAGAAATCTGTTTTGAGCGAGTTGGAAAAGGTGGGTGGCCATCGATATCCACTTGGATCAGCAGTCAAGGAACAATATTACCTTGTTGCTAACTATGAATACTAGTACATGAGATGGACCACACTGGAGAAAGAGAAGAGCCAAACATTGTCAGAGTTCACAAATACTTTCCATACCTTGCGCACCAAGATGGGTATCAAAGCCTCTGAGTGACATATGGTTCTGAAATATAGTGGGGCTCTGCATAGGTACATCCAAACCGAAATGGATTTCCTAAACATCTCATCATTGTGAGTTGCCTATCGATATGTTGTCAAAATCGAGCAGAAATTTAGGCACCAGAACAAATGGGAGTTTGGGTCTGCAAATGTGCAACAAATAAAGCATGGTAAAGACGACCCTAACCAACAACCTCCCAAAAAACAATCCAAGACACATGAAAAGAAGGGTAAAGAAAAAACGAAGAATGACACCGGGAAGTGGTGCGACTTTCACAAAGTCCCCTGACGCAACACTGATGAATGTCACTCGAAATGGTCATTGGTGGCCGAGGTCAAAGACAATGATCTGAACCCTGATTCAGAATCTGATCCAAAAAATATTGAAAATAGACAGATCATCGATGTACACCTCACTGCTACTATCGCGACCACAACAATTCAACTACAAGAACTAATAGATCCTGAAGAGGGGGAGCACCTCTTCCATTCATATATGTGGGTGAAGGGGACCCCGTTGCATTTCATTATTGATAGCGACAGCTAGAAGAACCTCATCTCTGTTGAGGTCGTCAAATATTTGGGGTTGTCGACAACATCACACCCACAACCATACAACATCGGGTGGCTTCACCAGAGATGATATCTCTGTGTCAACCAACAGTGCCACTTGTCCTATGGCATCCAACCCTTCAAGGATGAGGTAGTGTGTGATGTTGCCCCTCTTGATTTCTGTGATGTTTTTTTGGGCCAACCATATATGTGGAAACGTCATGTTGTTTATGAGTCTCGACCCCGTAGTTTTTTTATTACTTTGGGGGGTCAACTCTACATGATACCAAAGGTAGTTCTGACTAATGTTCCACCAAAACAATGCTGCAAGGTAATATCTCATACTGCAAAATTCATTATCTTCACAGTCTGTTCAAAGGATGTACATAAGGCCACTACAACCACTACAACCTCAACACCTTCTATCCAACAAAAGTAGATTGTAGAAGAGAAAGCATATATTATTTCTTCACCTACAATGGTGCCTACACAATGTCCCATCAATCCCAAAGACAACAGGTTGGTGCAACGAATTCAACCCCGCCAACAACAGGTTCGTGACAACCTTCCAGAGAGCAAACAACGCAACTTCTCCAACAAGGCATGCAAATCACCAAAAATCAGATTCAGAAAACACTTTCTCCTCTTCCCCGGGCACTCAACGCAATGGAGACCATTGCTTACTAAGTGGGGAGGATTGATCCAGGTGGATATTGGTGGCAACCCACCCATTCCAAATCCCAACTGGCTCATCTTGATAGTTTTCAGTTCAACACGTTTCTCTATAACGGGGAAAATTCTTTGTAATTGTGGGTTCTGCACTTCCAGGGATATCCCAAATCCCTACACAACATCTAAGTAGATATTGGTGGCCGCCCACCTATTCCAACTGGATTATTTTGGAAGTTTTCATGTCAGGACATCTTTTTGTACTTCCAGGGCCAATTTGGGGCCCTAAACAATGATTTCTTGGCTTTCCATAGTCAAACTATATATAGAGTTAGAGTTTAATGGCATAATGCGTAGTTCTCGAAAATACCTTTCGAACGGGCTATCACATGCCTAAAATGGAGATCGTATGAAAAAGTTACGACCTCGAGAAGTTAATATACTAACTTACCCCAACGAGGCCCACATGACTTTTGGAACTTCATCTCCTAGGGTTAGGTTTTTGGATGTCTAGGGTTTTGGAATTCATGTTTATCATAAAAATGCCTTCAGAGCCTCATTGTACTCATCTTCTTGCGAATGAGCGTAGGTGTCACATCTCTTCTCAGAGATAAAACTGCCACCATTCTAGCGAGTCTTACACTCTATATTTTACAGTCTCTGTACATTTCTTTCATTAATAGAAATCATATATTGTTGTATTTCTCTGTTTCTGACAATTTTTATGTGTATTTCATTATAATATCTCTTCTTTCATTTCGTTTCGAAAAATAATCCGGATCAATAATAATACCATATCTTGTTTGATTTGATAGAGTCAAAGAACATCAAACTCAATGCACCAAGTATGGCAATAAGGGTTAATACATGGATTTCTATGAAAATATGTTGTTCTACTACTCTATGAAACTAAATTGCAGCTAAGTAATTAGGTAAACATACATCGTCTTTGTTCTCTTCTCTTCAAAACTCAGGCTAATACACTAGCGAATAAGAAAAACAACCACCATTCAAGTTGTTGTTAAGTACCTAGTGTTGTGATATACCACATATCCTAGATTCATGCTAAATAATTCTTCCTTATCAAACTATTTGATTTTGGTGGGATTGATAAGACCTTGATATCCTCAAATCTAAATATTTTAGTTCCCCAAGGATTCAAGCTTGCCCATAACACACTTTTGATCCATTGGTATCTCTACTCTTCCACTTCCTAGCTGACTTAATCCATTAGTATTGCAACCTTTCACTTCCTTTCTAGTTGGATTTATCCAAAGCTTGTATATAACCACTGAAAAAGAAAAACAACCACCATTCAAGCTATTACTAAGTACCTATTGTTGTGATATACCACCTAGCCTAGATTCATGCATTCAGATTTAGATTCATTGGTGGGTGTCGAGTGCTGGCGAATTTTCCAATAATCATTTTAGGTCGTCCCTCTAAAGAATTATTCCCTATCAACTTATTTTATTTTAGTGGGACCGATAAAACCTTCATATCCTCAAATCACAACCTTTTAGTTCTCTAAGGATATAGGCCTTCCTAGAACACATTTTTGTTTCATCAATATCTCTACTCTTCCACCTCTTAGCTGACTTAATCCATTAGTATTACAATGTTTCCATTTCCTTGCTGGTTGGACTTAACATTTTCTTGTGTCCAACCACATAAAAGGGAATGAACAAATTTAGTGGTCTCTTAGATGAATTACCATGATTTTGCATCCCCTCAAAGCTTCCTCTAAAGATGCAATATGTTTCTCTTCCCTCTCTTGGAGATGGAAATTCCTTTGGACTTTACTCCCCCACCTTGAATTCTCCCATGGGTTTTTTTTATTCTGTTATCTCTCAAGAAAAAAAAAAGAATACACACAAGTGATAACATCCTTTTCTTTCATTTCTCTCAACTTGAATCCTTTAATATTTCGCTGGATAGGTTTTCAATTAAAAATTTCTATGGAATAAATATTTGTAAGCCGTACCTACGCTCCTAAGTGCTGATCAGGTGGTTGGGAAAAACGACTGGCTGAGGTTATTGGTCAGTTTATGCCAGAGAGGAAGAGGCAGAACCAAAAGCAGCTAAGGTAGAAGGATCAAAGCAAGCAGATATAATTTACGGAGATGATTACCTTTAATCTGTTCCAATTCCACATGAAACCACAAGGTCGGACTTAACCAGTGATGGAAATCTTTGCAGCAGGCGTAAAATAAGGGTGACGTACAAACCTACACTTGTCGAGGTGCTCTCATGAAGCTGCTTGTACCATTTGTAATAGTTATGGAAATCATAGAGGTTATTGCTATTAGTATTGTTCGAGCTTATGAGGGTAACTAAGTTGTATATCTAATATAGAAGCAATAGGTGTGATTGGTCAGCTTCACATGCTTGAGGTTAATGAAGGTGGCAGAGCAAGGTACTAGGTTGGGCACTAGGTTTAGGAACATATCAATATGGGTACTCACAAATCTATACAGGTACTAATGGGTACTACTCGCTCTTTTACATTAGGAACTGGATCGATTGGCTGTCTGGTTCGACCGAAAATGCTATGCCTACGCACAAGACTACCCTTCTTCCCGAGAGCTCCGAAAAGAGTAGAGCCAAGCCCCTGTCAATCCGTCCTTGGGATTCACTCAATGAAAACTAGCTATTTTCTACCTGTTATACCTGACCTTTCCGCTTCAACCTACTTAGGATATGGATGGAGTCCTGCCTGCCGAACCACTTAATTAATGAATGGGGGTACTGCACTTAGAAACTTTGATATTTACCTTTATGAAGCAGCCTACCATTGCCTTTACTATTCTCTTATTGGTCAAGAAATGGATTTAATCTACAACTTCAAAAGTAGTGAAAAAAATTACTTTGGTAGGTATATCTTAAAGGTGAAGATATAGATGAAGATGGACATGAAGGTATTCCAATAGATGTTCTAAAATCCCTCTTTTAATTCAATTGCCTCCCTTGTTATACAAACTAAGTACCTTCTAATGGGAAAAATGAAAATCCCACCTTCAACCATTCTCCTTTAGACTAAACCTTGTGGATGATGTTTAGAAAAAATTACCCCATTTCTTAGAAAAAAATGAAACTAAGATGGCCATAGTTCATGTCTAGAGGCCTAATCATGCTCTTCCCCAATGCTGCATCGATGAATTTATTATCTGCAGATGATTGATGCCTTCTCTCACCTAAACAATTTATGTTGAGAATAGAGGAAGAAGTGACAATGAATTAATTTAATCCTATATTAAGTCATTCTCAAGTGTGGAAAAAATCTGAATATTTATAAAGAAATCTTTTTGAATACTTGTTTCCATATAAGTGGTTGTTTGAAATCAAAGCAACCATTTCCCATATTGGTGAGAATTACATAAGATGCATTTATTGCATGTATTCATATTATACAAAAACAAGCATTTATTTCTTAGGTGTGGATGAAGCCTTGCCTATTTTACCAATTTCTTTTGAAGTGATGCTTCATGGTTGTGTGGATTCATCTATGTGATATTTAAATGTTGTTCGTTGGAGTCTTCATCAAAAAGTTAAACTTTGAGCCATGATATCATCTTTTCAGATAAATAGATTTCCCAATTTGTGAGACTTGGAATGTGTAAATGTATGTCTGATAGCAGACATATAGAGATGGTGAAGGATTAATTACATGAATTGTTGTCTATGACTTTGAATGGATCAAAGTGTGTTATAACAAAATATACAAACATATGTTAGACTACTTTTAGTCAACAATGTCACTAATTGTTAAAGATGCATGCAAATATGCTATTTTGAAAGAGTTCAATGCCGATGTTGAGCATATTAAATCTAAATTGGATGAAAAAGGTATCCATTTGACTTGTTCTACCTTGTTGTGGCTAGTACCTGCATTTTTAAATACTAGGATAGAATATTGTTTGAAACAATGCTCAAAGTGTTTTGTAAAGATTCAGATCTTTGCAATTCAAAAACTACTTGCATAGTAAACAGTCAATATTTTGAACATGAGCTACTTAATATTTTAATTAGTTAGTTTTTTAAGGGTGTGAAATGTAGTTACCAACTTGAAGAGAATTGTGACCTCAAAATGAGAACTCTAGCCCTAAAAACTCATATTTTTGTGTCAAAAACACTTGAATCAACCTTGAATCAAAAAGTGGTGCTGTCAGTAGAACCTTTTTCTTTTTTGAGGTCAAAATTAGAACCCTTTGCAACTGTGACATGTAATGTGGGTAACGAAAACCTTAAACTCAACCCCCAAATCGAAAATTTGTGCTAGCAGTAGCACCCTTCTTCTCTGGGGGGTGTTAAAAGTACAACTTGTTTGAAACCATGTCCTTAACAACGAGTACCATTACAACCAAAATCCTAAAATCATTCAAAAAAAAAATGGTGCTACATGTAGCATGCTCTTGGATTTTTTGAGTTGAAAATATAACTTGTTTGAAACCACAACATCAACAACATGTACCATTACAACCTAAATCTTAAAATCAACTCATATACAACAATAATAACATAATATATTCCTCTATATAATAGTATCCTTATACAATAATTTTTGAAATATGACAATAAAGAGTATGATATGAGAAATAGTACAAAACACAACAATGTACACTTTTTTTTAAAGGCATGGTGAATTATGAGCAGAGTCCTTCCTTATGTTACAATACAATCCACCTCTCCTTGAGCTGGAAGGAAACCTTCCTTAGACAAACTGTCCACAACTTGATTCCTCTCTATGTATATAGGATTGAAGGAAATTGAAGTAAAAGTATCTTTCAAAGCCCAAATTGCATTAAACAATGGCTAGAGAGTAAATTTTCTTTACATAAATTCCTTTTTAAACCACTTTATCACAAGAAGTGAATCTCCAAATATCTGAATGTTTGATTGACTACTTTCTATTACAAGTGTGAGGATCAAATTCATTGCTTTGAGTTTTTTTCTTACCAATAGGGTTAATACTATATTGTTGACCTCATGACCATTGTTCATCCATAAAATGTTGAGAAATTCACATAATTTCATAATGCATTGGAGTAAAGAATGAATGGCATTGCACAAACCCTCCCACTAGTTGAGCAAAGACTTATGTCATCATTTGGAATGACATTTTCACAAAAAATCCTACAAGCACAAGTAGTGATTTTAGTTGGTGGGTTGATAAACTATAATATGCTATCATCTTATACAAGATTATTTGAGTATAGTTAAGATAGGCCATTATCAAGAGGGTTTAAGTATCACAACTATGCATCAATAATCAAACATGGATGTAGATCCCCACCATGGTTACAAGAATCAAGATTATAAGATTGAGCAACAAGAATAAGAAGTGGGGATTTAAGGATCCCAACACTAGGTACTTAGTAGTAGCTTGAATGATGGTTGTTTTTCTTCTTTCGTGTAATACATTAACCTGATTTTGAAGAGAAGAAATTGGCATGCTCATGTACTGTAAGCCAAGAACTTAAACTTTTAACATCTATAAGAATTTTTCAAACATTCTTAAAATAATGATTGGTGGGTAAAGGATGTTATTAAGGATGGAAGCAATGAAAGATGATTTTCAATGACTTATTGTAGAGAAAGCCAATGAATTTACATTTTATGAAATTACTGTCATATTCACACACAATTCCAATGCCATTCTTCTAGGCAGTTCCAATTGACCATTAACAAGAGTACAGTCCATATAACCTTATGTGAAGAATAATAAGATAATTATAAAGGGAATGAAAGAACTCGATGTGAAGAATCGTAACTATGAAGTGGAGGGCAAGGAGAGAAAACAAATACACCAAGGAAGTGAAGATTCAGAGGCAAATATGAAGGGAAGATTCAAACCAAAGTTCTCACCTATCTCTCCATTCATTGAATTATAAAATCTCGTAAATTCTTGGCAAATAATTTACTAAATTATAAAAATTTGGAAAGTCTTGGTGGATTTTCATTGAATGTTATTACCACAATATCATAAGTTTCCATAATAAATGTTAGAATATTGTGAAATAGTGAACAATGTAATATGGATTTATAAATGGAGCAAAATGAAATACATAGTTATGACAAAAAAACACAGAGATATAATGAAACTTGAATTCTATTAATAAATGAAATGTGTTGAACTGTAAAAATGCAGAATGAAACACACTCGCTCGAATGGTGGTAGCTAATCTCTGAGAAGAGATGTGATGACTATGTGAATTCGCCAGAGCGCATTACAATGAGGTTGAAAGGCCTTTTTATCATAAATAATCAATTAGGAAACCCTCAACATTCGAAAACCTAACCCTAGGAGATGAAACGCTAAAAGGCTTGTGGGCCCCGGTGGGGTTAGTTGGTACGCCAACTTCCTGAGGTTGTAACGTTTGCACACGATCTCTGTTTGGAACGCTTAGTATCCCATTGGAAAGGTCTAACCAAGAAGCACACATTCCAACCCAGAAAATATTGTTTAGGGCCTCAAAACGACCTCAGAAGTTCAAGACCCAAAAAAGTGTATAAAAACTACCAAAATGGAAAATTGTGCTTTGAGCTAGTGGAATAGGTGGGTGACCACCAACATCCACCTGGATCACAATGGGATACTAATACAACCATTTCATTCGATGTAACCTTATGATTACAAAGTCGCTTTGATGAACACTCAGATCCATCTCCACATCTACTTGGATGATTTGTTAAATGTGGTGCAAAATTAACAGATGCAAATATGATGCAAAATTAAATGTCAGCTATAATGAATATTTCTTCTTCTTCTTCTTTTGATGAAACACACATCCCAAGATACCCATTGGGTATTTTTTCTCATTCCGAGGATGGTACCAA
The DNA here is from genome assembly GCA_000966675.3 of Picea glauca. Classification (NCBI taxonomy): domain Eukaryota; kingdom Viridiplantae; phylum Streptophyta; class Pinopsida; order Pinales; family Pinaceae; genus Picea; species Picea glauca. The sequence goes on along the minus strand of JZKD02S1191315.1, from coordinate 37,209 downwards.
GGGTAAACATGATGGTTACAATTTTGACAAAATAACTCGATGGGGACATCAAATGAGGCCCACAATATTCACAGAGGAAGCTAGCTTGAGGACTTGACCCTGCAACCTCTTTCTTATATTTCATAGTACTCAACTGCTTGAGCTAACCCACTAAGATAAACAACCATAATTAATATGCAAAATACACTACTATACTATGTGGTCGTAGCATTGCTGATTTCATGGTTAATCTTGGAAATAACTCATGTATTTTGAAGGGTACTACAATAGGGATTTTAGTATCCTTAAAACTAAGAGATCAACTTGACAAGTCTCACTATTAACAAGTGCATGCCTGATATCTTTGTAGTTGCTCACTCCCCTAACTTGATTTTGTGGTTTATATCCATTAAATTTGTAGCGTATCCAATTGTTTAATTAAGCTATAACTAGTTGGAGTTTACTTATGTTGGTTGAGGTTTCAGTCCCAGTAGATGGTGTTTATGGCATCTACCTGGGAATCCTCATAGTGACACATCCTAGGAGGAGTAAGTTAATTTTGTAACAAAAAAACACTCTTTTGGCCATAAATCTGTCTAGGATTCCAAGCACTATTAGAATTCCACTGTTATCTAAGTTTCATGCATGGTGGAACTATGCCGTTAAGGGTTTTGTCCAATTCTAAATCAACCCAAATTATTGAAAATTCAGTCAACGTCCTAGATCGATTAGAACTCTAACTTCATATATAGCCAAATTTTGGCTACTAGAGGGAAGTTTGCTACAAGATTACATAGTTTCGTCTCGAGAGTTAACTCTGTCTCCAATCCAACCTCAATGGAGATATATACACCATTATTCAACCTAGTGGGAAATGTGACCATGACTTTGAACAAAAATAATAAGGGGCTAATGTGAAAAACAAACTACAATGAGGTGTGGGATGTGTTGCAAGTTCAAATCCAGAGGAGGTAGTGCATGTACAACTTTGTAGGCTAAGTAGTGAAATCACTACATGGAAGGGTTCCCTTGTCTAACAAACAAGAGGATTTCATGCATCAATATGATCGTTGGATAAACTATGACCTTAAAAATAGATTATTATTATTACTATTGATATGAGCATTGAACTTTGAAGCATGGCTTAAATCTAACTGGTATTGAATTTTAAAACATATCACTTCACTAATAAATTGTACTATTCATAAATTGTACTATTCATAGCCATGGTGTGATACTTTGTTCTCATAATTTACTTACAATTAAATACAATCCCTTTACTTCGTAATATGTTCTTCCTCTTTTTTCTCATTACAAATTTGGTTAATATTATGAAGAAATATAATATAAATAAGCCAATGATCAATGAATTAAGAGAAAGACCACAAAACTCATAAATCTATACGAACAAACCATTAATCTTGGTTAATATAATGAAGAAATATAATATAAATACGCCAATGATGAATTAAAAGACCACAAAACTCATAATCCTATTCTAACAAACCATTAATTCCACACTTATAATGATTTTTTTTTAAGTATCGTAATTTACAAAAAGAATTGAGTAATAAATATTTTGACCATCCAATTTTAACACTATTTATAGTTTTATGATGACTAGTTAATAATTTATTACACTTAAGAGGGCCAAGTATTTCAATCACAACAACGAATAAAAAATATATGGTTATACATTATTTTTGTGATGTGGGGAAAAGTGACATTAAAAGTTTTGGTGGGGGTTGGTTATTCCTCAACAATGCATACGTGGGGGCCAGATTAGCAGGTGTATTGGGAGGATATGTGGGGGTCAGAGTAGCAGGTGCAATGTGTGCAATGTGAGGATAGGAGCAAGAGGCAGGGAAAAGGTAGATGAGGTTTGGTTGGCCCATGGATGGATGGGGTCTTTAGTGGTTGCACACGACTTGATTTTACTAGAGATGATTTTAGGATAAGGGAGGGAGGGGGAATTTGGTATAGCCCATGGGGATAAAATATGATTTTAGGATAAGGGTAAGAGCGAGGGAGCGAGCTGGAATTTGGTAAACCATAGAATCATATGCCAACTTGGGAAATCATTTGTGTGGTTGGTGAACCACACAATGGCTATATGAAATGGGATATGGTTATGAAAGTCTTGAAGAGATGTTTTTAATATAATTAATTGTATATTGTTGCTTGCTAATTGGTCATACCCCATTGTCAACTTTGGGATTACATGAGGAAGATGCATGCATTTGCCTAATGGATTTTATTGATGGGCAGCGTACTCATCATTGCTAATTTTTTTTTTTTAAACCTACCATTCATTATAAAAGGAATAAATGATTTGAGTTGAAAGTCAATACTAAAAAAAAGTTTTTTATTATATAAATTAATAATTAAAAAAAAATATAATTCACAATTCTTTACATATTAACAAAATCATTTATTATTTAAAAAAATAAGAATAAGAAAAATAAAAAAAAGGAGGTCATGGTCAAGTCAAACATTAAATTAGTGTATGAGACTCCTTATTTGTGGGACAATTGATTTCTCCAGCACAACCATTTGATTGCTAAAGTCTATGGAGGTATGCATACTACATACTAGATTTGAACTTGTAATCTCTTAGGAAGAAACACATGTTCTCAACCATTAAACCCACTAAAAAAGAATTAGAAATTACATATGAAATGCCTAATTTTTTTCTTTTATTCTAACT
>JZKD02S1191293.1:0-12609 GCA_000966675.3 Picea glauca | reverse complement strand
TGGCATTTTTAGGGATGTGGCTAGCGAAACCTAGCCGCAGAGCCCCCCAGTTTTTCTCATACTTGAGGTGTTAAGTTTTCTTTAACACTTTTTTAAACTATCCAAGTTTTGTTAAATTATAATGGAAAGTATCATGGGTTTGAATTGTTAATTACAGATGATGATATTTTTCTATTGGTTTCATGTTTAAAATATCTAAGTTTGATTAAATAATAATGGAAAGTATCATGGGTTTGAATTGTTAATTAGGGATGATGATATTTTTCTACTGTTTCATGTTTTTTTCAAGTCATATAATATTTTTATCATATAAAAGACTGAAACTATCATAACTAAATAAAGAAATTAAGTAGTAGGAGTAGTAAGTGTGGGGTTATTTTCAATCTAGAAGGAAAACATGAAACATCTTATGTTTGGGAATTGACAAAACCTTTAATAATTAGGTTGAGGCTTTGCCCATTTGGTTAGGAGTATCAAAAATGAAAAATCAAGGTATCATGTTTGACATCTTATGTTTGGGAATTGGCAAAACCTCCAATAATTAGGTTGAGGCTTTGGCCATTTGGTTAGGAGTATAATAATGAAAAATCAAGGCATCAAAAATATGATAGTGGCTGGAAATATGATCATAGTCATATGTCACTTGGTCTCCAAATCTCTCCCTAAAGACCCCCACCTCAATAGACCTATATGGCACACCCAAAAATTATTAGAAGGATTTGAGGAAGTTAAATTCTTTCATGTTCTTAGAGGGTTTAATCAACTAGTAGAGACAATGGAAAATGGAAAATACAGCATGTTATTTATCTCTTGGTTGTATGTGGGAAAATTGTTGGGGGGAGGAGGTAGTTCACAACCTCCCCTAAGTTTATCACCCCCCTTCTTATTAAATGACCATTATAACATTCCATGATAAGTGGCATCAAATCTACAACATTCTTTGCAAAGGACCAGAAGGGTGGTTCATCATATTGTTTGTTATCTCTCATGGGAGGCATTTTTTATTAGCCCTCGCTAGATAGGATGGTGCAAAGATTGTAGGATCGTTCCATATTTTTTGATGGGCATTTGGAAGCTTCAATTATGGCTTTGGAGGAGTGGTGTACTTCTTCTCATTATCTTCTTATTTCTTCCAGTCAAAATGTCTAGTTTCAATTGGAAGATCGGTTTTGGAAGTGTTTTATGTGAGGACTCCATAGGAAATGTTGTGAAGACTTGGAGGTTTGGTTTTGGGAACAGAGGAAGCTAGGGCCCCACTACATGTTGCATTATTACCTAAGGCATTGATCTTAGGTACTCTGCTAGTTATCTTTGAGTCTCCCTATTTGCAAAATTAAAGAATTAATCTTGGTTTGAATGCCTATTTCTTTATGGAGCTTTTTTGGAAAGGTCCCTAGTCATTTTCTCTTCTGGGCATTTAGAGATGGCTTTAGACTACTCTCTCTCTCTCTCAGGTTGGTCTTGTAAGATATTTTTAATCCTAAATAGTTTATTTTAAGAGATATTAGTTAAGTTTAGTTGTCTTTCTCATTTTGATAGGATAAAAGATTTTCATGTTAATTCTCATTTTAGATGCTTTGAAACAAGTAAATGGAAAATCATCAGGACCATCTTTGCGACTCTATTAAAAAATGTGAGTGCCTATGTGATGATAGTCAAGAAATTATTACATGGGAAATGGGGAGAATGGAAAAACAGAGAAGGGACTAGGAGCACAATTATGAAGTGGAATTGAAAGCTACCAAAAAGCAATTGCTCATGATGAAGGCCCAACTAGAGAATCATAAGAGGAAAATAACCCTTTTGGAGATAGGGGAAGAGAGAAATAGGGAGAAGCTAGAAGAGCAATAATATCTAATAAAATAATTGCAAGAGAGAGTCATTCATTTGGAGTTGGAGCAAAATCTTGGGTTTGCATATTTGAGGCATTTTGCCTTGCTAGTGATTTATGTAGGTTCCTTTGGATAAGAGAAAGCAACAACTATTGAGGAAGACATTGTGGAACAACATTATGAGCATGCCAAGAAGACTATCCATTTGGGGCATGGTAACAAAAATGTTTAGTTTTATGATGCACTATAAGTTTATAATTTTACTTGGTCAATTTGTAAGGCTTTATACAAGTTAGATAGTTCATAGTAGTTTTAGAATTCCAAAAATAAGACAAATAAGAAGCAATTACCAACATCTTTTGAATGTTCTGAAAGTTTTTTCGATAGATCCAACGCTTTTTGTTTGTATTAAAAGGTTTGACAATACAGCCAAAATCCCTTGTTTTATTTAATACAATTAGCAATTGTTCCTATTATAAATTATAATATATATTTATAATATAATATAGTGACAAAATTAATAATAAAATTAATTTCAAATTAATGTTAAATATGAAACTATTCCATATTCAATGTTGTATTCAATGTTGTAACCTGACTACACATACCTACCCATCCATTATGATAAACAGGGGTTAAAAAAAATGATAATTGAAAACAATGATGTTTCTATTTAACTACACTTGAACTTAAATCGATTGTAAATCTAGATAATTGTATGGAATAATAGCAAAGTCAACCATAAGGTTTATTATCGCTCCATTTGATTGCCTAAACCTACAATCAAGTTAAAGATGGCATGAAATTTCCACCTTCGTCATTTCTTGAAATATGAAAAACAAATTATATATTTTAACCTTAATCATATTGGTGGGATCCTTTACATTAAATAACAAAACCAAGTGTAAGAATGTTCGCATAGTTTGAATTTTTTACTCGATCTCATTACTTTTCTTGGATCATTTGATAGATGGAATTNTGGCATTTTTAGGGATGTGGCTAGCGAAACCTAGCCGCAGAGCCCCCCAGTTTTTCTCATACTTGAGGTGTTAAGTTTTCTTTAACACTTTTTTAAACTATCCAAGTTTTGTTAAATTATAATGGAAAGTATCATGGGTTTGAATTGTTAATTACAGATGATGATATTTTTCTATTGGTTTCATGTTTAAAATATCTAAGTTTGATTAAATAATAATGGAAAGTATCATGGGTTTGAATTGTTAATTAGGGATGATGATATTTTTCTACTGTTTCATGTTTTTTTCAAGTCATATAATATTTTTATCATATAAAAGACTGAAACTATCATAACTAAATAAAGAAATTAAGTAGTAGGAGTAGTAAGTGTGGGGTTATTTTCAATCTAGAAGGAAAACATGAAACATCTTATGTTTGGGAATTGACAAAACCTTTAATAATTAGGTTGAGGCTTTGCCCATTTGGTTAGGAGTATCAAAAATGAAAAATCAAGGTATCATGTTTGACATCTTATGTTTGGGAATTGGCAAAACCTCCAATAATTAGGTTGAGGCTTTGGCCATTTGGTTAGGAGTATAATAATGAAAAATCAAGGCATCAAAAATATGATAGTGGCTGGAAATATGATCATAGTCATATGTCACTTGGTCTCCAAATCTCTCCCTAAAGACCCCCACCTCAATAGACCTATATGGCACACCCAAAAATTATTAGAAGGATTTGAGGAAGTTAAATTCTTTCATGTTCTTAGAGGGTTTAATCAACTAGTAGAGACAATGGAAAATGGAAAATACAGCATGTTATTTATCTCTTGGTTGTATGTGGGAAAATTGTTGGGGGGAGGAGGTAGTTCACAACCTCCCCTAAGTTTATCACCCCCCTTCTTATTAAATGACCATTATAACATTCCATGATAAGTGGCATCAAATCTACAACATTCTTTGCAAAGGACCATAAGGGTGGTCCATCATATTGTTTGTTATCTCTCATGGGAGGCATTTTTTATTAGCCCTCGCTAGATAGGATGGTGCAAATATTGTAGGATCGTTCCATATTTTTTGATGGGCATTTGGAAGCTTCAGTTATGGCTTTGGAGGAGTGGTGTACTTCTTCTCATTATCTTCTTATTTCTTCCAATCAAAATGTCTAGTTTCAATTGGAAGGTCGGTTTTGGAAGTGTTTTATGTGAGGACTCCATAGGAAATGTTGTGAAGACTTGGAGGTTTGGTTTTGGGCAAAGGAAGCTAGGGCCCCACTGCATGTTGCATTCTTACCTAAGGCATTGATCTTAGGTACTCTGCTAGTTATCTTTGAGTTTCCCTATTTGCAAAATTAAAGAATTAATCTTGGTTTGAATGCCTATTTCTTTATGGATCTTTTTTGGAAAGGTCCTTAGTCATTTTCTCTTTTGGGCATTTAGAGATGGCTTCGGACTACTCTCTCTCTCTCAGGTTGGTCTTGTAAGATATTTTTAATCCTAAATAGTTTCTTTTAAGAGATATTAGATAAGTTTAGTTGTTTTTCTCATTCTGATAGGATAAAAGATTTCCATGTTAATTCTCATTTTAGATGCTTTGAAACAAGTAAATGGAAAATCATCAGGACAATCTTTGTGACTCTATTAAAAAATGTGAGTGCCTATGTGATGATATTCAAGAAATTCTTACATGGGAAATGGGGAGAATGGAAACACGGAGAAGGGACTAGAAGCACAGTTATGAAGTGGAATTGAAAGCTACCAAAAAGAAATTGCTCATGATGAAGGCCCAACTAGAGAATCATAAGAGGAAAATAACCATTATGGAGATAGGGGAAGAGAGCAATAGGGAGAAGCTAGAAGAGCAATAATATCTAATAAAATAATTGCAAGAGAGAGTCATGCATTTGGAGTTGGAGCAAAATCTTGGGTTTGCATATTTGAGGCATTTTTCCTTGCTAGTGATTTATGTTGGTTCCTTTGGATAAGAGAAAGCAACAACTATTGAGGAAGACATTGTGGAACAACATTATGAGCATGCCAAGAGAGAAAATCCATTGTTGTTGTCATCAGTTGTAGAAAGAAAGAAGATTATCCATTTGGGGCATGGTAACAAAAATGTTTAATTTTATGATGCACTACAAGTTTATAATTTTACTTGGTCAGTTTGTAAGGCTTTATACAAGCTAGATAGTTCATAGTAGTTTTAGAATTCCAAAAATAAGACAAATAAGAAACAATTACCAACATCTTTTGAATGTTCTGAAAGTTTTTTCGATAGATCCAACTCTTTTTATTTATATTAAAAGGTTTGACAATACAACNGGAGGAGGTAGTTCACAACCTCCCCTAAGTTTATCACCCCCCTTCTTATTAAATGACCATTATAACATTCCATGATAAGTGGCATCAAATCTACAACATTCTTTGCAAAGGACCAGAAGGGTGGTTCATCATATTGTTTGTTATCTCTCATGGGAGGCATTTTTTATTAGCCCTCGCTAGATAGGATGGTGCAAAGATTGTAGGATCGTTCCATATTTTTTGATGGGCATTTGGAAGCTTCAATTATGGCTTTGGAGGAGTGGTGTACTTCTTCTCATTATCTTCTTATTTCTTCCAGTCAAAATGTCTAGTTTCAATTGGAAGATCGGTTTTGGAAGTGTTTTATGTGAGGACTCCATAGGAAATGTTGTGAAGACTTGGAGGTTTGGTTTTGGGAACAGAGGAAGCTAGGGCCCCACTACATGTTGCATTATTACCTAAGGCATTGATCTTAGGTACTCTGCTAGTTATCTTTGAGTCTCCCTATTTGCAAAATTAAAGAATTAATCTTGGTTTGAATGCCTATTTCTTTATGGAGCTTTTTTGGAAAGGTCCCTAGTCATTTTCTCTTCTGGGCATTTAGAGATGGCTTTAGACTACTCTCTCTCTCTCTCAGGTTGGTCTTGTAAGATATTTTTAATCCTAAATAGTTTATTTTAAGAGATATTAGTTAAGTTTAGTTGTCTTTCTCATTTTGATAGGATAAAAGATTTTCATGTTAATTCTCATTTTAGATGCTTTGAAACAAGTAAATGGAAAATCATCAGGACCATCTTTGCGACTCTATTAAAAAATGTGAGTGCCTATGTGATGATAGTCAAGAAATTATTACATGGGAAATGGGGAGAATGGAAAAACAGAGAAGGGACTAGGAGCACAATTATGAAGTGGAATTGAAAGCTACCAAAAAGCAATTGCTCATGATGAAGGCCCAACTAGAGAATCATAAGAGGAAAATAACCCTTTTGGAGATAGGGGAAGAGAGAAATAGGGAGAAGCTAGAAGAGCAATAATATCTAATAAAATAATTGCAAGAGAGAGTCATTCATTTGGAGTTGGAGCAAAATCTTGGGTTTGCATATTTGAGGCATTTTGCCTTGCTAGTGATTTATGTAGGTTCCTTTGGATAAGAGAAAGCAACAACTATTGAGGAAGACATTGTGGAACAACATTATGAGCATGCCAAGAAGACTATCCATTTGGGGCATGGTAACAAAAATGTTTAGTTTTATGATGCACTATAAGTTTATAATTTTACTTGGTCAATTTGTAAGGCTTTATACAAGTTAGATAGTTCATAGTAGTTTTAGAATTCCAAAAATAAGACAAATAAGAAGCAATTACCAACATCTTTTGAATGTTCTGAAAGTTTTTTCGATAGATCCAACGCTTTTTGTTTGTATTAAAAGGTTTGACAATACAGCCAAAATCCCTTGTTTTATTTAATACAATTAGCAATTGTTCCTATTATAAATTATAATATATATTTATAATATAATATAGTGACAAAATTAATAATAAAATTAATTTCAAATTAATGTTAAATATGAAACTATTCCATATTCAATGTTGTATTCAATGTTGTAACCTGACTACACATACCTACCCATCCATTATGATAAACAGGGGTTAAAAAAAATGATAATTGAAAACAATGATGTTTCTATTTAACTACACTTGAACTTAAATCGATTGTAAATCTAGATAATTGTATGGAATAATAGCAAAGTCAACCATAAGGTTTATTATCGCTCCATTTGATTGCCTAAACCTACAATCAAGTTAAAGATGGCATGAAATTTCCACCTTCGTCATTTCTTGAAATATGAAAAACAAATTATATATTTTAACCTTAATCATATTGGTGGGATCCTTTACATTAAATAACAAAACCAAGTGTAAGAATGTTCGCATAGTTTGAATTTTTTACTCGATCTCATTACTTTTCTTGGATCATTTGATAGATGGAATTATTTCCCAAGATGGTCAGCAAAGATGTTTTCTTTGTGTTGATCAACTTCTCAAAAAGGCTAAAACTAGAAAATATCATAACATGCAAAGGATTAATTTCCCCAAGGAATTCTCAGAGGGGAACTCCCCTTTTCATTTCATTTCACTTCCTCACATCGAATTGACCCCCTTGTTGATCATTCCCAAAAAGTATCAACAATTTCATAGTGGAGGAGAAGGATATTAACCATTTTCAACTTCCTCTATGAGCTCTTTACTTTTTGAAAAGGAAGTTCTTTTTAAAGAAAAACTTATTTCTCATATTCTTTCTTTATGGAATCTTATACCTCTATTAAAAAATGATGTTTCTCGATTCCTTTTCACCGTGGTGATTTTTTTTTGACTCATCATTTAATTTGAGCTTTAAACATACTCTAAAGCATAATTAATATTTAAAAAATAATACTTATTCATAATATATTATTTTTATACAAATCTTAATTATTGTCTTAATTAAGATATCCTCACTTGAGTTGTGGAATCCATTTCTACATACAAATTGCTACAGGCTTTGTTGAGTTTATTGCTAATTTCTACATCACATACATAAAATTTCACAAGAGTATTTTCAATAGAAGTCAAATATTCAAAAAAAAATTAAAAAACATATTTGGAATCCTTAACCAAATAGAGTTTATTGCTAATTTCTACATCACATACATAAAATTTCACAAGAGTATTTTCAATAGAAGTCAAATATTCAAAAAAAAAAATAAAAACATATTTGGAATCCTTAACCAAATAGAGTTCAAGTGAGAAACTATAAAGAGGGATAAAAGAAAATGTTATATAAAATTTCACAAGAGTATTTTCAATAAAAACCAAATATTCAAAAAAAATTTAAAAACATATTTGGAATCCTTAGCCAAATGGAGCTAAAGTGAGACACTATAAAGAGGGATAAAAGAAAGTGTTATATATTTTCATGCATAAACTTGTGTAACTTATAAGCCATGGACCAAAGTGAAGAATGTTATGCATGTCCTTAATAAAATAAAACTATACAATGAAGAGAGTCAGTGTGCACAGATGAATGGAGGCATCCATGTGAAGACGTTTCTAAAGTTGAGAAACCCATGGAAGAATATTCAAGAAGTGAGGACAAAATTTATTAAAATTACATATCAAACCATGAGCCTTGAGGGGAACAGTATAGTCAATATCTACTTAACAAAAGGAATCCTTTGGAGAAACTAAACATTTTTCTTCTTTGAATAAGCTAATAGGCAAAGAAGAGGAAGTCATTCATAAGGCTTGATTGAAAGAATTATTACTTATGAGAAGAGAGAATGGAAATACTATGTCATATGGCCAGTATGCCATTATGGCCAGGGAGAAACCTAGCCACGAAAGATAGAGGCATCTCCAAGCTCACCACACCATTTTTTAAGATTATCTTGCTAAAAGTATATTTTAATATTATTGGTTATAGAGGAATATTCAAAAGAATACATGGTTAGATTATGTTAGTGACATATTAATTTGGAATACATGGTTAGATTATGTTAGTGAGATATTAATTTGGCTTGGAGGAGGACCAAGTGGGAGACATGTGTTACCAACCAATCGACTAATCTGAGGTGAATCATAATTCAATTTAATATTGATGTTCATACCTAAATAAATTAGGTGAATCATAATTCAATTTAATATTAATGTTCATACCTAAGTAAATTAGGTGAATCATAATTCAATTTAATATTAATGTTCATAAGTAAGTAAATTAGACGAATGGGTAGGAAAGTTAATTAGGAAGTGCTTAAAAGTAATCTTAAAAAATGTGTACACGAAATTTATCTCAAGACAAATGAGAGAATATAGTATAACGATACACGATTAAATTTGAGTGAATTTTATAAATAAAGATCAACAAAGTAATATATTATGAATAATATTTAAATTTTTATTTATCTTAGAGCATTGTGAGGAGTGTTAACCTTTATACCTAGGTGAAAAATTCTTACAAGTGACATGTTTATCTCTAAATGAGGATATTTTTATAACATCCTTGAGCCCTACATTGACAAAGCGTCAAGCTTCTACAAAATCTAGTTTTCTCTAGGTACCATCCTTGGAATTAGGGGAAGTGTCACGTGAGTTTCCTCGGTATGTGTAAACCCTTATTACAAAGGAATAGGTTTTTACTTTCGAAGACAAAGAATTTAGAGTTAAACTACATGCAAAAGGGAAACCTTAGGACATCAAAGGTTATCAAGCTAAAATTCTAAAATAAGTCTTGTCCTCATCCCTCACATTCAAAAGCTCTTCAATCTAGCAATCAAACATGGTTTCCCTAAATCTTGGACTCAATGGCTAATTGTTCCTATTTTTAAAAGAACAGATAAAAACAACCCCTCTAATTGTATGACCATTACAATAATCCCTCTTCTAGCGAAGTTATATGAAATTATCTTGGAAAAGAATATCAACATATAGTTAGAAAGTCGAGAAAGTATGGCTAAGGGACAGACCAATTTTAGAAGTTTCCATTCCACTATGGACCACCTATTTATGCTTAGGATCATTGCAGAGGAATGTTGTAATAATAAAATCAATCTCCTATGTTGCTTTGTTAACTTTAGAAAAACATTTGACATAGTGCTTAGAATCTTCCTTTGAAATAGGTTAGAAGAGTTAAAGGTTCCATTTGATTTGAGTGTTTTTGAGATAAGGTTGTATGAGAAGGTTATCACTAAGTTCGGGAACATTAAGGTTTGGTTAAAAGAAATTGATTGTAATATAGAAGTTAAGCAAGGATGTTTGAAAGAATCAAGTTGCACTAGCGCTACATTAGCTGGAATAATCTTCATCCTTCTTCTTTATGCCAGTGATATTTTTCTTATGGTGAGGTGTCCCTCTAATATCGACAAGAAACTAAGTGTTCTCAAGGATTTATATTGTAACATGGGTATTGTCACAACCCCACATGACGTCTATTCATATCTTTTGATCATTCACTCATGAGGGCATGCGGCACCGTGTCGGTTCTTACTTGGTTTCTTGGAACACTAAGAATAATTCATCTGGACTACGCCTCTTCACCTAGAGCATAGCCATACTCCATTCTAGGCTACCAATGAATCACACTCCTACTCTAGTGAAACTCTTGTATACTTAGAAAATTGTTAACACATTTTAACACTTAGTGTTATACAAGCATACATTCCATGAACATGAGAATCCAAGAGAAAAACTGTGAAACAAACGAAGAAAAACATAGAAATAGTGCGGGCGGCACAAACCATGCCTAACACCTAGCTAAGTCTTTGTTATTGTGAAATAGTTACAATATGAGCACTATCATCTTGGTTTACAAATTCCGCAAAGTAACATGACTAGCCTCACCTCACCATTAAATTCATAAATAGATTTGTCACACCAAGACTTCTATGTTGAAACTGACTCTGCAACCTCCTACAGTGCACCTTAGACATGCCCACAACTACAAACTTGTTTTCCCTTCGTTTCTGCAAACTTTCACCAAGCTACTCAAATTTTGGTTATGCCTCACACATGCCTCCAACAAACCTAGGTTTCTAGAATTCCCCAAAACCTCCCAAAGCGTCCAACTCTTGGCTACTTGTATTCCATATTGGAAACTATACCTCAATTCATTTCCTTAGAATTGCCTCAAACTTGTTCTCTCCAAATCTCTTGCCAATCTTCTATATATTCCTTTGGTTGTGTGCCCTTTCTCTTGTACGAACTCCAAGGGTCACTTGTGTGAAACATCATGTCTCTTGGGTGTGTCCTGTCCCTTCAAAAAACCACATGTAATCGACTCATCACACCCCTTCCATGAACCTGGTGCACCCATCCAATACCACACACCCATCAATCACTTGTCTCTTAGACCGATGCACCACATTTTTGGGCATGTGTCCCTTTCCTTTTGCGCTCTCTCGTGTCAATTGTCGTGACTCCTTATGGGTGTGCCTCTAGGGTCGTCCAACCCATATAGAATACCCATGTTGTTGAGGGCAGAAAGGTCCACTCCTTGGGAATGCCCCCAAGTTTCCCTGTCATTTCCAAAACCAAAGATAATTTTAAGGATGGAAAATTATCTCAAACTGTAGAAACCTTGGAGAATCTTACTAGTTCTTAATATGCAAACTATAAATTTTTTGGTGATATTTTTGTAAAAATATTCAAATTTATAAGGATTTTATATAGTTTCTATAAAATTTGGGCTATTTCTGAGGTGAAAAAAAATTATTCTATAAAATTTGGGTTAATCATTTTTAGAAAAAATGGAAATTGGAAAATCGTTTTTTGGGAAAAAGCATGGAAAAATATACCACGGGAAATATATAGCCCCTAAAATTTTCTATGGCCCAAATGCAACCCAAGTCTCTGGCAATCATTATAAGGAAAGTAAGGTATGTTCCCCATTGGTGCCACATGTCACCATCGTGCACCCAAGGTACCCCTACTCACACCCAATTGTCTTTGTACTCCCAATTGATCACTTCTACCTTGTGCTCTTCGTCCATTCTGTCATTGAATCTTGTAAACAGCGTGCATACTCAGTGGGTGTCGTGGTAGACCTTACATCCTCCCCCACTCCAAGTTGTTTCCATCCCCAACAACATATGTCGATATCCATGGCATATTCGCCCCAACTCTGTATCTCATCACCACTCAACGAATGTTGTCTCCTCAACTATTTTCATCAAGAAAAACTCCACTAAGGAAGTTACATGAGTCTATGAAGTGTCGCTTCTCTTTGACTTGTTGTTGCTTCCATACCTCGATCCATCTTCCCATGCTTCCATGCATTGGATTCCCTTGTGACTTTGGCTAATTGGGTAGTTATTCCAACCGTCACGCCTCTATCTTTAGAACTCACATCTTCACGTTTAAACATATTTTTTTGTCTGTAAACTCATCTGTAAATATTCATTTTCTCCAATATGTCAAGTCACCCACTACATTCTCAAAAATATTCACCAAGGAACCTCCTCAAGCTGCCCCATTGGCCTCACTACCTCCCTCTGAGACAATGAGCCATCGTACTGAAGTCTAGTTTGAAGGTGAAGGGGGATGGTTGTTCGATCCATCTCCCTTATCTCCAATATATCTCATTTCCATCGATGGAGTGTCACCATACTTCTACATTATGTACATAAGAAACAATACACTCGAACCGATTTTTCCTTCGCACTCCTCCATGAATCATTCTAGCTCAGTGTCATATGGCCTTTCACCATGTCCAAGTTCGCTAGAAGGGGAATAGAAATCTTCATTGGTTCTATCCACCAAGCTTTATGTGTCTCCCTCACGTCCTCCTGGTCCATGGATGGTCTCTACTCTTGTTCAAAAAACTACTCTGACATTCTCATCTTTGTGACTTCCTCTAATATTTGTTGCCTGACCAAGGTGTCAGGCACCCACACTGTCTGATTGACGAATTTCTCAATTTTGGGCTTAGCTTCGTGAACGTACGGGATGTTTTTGTTCTTCACCCGCATCTCTGAGATGATCCCG
>JZKD02S1191282.1:0-12609 GCA_000966675.3 Picea glauca | reverse complement strand
TGTGAGTATTGTGCATGGGATTTTGAATGTTTCCCATGAGGATGGCTTAGGTGACTAGTGTATTTACCCATGCAAATAACTTGCACAACTGTTTGATGAAATGTTGCAAGAATTGAATTTTTTTTAATTTTGTGGCAAGCCTTATCTAATGTAGAGATTTCGATTAGGTGGAGAGAGTGTGATTATGAGTATCTCATATGGTGGGTGACTATGTGCCATGTAGTTCATGCAGAGCTAGAAAGCTATGGACTTCTAAAGCATTTTGAGTGCCCCCTATTGTTCTCTAATAAAGTGATACTTCAAGAGCTTGATCTAAATGTGATGGCCATTTTTATGTACGAGGGTATTTCCTGGAGGTAACCTAGATAGATGTATACTTCATGACTGTACTTCCCATTAGGGGAGTTAGGGGTGAGAAAAACTCTCTTGATTCATTGGGTAAATTAATTTAAATTTGCAGATTTTAAATGGTGGAGAGGTCTTTGATGGTCATTAAATGGTGGAGAGGTTTTTGCTTCTACCAAACAGAGGGTGCATCAGGCCATCTATCAATGTGATGCTCAATAAAGGCTAGATCCAGTCCAAGGAGTTTTCAATAAGACTAGGCTAAGGTGTCATGAAACTCCTCGAAGAGATATTTTTATGCAACTACCTTTTTAGGGGAATAAGTAGCTCCCAAGAGAATGTTTTCAGTAACACTAGGTGTAATGAAAATATCCACTTTGATAGTGATGGAAATGTTGGCCATATTTCCTTCCTTAAATGTGTCAAGGGTTGGTAAGGAATGTTTGAAACCATAAACATGACCAAGAGGGATAAAACATTTAGCCTCAACTATGCTTTTTCCAGGCAAGGTAGCGGGGGTGAATGTATCCTTCGAGAGGAAGAAGGATCTATGATGCATTGCTTCTCAATGATAGTCGAGAGCATGCATGACCTTTAATATGTCTATGTTTGAATGGAAAACATGGGCCATAGAGGTGAGGGCACTATTAGATGCTAGAATTTGTGGTTGTGATTTCTATCTTCCATCTATGTCATGTGTGTATGACAAATCATTAACTATGGAAGGATCAACCAATTGAAAGATAGTACAAGTGGAATGAGACTTTAGCCATAGGGATTTTGTTGACTCATCTTGGGGGGTGGGAAAATTTCAATATCTAAGAGTGATGAAGGGTTATTGTAGGTTATAGACCTTACCAATGTGGATATGTAATAGATGGTAGTAGAATCCTTGGTATCTACCATTCGTGGGGGGTGAACCTACTACTGCGATTTTGTCAGTGATTTGGTTATGGTAGGAATCTATTGAACTACAAAAAGCATAGTTCAAAACTATGGGAAATTTGGACAATGGTGCGTGTAGTAACCGAAAGTATAACATATGACACATGGATGGTTTGTATGTAATGTCCTATTTTGTGCATTATTAGGTTCCTTCTAAAGATATGGGGGGGTGACCCAAAATGGTGGGTTCAACAATAATGGTGTCATTGTTGGTGGATGGAGAAGTTTCCTTACTTCTAAAATCTTGGGGCAAAGCTTTGTGGAATGACCATTGGCGTCGCATATGGCACAAAAGGTGGAACCCAAGTGTGAATGGTTGCTTGGGTGGTCTTGGATATACTCAGAGTTTTGCTCCTGGCTTTCTTCTTTTTCCCCTTGGTTTTTTTCTCATTTATTAGTGTCACCAAAATTATGGTAAGCAGGGTTGGTTCTAGAGTTACATGTGCATAGATATGTGGATGTGTTATTGGGTTAAAAACTAAATGGGAGGATGGTGTTGGTGAAGAGTTAAGAGACAAGGGTGAGAGGTACCATACTGGCATTCCCAAGGTGATCCCTAGGAGGTTAAGAATCACCATCACTAGATGTCATGTAAATCTTGAAGGTGGGAAGAAGAAGGGAATTTGGGTGATGGGGTTGGGAGCTTAGTTGGCATCCTTGACTCATGGAGGTGGGGTCTCAGATGTGAATGAAAATCTTAACATAGAGGAAGAAATCGTTAATAACTATTTGAATATGCAAAGAGGAGTATATTTTCCCAAGGAAACCTAGGGTGGTGCACCATGGCACACCCCAAGTAATGAGGAATCTTTAAAATTCTTGGACCAAACTCTATGTAGGATGGGGTTTCTAGGCTAGCCACTATGAGAGGTAAGACGTTGTTTTTATTGGCATATGGTTGAGGCTCACAATGTGTCATTTGGTCAATGATGATGTCCCTCCCATTTGGGGGGAACATCATAGTGCAGAATACTGATGACGTGACCTCTGTCATAGTTTTCATATAACTGCACCCAAGAAGAATGTTGTAGTCTAGTGGAGCATCGACAACTTTGATATCAATAAAGATTGTGTTCCTTGACAACTTGACTAGGATGTTTTGGTATAGAGCTTCAGGTTGGGAAGGATGACCATCATAGGTCCTAAGCGTAATGGTCGATGGTATGAGTTCAAGGCAGCCCAATTTTTCCATATTATGGAGAACATGATACATGTGGATGCACCTTCATCAACAATACATCAGTGGATGATGATTTTTTTAGTTGAGACAAGGATCTGAAATGCAACTAATGATGGGAGTTATAGTTTGAAATTATCTAGATCAAAGGTCATTAAGTGTGAATTTGATGGATCAACAATGCCTAATGTAGATAACAAAGCCTTCTTTTGAGAAAGACATGTTTGGAGAATGTCAATTAAGGACATGGCCATAGGTGATTGATCCAAGTCATTGACGATGCTATAACTATGAGTAGCCCTTGCATGTGGATTATGAGTAGTGTGTAAGAGAGGTGCATTTGGCACATGTGGTGTAGGGTCACTAATAGGGTGTGAAATTTGCGAGAAACCACTAGTGGATAGTTGGTTTTCCTCTAGGTTTACTGAGGTCAAATTAGGTGGCATCCCACATTGTCGATTATAAGTTTGAAGGTTAATTCTATTGAATTCATAAAGATGTTTTGGTAGGAAGAATCTCTTGGTTGAGCAAGTTGCTAAGGTGTGTGTGATCCTGATGATTGGGAAGGGTTATTCAATGCCTAGTAGTTAATAACAACTCCTTGTTGGGGGTAGGGGTTACACAACACTGCTAGTTTTGGTTGGTTAGAAAATTGGCGTTGGTGGTGCCTATTCCCTTTAGGCGGGTGGTTGCTTGGTTAGTCATCATTTCCTTCATCCACTTGCATTTGACAATTTGGGGGCAACGATGAGTGTAATGACCAAATTCACCACATAATGTGCTAGGAAATTTAGTGCTCATACCATTGTTCTTCACTTGTTTTGGTTTATTATTTTTTCCAATATTTTGGTTTTGGTTTATTGGGTTGGAATTTCCCCCAACATTGTTGGGTGCTTTGGGGGCATTTCTCCATGGTCCTTGTGGTGGGTTTTACACTTTGATTTTTCCTTTATTTTTCTATTATTCTATGGATTTGAAGGATTAACCATGTTTAGTTTCTCAAATGATTTAGTCTGTTGAATGGGTGAAGTTTGGACAAATTTGACACTGACCTATTGTTAAGGGTTTTGAGGTGTCGAAAACCCTACTAAGGGGGCGAGAAATGGGAAATAAAGGTTTGTCAATGGAGGTCCACTATATAGGTTTGATGTCGTATATGATGTGGATGCACCTCCACTACAATATTGACAATTGAATGATAGGCCATGAATGTGTTGAGATGCATGTGATCCTAAGGGAGCATGCTAGAACCTAAATGTGATGGATGTGGTCCATTATGCAGGTTTTTTGGAGAAATATATGGCATGTTGAAGTGCCCATGTGTAGGTTGTCCATAGAAGTACTAGTGCCACTTTGGGAGGTGCTAGCTTCGTCATAATGGTCGTGATAATGTCATAGTTCCATAAAGGGTTGTGTGACCATATGGGTTTGTAACATGATCCAAATATCCAATCACCCCATCCACTACATGATATGTGACAGGAGTCTCACATTCAAAAGGGAAAGGACAGGGAGCATCCTAAATGACCATTTATAAATACCCTAATTAGGCAAAGATGAGTTCAAAATGTTGTGCATTGAGAATAGATTCATCGTTTATCTTAAGATGTCTTTGGCAATCAAGGGAAAGAGGGATTTAAAAAACCAATCCAAGAGGAGTATTCACTTGACCTCTATCTTACACAATGTATGCCATTGATGCCACTTGTTCATATGATCTGTGATATGGGTAGATGTGGTTTGGAAAAAATCTATAAGGATTTCCAATTTTGTGTCATGATGCACCAATAACCAGAACAAGGTTAAAAAATCATTGGCTAATTATGTAAAGCTAGTATGTGAACCTACTACCTTGTTGATATATCATTTGATCAATGGTCTAGTAATGGTTATTTGAAATAACCTAAGTGGTATAGTATCATCGGTGATGTTGTTAGATGAACACCATAGATGAAAGGTCGTGATGTGTTTGGTTGGATCTTCGCCCAATTGTCCCTCAAATTTTGGAATATCAGAGAGGAGTTTGGTTAGCATTGATGACCAAGTCAGGTTGTGCAACATTGGGTCATTAGTTAACTTCATCAAATCAAGGAGATTTATAATATCCATATACATTAAGTTAGGAGTACAAGGTGGTGGTGGTGGTGGTACACTTTTTCGTGACATTGGGTATGATTGTTGAGCACCTAAACTTGAAGGGGTTGAGTTCCCAAAATGAGATCCCAAAGGCAATGAGATTATCAAGGGTTATCCTAGAACAATTGATCCTAACAATGCTACACCCAAGGGTGAGTGTGAGGGAGATGTCGATGGTCTAGTTGGAGAAATAGAAAGACTAGGGATGCCTTCAAATACTGGAGGAAGTCCTCTAATCCTATGTGAATGCCTAGGTGATTGAGGGATCTCTATGATTCCAGGTTGTGCCAAATTCTTGTGATTATCAAGCAGAGGGTCAATGAAACAATGCTAATAATATAAATGAATAGCTAATCAAATCAAATATGTGTAAAAATGAAATATATGTGATTGTGGTGCAACAATGTTGGAATATATTTCATCAAATCATGATATGTGTTTTTGATGTAGGGATTTTTTGCATGATGGTTTTGAAAAATAAAAGCACATGTCTTATGACCTCTAATGACCTTCCACTCAAGTGTAATTGAAGCTTCCAAAAGCTCTTAATCGATGGAGTTTGAATCCATTGAAGATGACAAGTGAAGATATGAAAGACTCAATTATAGTGAAGGTCATTGAGGGCATGTATCGATGAAATTGGAAACATTTCCCAATAGCCAATGTTATATGCCTCAAGTGCAAATGCAACCCACAAACGACACTTGGGGTAGAAATCCTAAATTTTGGCCACTAAGTTACCTTTCTCAAGTGAAAACAAGGGACTCTTAGCCTCCATCAATCAAGGGTCGCAATTAAACAAGAGCTTGGTCTCTCAAGGAGACTATCAAAAACAACCTAACCTTAGTGTATGACTCCATAAGGTGTCTCCTTGTCTTGGATTTTTCACACTTGAAGTAAAGGATTTTTAAGCTCCATAGGAAAAAAACTATGTTTCAAATGAGAAACAACTAAAAGGAGTTATTTGGATGTCGATCCCACAATCCTAACTTAGACTATCTATTATTGTGTAACCTCAAATGGAGGAATTAAGTGCGTTAGATGCTTATGTTGGTCAATTTTAGGGGGCTATACTAGCATCATGAACCCATGGATTTACTTGGTGGTGTCGTGAAGGAGTTATTTCATACTTTTCACCCTTTATGATTCACTAAGATCACTTTATGGGTGCATGGTGAAGATCACACCCAAGATAAAGAAGACGGTTTAGGCCATTTGTGTGTTCTTCAAGCGGAGAAACAATAATGTTTGAAATTAGAGTGCTTGAAAGCAAATTGCAAAAAAAATTTAAACAAATTTGATGAAGACAAAATATGTGAACTTTTGGGGTTCTTGTTCCATCTAATTAATTTCTAAATGTTGTGAACTTTTGCAAATGATAAACCACACTGCATATCAAAATGTGCAAAGGGGGGTATTTTACTCTCTCGCCTTTTTCTGATGTGCCAAGATCACTTGTGAGCATAAGGAAAAGAGCATACTAGATGTTGGGAGGGATTTTAGGTCCCTTGTTTGTGTGAATTGTGACAGTAGCAAAACAAATGAAGTTCTAAGATATGCATCCATGTGGCAAGTGTTGGAAATAATGATTCCTCCTCCTAGCTACCATGCAATTTAATGACTATGCAAAACAAAAGTTGAAACAATAGCTTATAATTTCTATGAAAATACATTATGTTATCTAAACTGCAAGGAGCCACTACCCAAATCCCCCAAAAAAGATTTAGGATAACTTGTATGGCATGTTACAAGGACAGTCACACAAGTTTTGCATGATGATAGATCTACTAACTATGATATAAATTTATGCAGTCGATACTTGGTTAGGCCATGAGACTATCATGGAAGTCAAAGACTCTGACATGCAACTTGCACAAAACATAAAGAAATAGTTGTGTAAGTCACTGGGATGATGAAAAATGTAATTTATTGAAATCCAATAACTGATGGTGATTGTCAAGTTAAGTTAAAAACCGATTAATGATCCTAAAAGTCACCAGAGTTTAGAAATCAACTAAACACAACCTAAGAAGTAAGATTAAAGCATCTAAACCCAAAGTGGAGTCACCTATTAGTGTTGGGGATTTTGTTTCATTGGTGAGCAAAACCCCCTTTAGTTATGTCATAAGCTAAACAGAAGACAATGGCTAGTTGTGGGATAAGCACAAGAGTACTATAACAAGAAGTAAGTAAAAATGTAGCATGCATGCAACTATATTGCAAATTTATCCACAAGAATGTTATTTAAACACAAAAAATGGAGGGAAACAACAATACTCATAAATTAGTCAAATGGAAAATCATAAAATGTGTAATATCACCTAATGAGAATATTAGAGGGAAGTGTTCTCCAACACTCTCCTTGAGATGTGTCTTTTTCCTTCTTGAAAGCTCTCTCTAACTATGGTGAATGAAAAAATATTGGTTTGAACACAAGCAAACATGATGGAAATGAATGGTAGGGATGAGAGAGTGAAATGATTGATCTCCAAGTTCATTCCTTCAAGCATAACCTTGCAATTCTTATTCTTCTTCAATGTTGCCCCATAACTTTCATTTACAGACAAATTATGAGCTCCAAAGAATAACTAGTTCCAGTGTGAATGTTCCTCATTCAAATGGGATCTCTAATGCATGATAAAGACCCTTAGGATGCCAAACTACCTAGCATTGATGAGATGAGAGCTTGAATTCACCTTGTACACCACCCTAGAGCCACTTGAGCCAAGATTATTGGCCATTAATATGCCTAAGAGGTCGCTCTCATGTGCTTTGTCAGACTTGTACGGGTATCAAAGGATACCTCGTGCAAGTCTCATGGGTAAGAGCAAAGGATGACTATGAAAGTGAATAAAAACCCAACTTATAAGGTTGGTTTTGCTCATCAAGGTATGTTAAGTAGCCATGAGGTAGTGTTTTTTATGTTGCATTATTGCTAACTGATTTTGCTTACATGAATACTTGTCGAAATGTTGCTTGTGAGAGAAATTGAGATGATAACACATACATTATGAAATTAAATGAAAGAAAAGAAGAAGAAAAAAAGAATTGAATGAGAAAAGGATGAAGTAAGAGAAAGGACATCGAGGAATTGAAATGAAATGACAAGGACACTTGGCCTTCCCATTACCCTCAACTTTGCCTATATCTTCTTGGAGATTGAATTACAAAGAGTCTTTTTAGCCAAGAGGAGAAGATGTTGAAAAGAAATAGTTGCATAAATTGTTGAATGGCCTAAAGAGCCACGATCCTTCATTGTAACCCTACAATTGTTAGGAAAAAAAGAAAGAATAAGCAACCATTCAAAGTTAGTTTTCATGTTTAGGTTTCCATGGTAAAATATCTTTGTCTATTATGCATTATTTTATTGTTGTGTGATCTATGTGTGATGGCATTGTTGTTCCTAGTTGTGTTTAATGAATTGTTATCATAAATTTCAACCTATATTGATATTGGTCTCTACCTAGAATCAATTTTGGTTCATCATTTTGATAATGACAATAGCTATGAACCATGAACCATCCAACTGATGGTGTTTGAAGAGATCAATGGTTGTAACTAGAGATTTGTTGCATTTTCTCAACTAGATTATAATTCTAGTGCCTTGTAAGCAACAATTCACTCCTTTCCCAATATGTTGAGTTTATAATTCAAGTTGTACACATTCCCTTTAGTGCTCAACTGTCCAAGGGTGGATTGATTCTCCCATCCTCAAAGTTATGTGTTTTATTTATCTGTGAAAGATGTAGAATTCACAAGTAAATAAAACCAACACTACAACTCGTTGAGTGTGATAATTGTAATGATGGTTTTATTTACCTATGAATTTTGGGAATCATGTTGGTGAGAGAAATTAGAGCCAAGCCATAGGAATTCATCGTTGTAGATTCATAGCCTTAGCTTAGTGGTGGCCTCTATGATAGAGAGACTAAGGGTAGCAAAGAGCCTATGGTTGGGTGGAACATCCTTTTTATGTAGCAAGTGGGTGAAGAATTTCTAGAAGATGCATGTTCTTGGTTTGATTGAATATGTAGAATTATTGTTGTTCGCGTTATGGGTTTAATTATTTTCTAGTTTGTTCAATTTTGACGCATGTATTAGCCAACATTTATAATTATGGGTTCGTAATTTAATTGGATTATTTAATTAAGTTTGCATAAATTTGCATTAGCATGCATGCGTTTATTATCGAAACATTGAGGTTGTTAATGGTATCAAAGTAAAAAAATTGGTGTGGTTTTGGTGGTTATGGAGTACGTTGTAGCCTCAATAGTGCACAAAGGTTGTTGGGTATGTTACAATATGCATGCATGTGCCCTCTCCATCCCTCTCCTACGTAATCGTTATGTGCCCCCTTTATTCCACTAGTGTTGCACTCTCATACACACTACCCTCATGTGAACTTCTTAATACAATAGCAAGACTAGATCCTCATGTGAAAATTATAAGAACAACACTGTCAACAACAATGCAATTCTTGTCTACAATATTGACTAAAACAATTATTAGGAAAAACGAATATAGTTTCCTACATATGCTACATCAATTTCAAACATTCAAGGCATTGTTGTGTTCACATTCTAATTATCCAAAGAAGGTATTTTGTCCATTTAGACAAGAACAATAATAGAAAAAAGTCGACAAGAAGTGTGTTATCACTTAACAAAAGATGTTTCGAACAAAGACCAAGAAGTATTGTCATAAAGCATAGATCGAACCTAAGTTACCATGGAATATTAGTATGTTCCATGGTCAACTTACAAGTGCACTATTGAAAGCAAAAGCTCCACATAACCAAATAATGATCCAAGCGCAAATGCATCTCTAATCAGAAGTGCAATGAGCCTTCTAAGTTTTTTTTTCCCAATTTTTTACAATCTCTCCATAACTACGAGACTAAAATTGTGGTTCAACCAAACAAACATGCAAGTTCAAATGTTATTGCAAAATTAAGTCGAGAAAGATTTATATTCCATTTACATTTCAAAATCAATCAAAGAAGGTTGTTTTAAAAACAAAATTTTGATTTCGCCAAAGATTCAAGCAAGTACAAACAATTTTGTAAATACAAATTTGGCAAGCCCTCCAAAGTTTGATTGCATTTTAGAACTAAAGGGTGAATTTCATGAACCAAAAACACCTATCACACATTTAATTTAGAGCAAAAGGGTAACAATGCAGTCATAGAGAAACAACAAAATTGACACGTGAACTATAGTTTTTGAGCAAAAACTTGACTCAAGCACACAATGTTACAAGCATAAATAGTTTTAGAACTAAGAATGTGGTAACCTTGCAGATTCTAATTACATTTCATAATCAAAGGGAAAACATCACCAACCAAAATGATATAGAATCCCATGAGGCCTACTTTAATACTAGCATCTAGAAAATCTTATAGGCACTCCAAATTCTATATGGATTTAACAATAAAAAGCCAAATTCCATCAATGACAAGTACTTACTAAACATCTGATTTAGAGAAACATGCAACATCAAACATTTTCTCATATGTATACTAAATTTTCCAAAACCCCAATAGTTTCCACCTCATATATTATTCTAGCAAGCATGTACTCGATGTAAGGCATTAAGGCTATATATATATATATATATATATATATATATATATATATATATTGGTAAGTAAGAGATTTTATATATAAAGGGCCTTCAAAATCCAGACCAGAGTTACAAAAGCTTGAAAACAACCGTGTTGTAGTTACCGAACTACCCCAAGAAAGGGGAAACCAGTTCAGCTAGTCGGCTAAGTCTAGCAGTTTATAGTCTAACAGTCTTAGATAAACAGAGCTAATCTGACTAGGCTACAACTAAGAAAATAAACTAGTAAAAAGATCAGATCCCCAGAGGGGTCAAACACTTGGCAAATAACCTAGCCAGGTGGCTTGGTAGGCCGTGTCCCAAGGTTCCTCTTCGATGGGCATCTCTTTCCCTTCCATTTTCATGTCAGCATCCAAGTTGCCCCCTTCCAGGTTGGCAGCTGGCAGAGTGACTACTGGTGGATTGTGCGTGTGGACGCCCATAGCTGTCGCAGCCTCTGTGTCCTCGTGCATGGCCTGCACCAAGTCACCACCTTCTGGCTGTTGCACCTGTTCATTCCTGTCGACAGACTCTACATGGGGCATCTCTATTGCTGTCGCGGCTTCTGGAGTGGAGTGGAAAGCTTCCTGGAAGGTGGAAAGGATCTGAAGAAGAGTCGAGGTTTTCCCATCCAAAAGCTGCAGTCAGAAATGGAGGTCCTCCAATACTTGCCAGAGCTCAAAAACCAGCCCATAGAGGATGGCCAGACTATCCTATAGCTGCGAGTCAGGGATGGAGTCGGTGGAAGAGTGCGCCTGTGCTGGGCATATCGAAGAAAGGGTGGTGCCTCCAAGGGTGGGCGGGAGGAGCAGGCTACCGGTGCAAAAGAAGGCTCACTGGCTAGGGAATTTGGAGGAACTGCGGGAAATCGTGAGAGAGATCCCAGCGAGCTATCAGTGATGACCAGACATTCGAACCGGGAGGCAGGCGGGGTGGAGGAGGCGAGAGGTTCCAGCTCGGGCTGCGAGGGCTACGAGGAGTGCGTTGAGGGCGAGCCAGGGGGAGAAACAGATACACAAGGCCGAGGAGGATGCCATGAAGATCCTCTCCTTGGCCTCCCTCTTTGTCACGACATTCCGATCTCGCAGGGAAGGCAAAACTGAAGAGAATGTCCCGGATGGACGTGGAGAGCCTGGAGAAGTCTGAAGGCGGTGAGCACCATGAAGGAAGGAAGCCAGAGTAAGCCAAGTCTAGGCAGCTGAGGGATAAGAGGGTCGGGTCGCATGCAGGGGTTAACGTCACCTGCAAACAGAGAAGCCATGGAGGAGACAACAATGTGATTCAAGCGCACCAGCGTTAATGGTGCAACGGACGTCATAAAAGCAAATAAATGCATGGTTTATGCGGCAGGTCTTGGCACGAGCCCGACACATGGTCCCCTGCCGCACTAGCCTGTCCTCTCCTCCTCATCCTGCCATGTAGCCCGCATTAACACCCCATTTGGGGGTTTGTCCACTATCGCAGCCTTACGAATGCATTTTGGAGAATAGGGTGTGCAAGGTTGAGGGATGTTTTTCATAGGAGATCTGGTCCATCCCAATTAGTCCCCAGGTTGGCTAGTTCGTCCGCAACTTGGTTCGCCTTTTGCCTGATGTGTGCAGGTATAAAGGCCTAATTAGGTTGCAAAAGATCCGCTATGGTCTTTAGCCCATGTGAGAGTCTCCAGCTGGGTGAGATTCTTTCCAGGTCCGCTCCATTTAAGATTCTGCTGAAGAGATTGATAATGATTTGGGAATCGCCTTCTACAATCAGCTTGGTGAAGCTATTCTCAATGGCTAATTGCAGTCCTCTGGTGAGCCCCCAAGGTTCCGCTGCATTGTTCGTAGTGTGAACAAGGGATCCTATGTTAATGAGAAGGATGTGTCCAAGGTGGTTGCGGAAGACCACTCCATATCCCACTGCTCCTGGGTTGCCTTTGGAGGTCCCATCAAAATTGATCTTGATGAAGCCGCCCGGGGGGGGTCCAAGAGGAGGGGCTTCTTTGAGGGGGAGGAGAAGAGATGGGAGGAGGTGAGTCAAGAATTGGGGGGGACTTCCAGTACTGAAGGATCAAAAGTTCTGTGGGAGTGTTGATTAGATCTTTTTCAGTCCAGTGCTGAAGGTTGATAGTTTCCAAAATGTTGAGGCGACATTGGTTCCAGCAGTTGTGCCACGGGAGGTGGTCATTCCTGAAGAGCCTTCTATTTCTTTCCTTCCACACCTGCCAGAGAATGAAGCCTGGAAGAAGTTGCCAAATATGATTTAGAAGGGGAGATTGAAACATTTGGTCTCTCCAATCCGTGATTGTGTCAATGATGTTGTCTCTCTTGCGATCCGAGGTGCGCATAATTAGCGCACTTTGATCCCAGATTTGAGCAGTGTAGGGGAAAGTGTTGAGGAGATGATTCATGGTCTCAGCTTCTTCT
>JZKD02S1191271.1:0-12609 GCA_000966675.3 Picea glauca | reverse complement strand
ATATCTACTCCTTATCAGCGATTACTACACAGACATTACTACACAGGAAGACATGTACCAATCCACAAGTCTATGAATACATGTGACAGCATATAAATTCAAGATACAATATAAGCAAAACACTTATCAGAAATAAGTTCAGCAATGAAAGCAACTGCTGAGAGG
The DNA here is from genome assembly GCA_000966675.3 of Picea glauca. Taxonomy (NCBI): domain Eukaryota; kingdom Viridiplantae; phylum Streptophyta; class Pinopsida; order Pinales; family Pinaceae; genus Picea; species Picea glauca. Next base: position 12,444 of record JZKD02S1191271.1, on the reverse strand, counting down.
GGTGCTCGTTTCCACCCAACCGTAGGCGTAGCGACTCCTACTGGATTTACCACTAGCCACCCCTGAGCTGAGACCATGATGTCTTGAGACCTGCGTCTCTCTGTCTGCCCGTGTCCAGGAGCGAAGGTTGCAATCCCCTCCTCTCTGCGATCACTCACTCTGCATAGAGCTGCCAGAGTTCCCCTCGCATTCGCCCGCTTCAATCGTTTCAGCCGTACGCCTTATCCTCTCGCGAGGTCGCGTGTGGCACGATTATCCTTGCGCTGGTCATTCATGATGGCTCTACGGATGGGCGGTTCACCTCCCCATCCCTCATCAAGCCATCAACCTACCGGCCTGCAAGGCATTAAATTCAGGGCTAGCGGGCCGCTTTTGGTTCTCCGGGCCAGTGGAGTCCAAATACGGTGTTTTAATTCTTGGTGGAAGTTAACGCCCCTCTTTCAAGGTGCTCTCCACCACCATCATGGTCTCTTTTCCTCACATCCCCTCTCAGCAATTATGCCATAAATTCAAACCGTCATTTACATTCGTTGACCTCCTCTTGCAGGTCCATTTACATCACATATTCATACTTATGAGTTTTGCCATAGTCCTTGGCCAGTCCAGTTATATTTACAATCTGGGGGAAACAGGGTGTTACAGTGAACCGCGTTAAATTCTGTGTCTGAATGTCTTTTTATGTGATTTTTCATGGATGTTCTAATTATGCATAACTAGATCTAGATTTGTTTATTATCCGATTGATGCACAATAATGATGAATGTTACAATGAATCGTTTATGTTGCAATCTGTGTCACAATGGTGTTGCATAATTAATGTTTACTAATTAATCAAGGGAAAAGGGACAAAGAATATGACACACAAGGTAGATAAGTAGGAATGAATATGATGATACCCTTCCATCCCCTCGTCCATGCAACAACTTGGTTCCTGTATCCCCAATAGATGCCTCAGGTGAGACTTCACTTGCATGCATGCATGTGATGTCGAAAGGGCTGGTGTCTACAGGGTTTGTTGGTAAAATAAACTGAACCTAGGGTCTTATAACCACGGGCCAACACCTCCTAATTACGCCTATGAACTCACTTTTAAATAAGTTACTTATGAAGTGTCTCACTTTTATAGAACAAGTGAGAATCACTTTTATAATGAAGTGACTTTATAAATGAGAGTTGCATGCAAAAAATAACGTAAAAGAAAATATTTAAAGTTATTTAATAGTGATTCACTTTTATAACTTAAGTGAAATTCACTTTACAATCAATGCATGAACTTAAAAAAAAAAGTAATGAAAGAGAGACTTGAACTTAAGACCTCTTACTAAGTAAAGTAACTTTTAACCAAGTGAGCTAGTGCAAAACATATTATATTTATTAGAAGGAGAATTGTTGTTGTTGGCCTTGGAGAGCGTGCTCATAAAAAACACTTTTCACAGAAGAAGTTTTTTTCGCTTCTCAATGACAACAAGGGTTAGATCTCGGTTAGCTTACCCAAAAAATGCAAACTTCCTTCTATTTTTGATTTATCGAGATCGCATAGAGCGCACGACAAAGAACATATATATATATATGAAAACCCTTTCCGTTATGTTTCCGATTTTCAGAGATCGCACAGGGCACGGGGAAAAGAGAATATGCAGATCCAAAAGAGTAGCAACCCGAAAATAAAAAACAGAAAACCAAAATAACAACTCTGCAAAAATTTAAAAGGGTATATTCGGGCTTTATACCTCTGGATTTGACCGAAATGGTTGTATCTCGAGCAAACTAAAACCTTTTCGAGTGAAATGAAAAGAATTCCTGACTGAAACAAGCGCTCTGGATGTAATGGAATGGTCCTCTCAACCCATAAATGTACAAAAATGGTAGAACCAGAGATGAGACAACATAGCTTCACGATCTCGTTCTACGATGGGAGTAGGCATTCATATGTGCTTTGATACCATGTTCGACAACACAAGTATTCCAATAGAGGATGAACATCTTCAATAAACACTCACACAACCAGATCAAAGATCAACACACTGATGTTTTCACGTGGTAAAACCCTTACGAGGAAACATCCACGACCCTAGCCAACGTGGCCACTTGGTGCAATTTATTAATGCAAAAGAAAAATTTACAGAGAGATTTTACAAGAGAGTTTCTCACAATTGATCATCGAAAAATGGCCATCCATGTTCTTTAAACATAGATCATGGATAAATTGGGTGTTAAGCCACGAATCAATGTAGCCGTTAAGATCGAAGAGAATATGAACCGTCAGATCACTATATGTCGGGAACATATCGTGACCATCGGATTTCCTAACTACAAATGCATACTAAAGAAACACACTTTTACCTAACAACACAATAGACCAAGTTGATCTTAGCTAACTCCTAATTGTCTAAATATCCAAACATTTTGTCCCAACAAAGGTGATGAATTGCTCATTCAATGGTCTAAGATATAATTTAAGAACCAAGAAAGTATTATCTAGGATTGGAAGAGGGGAAATTGACAAAGGTTTGACAATGAATTTAGGGTAGGAGGTTAAAAGTTTGGTCAAGGGAAGGAAGTCATATTTGTCTATAGTACAATAAAAGGAATATACTGAAGTATTGATGGGAAAACAATCCTCTATATCAAAGGCTCTTGGAGTAATTGGCCCCCTTTCTAAGGGTGGTCCATGATACACCTTTCAATAAATTTTAGACGTTTGGGTAGTTCCTTGAAAAAAGCTGCTTGTGAAAAAATGTGGAAGTTAATAAGCTAGACATTATCATGTTGCAATAAATTATGGGTGATGGAGACAAACTAGCGAAACATTTGGGTATAATATTTGTGGGTTGGAATTTTTCTTTTATCGATGTCAGGGGTCGATCAAGTGGTGTCATAACTAGGTGGAAGTCTAGGTCTTTACTCTGCACTAATTATTTGTCTGTTTATTCAAGTTTAAGTATTGTCTTCTACTCTCATGAGATGGATATGAGTTCATCGTTATTAATACATATGGACCATACACCGACAGGGTGACTTACTATGTGGAGTTCTTTAGTATGGGCATTATAGATCAAAGAAGTATTATATTGGGAGGATACTTGAAATTTCTCCCTGGGTAGAGATGACATATGGAGTCTTGTTGCTTAGGTAGACCCTCACATTGATTTTTTTTTATCCAAAGGCTTTTCGCAAATGGGTTATTCTACAGTTTTAGCTTTTGCAATATTGTATCCGTTTTAGCATTTTTGTGCCATCATCATATGCAAAGATCAAGCACACACCAATAAATGCACATAGTAGGTACGTGATTGGATTTGAGAAATTTGGTTTCATTCACAATGGTCACTTGGACATCATACTCCCCAATATGTCTTATTCTGCTGAAATCTCTAATAGTGGAAAGTTTTCTCTAATGGGGGATTCTTTTAATTACAGAAGAGAATTGGGTTCAAGTATTGATTGAGTACTTAGAGTTGGGTGAGTCTAAAGCACGATGTGTGTTGTAAAACCCTCTCATCAAACTACTCTTTACCTTTCAAACAATTCATCGGTCTAATAAGATGACGTGAATAAGAAACAAATGGAATTGTTAAATGAATCCTCTATTGATTATTCATTTGTGTCCTAAAAACCACCTATTATCTTTGAACATCATAATCACCAACGTTTTCTTTCCCCACTTTGAGGGTATGCTAGTTAATAAAACACTTTTGACACTACCTTTGGCCATTACTCAATTGACCAAACCTCTAACCAATTAAGTTGACACTGGTTGAGAACGAACCACCTACTACTTTTAAAAGCGAGAGAGGGAGGGAGAATAGGAGCAGCGTATTTTGTTTATATTTCACCGACAATGTATAATGAAATGGCGAGGATCCGGATCCGTGTGATGAGAGAGGCGGAGGAGGAATAGGAGACGTCGATCAGTGGAAGAAATCGGACGGTCGCGATGTGTTAGAAATGGCGCGAATCGAAAGTTTTTGTATAAAAAGGCGAAACGGGGATGAAACAGCTCATTCAGTTTCTTAGTATTCCGGATTCAAGAAGTCGTAGAACAGAGTAGAAGAGAGGAAAGGAGAAAAGATGGCCCGAACGAAGCAGACTGCCCGTAAATCGACCGGCGGGAAGGCGCCGAGGAAGCAGCTTGCAACAAAGGCTGCCAGGAAATCTGCACCGGCGACTGGCGGAGTGAAGAAGCCTCACAGATTCAGGCCGGGTACTGTTGCCCTCCGTGAGATTCGAAAATACCAGAAGAGTACTGAACTTCTTATAAGGAAGCTCCCCTTCCAGCGTCTGGTCAGAGAAATTGCTCAAGACTTCAAGACGGATTTGAGGTTCCAGTCCTCCGCCGTCTCGGCGCTGCAAGAAGCGGCCGAGGCATACCTTGTGGGTCTCTTCGAGGACACCAATCTGTGCGCAATTCATGCCAAGAGGGTCACCATTATGCCCAAAGATATTCAACTCGCTCGCCGCATTCGTGGAGAGAGAGCTTAGTATTTTTTTACTATCAGCAGTAGTACCAATGTTGTAGTTATCACACTACTCTGTTTTTTCTCAGATTTATTCATACTTTCTATTTCTTCTTTTGCTCTAGTTGGAGAGTGAGGTTCATTAGGGACCTTCTTCCATCTTTTAGCTTATCCGTTGTATGCCCTTGTTGGGTTTTGTAACTATAATGTTGACATACATTTTACCATAAATGTTGCACTTTATTGTAATTGGTAAATGAATGGTATGGACTATATTACCACCTTTCAACAATTGGCAATTTACATAAATGGTCTATTTGGTTCATTTTTTAAATAATGTTTCATTAGTGATCTCAATCAAGCAATTTGAGCATATGTCATGATGCAACACCCAAGTACATGGTTGGAAGCTTGTGATAGAACTAAAGGAGTTGAGATAGTGATCAAGACCTAAACCAAGAGTGTTGTATTTACCATTAGCTCTAGCTCCTTGATAACAACTACTCCAATCTCATTCAAATCATAGCTAATTGACATCCATATCATAGCTAATTGACATCCATAAGCCATCTCTTGAAGAGATAGTAGAATGTCAACACCTCTATCTTTGTTATAATTGTGATGAATGATATTTCAAAGGGCACAAATCTAAAGAACACAAATTATTTTAAATATATGTATCTCCACATGACTACTTAGAGAACATTCTTGTTGAAGCTAGTCTTGAACGAATCTTGGAAGATGCCACCCCTCCCATGGAAGATGAAGCCCCCTTGTAAGTTCCTTGTGAGGAACCCTAAATTTCTCTTTGTGCCTTAATTGAGTTTTTTTGGCACCTCAAACTTTGAAATTAATTGGCTATATTTAACATTACAAAGTGATTGTGTTGATTGATAGCAACAACACCTACAATTTTATTCATAAGATTGTGGCATAAGAAACACATTGTTATGTACATCCAACATCTAATTTTCAAATTATGATCACCAATAATAGTATGATGAAATATGAGGGTTGATGTGAAACTACAAATTGGTAGGTTTTATCTCAAAACTCACATGTTTGTTATTCAAATGGGTGGTTGTGATATAGTTCTTCAAGTAGAATGGTTACACACTTTGGGACTTGTCACCACATATTTCAAAGAATTATACATGAGTTTCACTCAAGAAGGGAAAAAATATGCCCTCAAGGGGCTTACATATGGTTCCCTTGAAATGATCTCCTCCCATTGTATGGAGAAGTTGTTGAAGAAAAGTCACTTGGGTATTATTTCATAGTGCAATTCCATACAAGTAGTGGGCACCACTCCACAAGAAATTCACATTGATTTCCAATTGGTACTCTTTAAGCATTAACATGTATTTGAAACACCATAATGTTTAACACCTTCACATGGGGAGCATGACCATGGCATTCCCCTAATTCCAAGTAGTCAACCACCCATTGTGTGTTCTTATTGACACTATTCTATAAGGAAAAATGAAATTGAAAAGATCATTCATGAATTATTGGAGGTGAGAGTCATGTGTCCCAATACTAGCCCTTACTCATCATTAGTAGTCATAGTATTAAAGAAGGAAGGAATTTGTTGCATGTTTCTTGATTTTTGGGCTCTTAATAAGTTGACCATCAATGGAAAATTTCTTGTTTTGGTGATAACCTCTTGGATGAACTTCATGGAGTTGCTTTTTTCACTAAACTTGACCTTCGTTTTGACTACCAACAAATCATGATGAAAAAGGTAGACATCCCTAAGACTTCCTTTTGTACACATGAGGGTCATTATGGATTTTTAGTGATGCCTTTTGGCCTTTACAATGCTCCATCAACCTTTTAGAGCCTCATGAACAAGATCTTTTGACTATTCTTATGCAATTTTGTGTTGGTATTATTTGATGTGCAATACAATATGGGAATACCACATGGAGCACGTTGGTAGAGCCTTGCAACTCCTATAGGACCACTAGCTATTCATGAAATGCTCCAAATCAAGGGTGGAATTTCAAACTGAGATGACTCCTCAAATTTGACGGTTTTGACACCTTCCTTACTTGTTCTCACCATTTTAAAGAAGAATGTTAATGACCATGCACAATTTTTGGCTATATTTGATGGGCAAATTGCTTTGTGACAAGCAATTTGTTCATCAAATTCTATCCTTGTTCCAAATGTGGTTTTGGGGCTTTAGAGGGTGAATATTTGGGTTGCATTGTAGGTCGGGAGGGAGTATTAGTTGATCCCAAGAAAGTCATAGCTATATAAGATTGGCCTTGTCCCAAGATCTTGAAGAGATTCCATGGATTATTAGGACTTACAAGCTACTACAAGAAGTTTGTGAAAAATTATGGAATAAGCTACTAAAAAAGAATGTTTTGGAGAGAGAGGTTGTTGAACAAGCCTTAGGATGCCATGTGCGTGACTCAAGTATTAGTAGTGCCAAATTTTAATAAGACTTTTTTCTTGGAATGTGATGCTTCATGCAAAGGTTTTGGAACAATATTGATGCAAGAAGGGTGCCCTTTGGTATTCACCAATAAGAAATTAGTGATCGCAATTTGGTTAAATCCACATATGAGAAAGAGATGATGGCCATCATGCATGCAGTAGAGACCTGACATCCATATCTCATCTTGAAAACATTTCCAAATCACGATCAACCATCATAGTTTGGAGTACTTTCTTGAACAAAGGTTGTCCTCACTAGAGAAACATAAGAGGGTCTCGAAGCTACTAGGGTATGATTATGAGATTATCTATAAGAAGGGTAAAGACAATGTGGTAGTTGATGCCTTATCTCGACAATTTTAGGAGGATGGAAACCTCTTTGCCTTATCTTTTACCCATTCCAAGTTGGCTTGAGGAAGCATGTTAAGAATGGTTGGTAAGTGACACTATCATTCAACTCATCCATATGCTTCAAGAAGATCCCAACCCTCCTAAATGATATACATGGCAACTAAATACATTGTGATATAAAGGATGCATTGTTTTAGTAAAGAATTCTTCCACAAATAATATTAGAGGAATTTCATTGTCCACCTATAGCAAGTCATTATGGATTTCATAAAATATATGAACAAATTAAATTGTGCTTATTCTTTTGGGAGGACATGAAAATCAGCGTCCATGATTTCATGGTAACTTGTGACACTTTCCAAAGAAACAAAGGGGATATGATAAAGATACCAAGATCATTTCAACTACTACCGATCCCAACATATATATGGGTTGACATCGCTATGGATTTTATAGTGGCTCTTTCGAGTGCAGGTGTCAAATTCATGATCATGGTGGCAGTGGACTATCTCTCCAAATATGCTCATTTTTGTGCCTTACCACATCCATTGACCCCCTTAGTTGCCCAAGTCTTCCTTGATTAGTTTTTTAAGTTACATGCCATACCCACCATTGTCTAAGATTGATACCCTATCTTCACTAGCAAATTTTAGCAGGATCTGTTTAAATTGCATGGTACACAATTGAAAATGAGCATTGCATATCGCCGTCAAATAGATGGTCAAATTGAAGTGGTCAACAAGTGCCTAGAAACCTATTTGAGATGCTTTGCCTCTAAAAAACCACACCAATGGGCACGATGGCTTCCTCCTTGCAGAATGGTGCTACAATGCCTCTTATCATGAAACTACCAAAATGACCCCATATGAACTTGATGAAGAAGGCTCCATTTAGCTTCAACGAGAAGTAGTATTGGATACCAAAGAGCGTCAATTGTGCTAGCGCACGATTAGTGAAACATTGATCAAGTGGAAAGACATGTCACCTAAAGATGCCATATGGGAACCAACCATGATTCTATGACAATTTCCTCATCTTTGTCCTCGAGGACAACACTACTTTTGAAGGGGGAGGGCATGTTAGGGTCCTACCCTAACCTCCCTATTTTAGGTTAACTATGAGTTAGTTAATTGTTGTATGCGCCCATCCTCTTTGAATAAGGCCCATTGGATAGTAATGGATAGTTAAATAATGTACAAATGTGCATTTTATAAGACCCACTAGGTAGTTGGTATCTATTAATGACAAGACCGCAAGTAGTTAGGCCCTTTGCTATTGAAAAGTTATTTAAAGATATAGGAGACTATGGAATATTTGTCTTGTGTTGTTGTATTTGGAGCTTTGCTCGGTGAAAGGTCACCCCACCTTAAGAGGAAAGTGAACATAGTTTCCTTCTTTGGATTCTCTTAATACAAGGGTATCTCTTATATCTTTCATATCATTGTCTCTTGTACCTGGTTATCACAATTATATTCTTTGTATACTTGATTATGTTTCAATTTTAAGGGTTAAGGAACACTACAAAAGGATACGTCTGCATCCTATATTGGTCCTTTCCATGTACTTGTTTGAAGGTTGTTCCAGGTGAATATTTTATTGGACAATTCAAGCCATAGATAAATTTTGACCTCAATTGGGATCCTAGTTTGCACACCACAAGTTACTGTCATTACTTTTTCTATCGATTTATAGGAGGGAAGGCACATGAGTACACTTTCTTCATTGTATAACTTCCTTCAATTGCATTTTCTTACCATATTAAAACATTTGGTTCATCCCTAAGTTTTATGGAGATTCTCAACACAACTCTTCTAAAGGTTATCCATTCTAGGGGTTGATTCCCTTGGAGGCCCATATCTTGCTTTGTTAACCACCCTAGGGACCATAAGTATACCCTGTTCATATAAAATGTGACAACCAGGAAGGTATATCCCTTTTGTGATATGTTGAGCTTAAAATCATCTAAAACCTTTTATACCTCCTTCCCCCCTATCTAGGGATCTACTTCCAACTTAATATTCCTTCCATCACCCACCTTCCAAGCTAGAGAGCTGCTTATGAGAATAAAATATGATACATGAAGTTCCTATGAAAAAGTTTCATTTGCAGATTCTTTGTAGGGGTCCTTATCCATTCTTCCAAGGACAAGGGATCAATGTATTTCTTGACGATGATGGTTTTCTAGAGATCTTTAGTGTTAATTAATCTCCATATGTGTGTAGCATGAGATCTCCCAAACAAATGAAAATGTGCTAGTCCTCGTTCTCCTAAATCTTTGGGCTTAGATAGCAAGGTCCATTTGACTAGAGGGATCTTCTCACTTGTGCATAAGAAATTGAAGCAATTTTTCCAAAATTCATTAAGGATAGCCCGAGGGATGTAGGCAAGAGAATGCCAATATATATGAATGGTCTCCAAGTTTGATTTGACAAGAACCATTCTACCTCCTAGTGTGAGCCATTTATCGCCCAAGTGTCAACCCTCCTTTCACTTTTGTAAGATTGGCCACCAAGAAATGCGGCAAGGCCAAATGGTACTCTATGGAGAAGGTGACCAATATTTCCTATGTGGAATTTAAATAACATTCTATGGGGTCCAAAACCCTAACACTAATTGAGGATTGAAGCATGCAAAAACCCTAACACTAACCCTAGAAGAGTATCAGGCTATGTTAAATACTGGGCCTCTAGGAAAGGAAAGGGTTCCATTATTTTGGTATTGTTATTGTTCCATAGTTGAGCAAAGCATCTAGGATTGAGATATTGAAGCATAAATATTGGCATAGGTTAGAAGTGTTGTCAAGGCATATCCAAGACTTGTATATGTCAACACCTTATAGAAGTGAATTAGATAGTAAGAATCTATCTATCCCTTTTGGTAGACCCTCCTCTCATCTCCTATTGATTCCCCAAGCGGGCCTATTATTAATAGGATCTAGTTCACATAGGTGGATATCCTCTAGTTTTTGCACTAAGTAGTCTAATAAGTGATCATGATTTCATCATTCCCACAAAGTTCACTCTAATTAAACATAAAATTCATATCTCCTCCTATTATTAATTCAATCCTTCTCAACTCATTTACATTAAAATGATTCTTCCAATAGTATTTCCTATGGGCATAAAAGCAGTACATGTTGATAAGAGAGAATCTATTCTTAAGTTATTTGGTGAAGAAAATTGTATAGATTTCTGGTGAGAGTTTGGAAGAACCATGGAGGGTTAGAGAATCCCTCCACATTGTAACTAAACCCCTTGATTCCCCCCTAATATTTCACTCATGAAATTCCACTTTGGAAACATGCTTGACAAAATCTTATTGGTTTCCTCCTTTGAAAGCATGGTTTCTTGAATCATAATAATATCTACACTATATGTAACTATGAACTTATTAAGGGACCTTTTCTTGTGGGCAGATTCCAATCCCTAGATATTCAGGGAAAGAATAATTAGCTTTTAACCCTCGAAGGGTTTTTTCCTATTCTAAGGATTTTGGATTTTGGATTTTGGATATTGCTTATTTATTATCTTCTTGAATGTCTTTCTTAGCCTATTATTGGGCTAAGTTGATAAAGGGCCTTATATCTTGTCTAGGATGGACATGGGACTAGATGAAGGAGTGTTGCACTCCTCCTTCCATAATTGTGTTTGGTTCCTCTTCTACCCTTTTTCGGAAGATTTGAACATGTGTCATCTCTTGGATGTATACATATAATCCTTAATTGAGTTTGAGGAGTTGTTTGGACAACAAAGTTTGAGTTGATTCTTTTAGCCTCCATATTTCCCTAAACCTTTTGAGTTTTTGTTCTTTTGTCATTCCTATAGAAATATTTTTTTTCCTTTTTTTCTTGCTTGATGTCCCATAAATATCCAAGCTATTAGATTCCTTGGATTTAGTGGCTTCTTCTCTAGGTGTTGTTTTCATTGCCTTTCCCTTCCCATTTTTTCTTTTCTTATTTCCTATCCAATAATTTGTCCACAAAATATCCTTCCTCCATCACCTCTTCTAAAGATATTGGTTTTTCAAGTATTACCTCCTTATGTCTAGATACCATTTACGTCTCCTAAGATAGGTTGAATCCTTTGATGTTCTTGGAAATGTAAGAGAGGTTTAATGAAAGGGCCTTCTCCCCAACATTGGATGCTTCATATTTAAGTTGTGTCACTCTAGTGTCTTTAGCCTTGGCTAATTATATCATAATCCTTTCTACTATTTTCTCAATACTCTCTTCTTTTGGGTCTCTCTCATATTATTTCTCTTTCCCCTTCTCTTGATAAGGATCATCCTTTGTTTGAGTGTGCCTTTTTTGGTGAAAGTTTTTAGGAGAGTCTTCCATGATAACATCCTTGTCCATATCCTTTCTTGGACAAGTTCTTTTGAAAAGTCCACATCCCTCATAGATGGCGGATTTGGAGGGTATATTGACATTGTCAAGTTGTTGCCAATATGACCACCTACCTATTTTAATATAAATTCCATCACCAATCCATCTCCGAGGTTTATATCCACATAAATTTTGGCCACTAAAGTTGTTTTCTTACTCTTGGTCTATTCATCAAAATATATGAATCTTCCCATTTTATTCTGTATTTCCTTAAATACTCTTTCTTATCATAGTTCCAAGGGAAGAGAAGGGAGCTTGAACCATAGGGGAACCAAATCTTCTTTCTCATTCATTGTGTCAAAACAAAGGTGTTGGGCCTTAAGAGTGAGAGAGAAGGAGAATGAGAGTTTGACTTCTAACATATATGGTTCAATTTAGTCTATTCATTGTTTAGAAATTCTCATTTCTATGTACATTTGTAAGACTTACATGGTGATTTTAATTGAATCTAAAGAACGAAAAAAATAATTAGTTGAATTTGAGAGGAAAAAGCAAATGATTATTTAGAGGAAGAAAACTTTTACTATTGCAAGGAAGACGAAGGATCAAGAAAAAAATTGATGTGAATTACAAAGACAAATTAAGGAGAGAGAATAGTTTTTGGACATATGAGAGGGAATAAAAGGGGGATCACGATGAGGTTTAGGAAGAGAATGAAAAGAGAGAAAAGGAACTCAAAAGGGGGGTGAAAAAGGGATTTGGAGAAGCAAAGGAACCTAAGCATACCTTTCATCCCAGTGTTATACAAAATCTCTTCAGGATAGACATGTTAAGTCTTGATTATGTTGAATATGTAGGTTTGCA
>JZKD02S1191238.1:0-12609 GCA_000966675.3 Picea glauca | reverse complement strand
TGCTAATTATCTTCTTGTATGAATGAAAACCAAACTAGCACAAGCAAAAGTCATACAAACAATACACCCTTTCGTTGCAATCAAAACGAAAAGTGAAAGAAAAGAAACAATCAAATAAAAAAACTAACTTAAAACCCAAATAAAAAGGTTGAAGAACAATTATCTTGACTATAATCAAGATGAAGAGGTCTGTAGGCCTTTGATGACCTTCACCAGGGTTTTCACTCAGTTGATGAGAAGAGAAGAACAATGCATGGGTCTCAAACTCCAATCAACAAAAAAAACCAATAACAATAGTGAAGAAGGCTAAAAAATCCAAGTAGTAAGATTTTTATTCTTCAAGCAAAAGATAGATGTCAAGGATGAAAGGGAAGACACATTGGCTCACAAGGTTACTTAGCAGAGAAGACATAGAGGCAAAACCTAGAAAAAGCAATTCTGGAACGTTTTTTGGGCCAAAAAGGGTTGGCGCTCTGTTGCCAAAGGAAAGGAGAATTATAGCTCTCTGTGGAAAGCTATGGGGGAGTGCTGGCACTTTGTTAACACTAGGACAAGGGCGCCAGTGTCAAACATTTCCTAAAAATGTCAAAAAATCAAAAAATTGCAATCCAACTTCGACAATTATGCTAAGTATGATGGGGTTGGGAGCCAATAAGCTCATGAAACCAATCAAAAGAGGAGTGAACCAGGTATGAAACAATCAAGGGGTAAAAATAGGTCAATGAGGAGAAAATCAAAACAAGAAGTTTTGATTTGAGGTTATCTCCCCAGTGGAGTCGCCAGTTTTCGTTGTAGGAAAATCTCCCTGTGGATAGGTAGATCGCCTCTAAGAGCTTGACCCTAACTCTAGACAGAAAATTCTTAATGTGGACACTGACTTCCTTTCAAATCTATCTAAGCTAACACATGGGAAGGAAGGATAACATAAGTACCTCTTTATCGACGTTTGTCCCTGCACGCTCCTAGTTGCGCTTCGATCCTTTGCTTCTTGCTGAATCCTGTGGACAAAACAAGATACGACCACTTCCTACCCTATTGATATTATCTTGAAAATAGATCTATCAGTTAATGATAAGTTCATGTAACATTAGACACAAACTAGAAAGAAACAGGCGAAGTGTGTCATATTGATGAGAATAATGACAACAATACTTACAATCGTAGATGCGAATGCGACAGCTTCGTCGAGTCCTCTTCATCTAACCCTTGCCTGAAATATCCACAACCTGGACAACAACAACTTCATTGATCACTCTCCTTTGGCTAACTATGTATTTTCTCCAAGATCATAAGTTTCATACCAGCAGTTCTTCCCCCTTTCCACCATCATAGAGCCTGCTTATATAGGTTAAGAGGGGCTTAACCTCTTGAGTTATCTTTAGAACAAGTTGAGAAATTCCTCCCCAAATTAGGGATCTCTTGATGAAACCAATAATTCGAACACAACTGCCTCCTAATCTAGAAATATCCTCCCCTTATTCTCCTCAACGGGCCAACTACTGCCTCATATTAGGCAGCGCTCCCTTAGAACGGGCATCATAGCATTGTAGCGCTCTCTGGTAAGCTTTTGGAGGGCACCAACGCTCCCAAGATGAGCAGCGCTCCTTCAGAGGGGGTAGGAAAGAATTATAATGCTCCCTGAAGCCTTGTAGGGGAGCACCAATGCTCCTAGAGCAGATATAAGGGAGCGCTCCCCCTCAGAACCTTTGTTTTAGAGCTCTCTTCAGGTGTCAAGAGTTATTTGACTTCAGTAAACCAGTTCTTCTTCTCCAAATCAAGCACATGGGATGTTTTAAGTGTCTCCTTAGTGTCATCGGCATGGAAATATGCTTGAACATCATTTGTGACACTTGTGACCAACTTGCGACACTTACGAAAGTTGTAAGGAAGATGCGACACTTACGACGATTGAGAGGAACATGGGACACTTATCCAGCTAAGTAATTTTGACGTGTAACAACTATGGCCCTTATAAGGTGTTGAAAAATATTAGTACTATGGGATACACATTGGATTTTCCTGCATCTTCACGAGTACACCCAGTTTTCCAAGTTTCATGCTTAAATAATTTTACAGGTGACAAGATCCTAGTTCAAACTATATTGCCAAAACTTGATGAGGAGGGAAAAATCATATTGGAGCCTAAAGATATCACTAACATTAGAATTTTTCAGTTGAGAAATATATTCATTTCAGAGTATCTCATTAAGTGGAGGAAACTACATGCTGAATATCCCACTTGGGAAGACAAATATTTTATACAGAAGAATCCAAAATTATTCAAGCGTTGTGGACAACACTTTTCTGAAGGGGAGGGGCTTGTTAAGCCCTAAATAGTGGCACGTTGCCCCTTAATTAGGGAATATTACATTAGTAATGTTAATTTATTTATGTTAGCTTGGGTCCATTAGTTGTAATTGTACCTCCTAGTATCGTATATATACCAAGGAGACCTTTTCATTTGGAACCATCTTTCATTTGGAAATATATGTGGTGTATAAGGAGGTTTCCCCCTTGAAGAGGCTTATTATCTGAAATTCTCTCTTTTTCAAGGTATTGAGTACTTATTTTGATTTTTTTCTATGTTATCTTGGTATTTGGTTCCTAACAACTAATTGGTTTATAGATGCATGTGACACAAAACCAACAACACCATAAACATGGGGTCCTGGGTTTGGATTCCTTGGAATAATTGATGATCTAGTATAATTTGGAATGATGTCATAAAGTGTACCTGACCATGAATAAATAAATTCCAAGTTTTGGGCACACAAAAATGGCCTACTCCTCAGTGGTTTCCCCAGCCATATCTACATCCATGGTAATGGGTGGTAAGAGGGACTTGGTGAACTAATCCATAAGGAGTTTATCTGGAATCTAAGTCTTAATCATCCTATGTCTTCATTTCCACTCATGTAGATGATCTGAAATGTGAGTGGAATTATCTTGACATAGTGAAGTCAAGAGATCAGTTCCTATCTCATGCCATATGGGTAGTTTTTTATGCGTTAAGAATGCCATTTCTAGTACCATTTGGAAGTGGCTCTGGTTAGTGATCTCTCGAAAAGATGAAACCTCACACTATCGCCCATCAATGAGTTGTATGAGTACTATAAGTGATATGTCATGATGTGTAGAGGGTTCCTCTTCTGGATTTCTATCGAATTTTGGAATATCTGATGACAAATTGGAAGGAATTTCCAACCATGATGGGTCATGAGAAATAGGGTCATTTTTATCCGTGACAAATCCAGTAAATCTAACGTTGCGAGGAAAGACAATAGTGAAAATGAATACTGGGAGGGAGGTGAAGTATTTTTTGTCCTATATGGACCTTGTGTTCCCCCTATGTTGGTACTACTGGAGGGTTGGGGATCTCCTGAAGAGTGAGTTCCTACTGGGATGGTGGCATTTCTAGGAGCATAACTATTCCCAGAACCAAATATTCCCCCAGGGAGATTTCCTCCAGGGATAAATGTGGACCCTTGAGGAAAGTAATTCCTAAAGTTAGTCCCAGGGAAGAAACCCCCAGGTCTTGATGTGGTAACAAAGGAAAAACCTCCCCAAGGAGAAAACTTTCCCCATAGGGATGTGCTCCTAGGGAAAGGTGTGCTTACCAATGGAAATTTAAAACCTCTTGATTTACTACTATCCTGATCTTGGCTAGGGATAGTCCCAAAACCACTAGACATATTCCACCCAAAAGGTGAACTAGTTCCTAATGATACCAGGTTGCTCATAGGAATGGTGGAGGTGGAAGTAATTCCACCCCCGATGCTGAAACCAAAGCTCAACCCCCAATGGAATAAGATACAAAGATGGGAATCAAGATAGATGGGATGGGTATATAAATTCTCAGTAAAGTAAAGGATGGAAATGATGACATGAATTGTGTCCCCCAGATTGCGAATCCAAAAGAGAATGGTATGGATGGTGTAGATATAATGGAGCTAAGGGGTGGCAACATAGACATCACTAGGATGCTTCCTAGGGTATTTCCTCCTATCCCACTTGAGGATAGGCTCATAGCCTCAACTAAACTAGAAGAAACACTTGTTCCTAACATGGTGGGAGGGTGACTAAACAAAGAGAAAGGTGCACTAAAAATTTCCCTCATTTGGACAAGTAGAGGTGTGTTTGACTCATTCAAAGGAGTATTAAAATTTTGTGGAGGATGTTCATATACCACTTCTACCTTGACTAAACCAGTCTCATCGAGCCAAATTTAAATCCCTTAAAAGTATTTTTCAACTATCTCACACCTCTTGATAGGTAGTTGTTCCTCTATAATGGGTTCAAGTCCTCGTAGTCGACGGGACCAGAGTGGTAGTTCAACCAAAATGAATATACTATGTTAAAATACAAGCACAATTCAACGTATGGCCAACCTAGAATCGGACTCAAAGAGCACACCCCTAATCAAATCTAGGATAACAACAAGAAAACCAATTGGCTTAGGGGCCTTCCGAAAACCAACCCGATGGGGGAGATGAAGTCCCCACAAGATTGAATAGTGAAGGTATGAGGAGTATTTATGATGATCTATGTGAAACAAACCTGACCAATGAAGGTACCCTTTATTAAGGTGGAAAACCTATGGGGGAACTAAGAGCACAAACGAGTGTCTTCCCCAGGTACTACAAGAAATTCCCACCTGCAGTCATCTCTATAGATACCTAGGAAAGGACACTAAAGATACCACCTTACAATCAATGATAGGGAAAACAATTATAGGTCCAGTTGCATATAAGAGTAGGGTAGCTAAGCCTGAAGCTTTGAATGTTTTAACCAATAGAATTCTTGTATACGTATCAATAAGAGCGTTATCACAAACACCAAAACAAGAAGAGAAGAGTAATCTCCCTACTTGCCTCGATGTGACCTTGTTTTTAACTCCTATGTTAGAGGAGGTTTTCGACACACTGGTTACAAGGATGGATTTGAAACTCCTTAATGACTTCTAGGTTTTGTTTTTTGGCCTTGGAGAGTTTACTCTTCAATCCTAATCCAAGGCCCTAATCCTATCTAATGTTGGTTTACTATCAAAAATAAGATGTCTAATTGATTTTACATTAAAATTTATTTTTAAGGATTTTTCTTAAGGCCAAGGTTAGTGGATGAAGATTTATTTATGTTTTGACTCTTGACCCAACCAGGCAATTGCAAGAATGACAATGTAGTTCGTTCACTTCGATGAACTCTATCTATGGGAGGGAGAGAGATTCTTTTCCTTTTCTTTGCAAAATTTTAGAAGCACAACCTCACACACACCGAGAATCCAACAAGTACTTTATATATATAGCCAAAAAATGATCCTAATGCATTCTCTTCACTAGTGCTTCAAAGGAAAATCTAGCATGCAACAAATATTTTTGTCTTTTTGATATTTTTCGAATTGAAATGTAACAATTCTTGATCTAAGCAAGAAAAAGAAATGCAAAAGGTAAAAAAAAAAAACAATAAAAAAGTGAAGGGGATTTAGGATATTGGGAATGAGACTGGATCAGACCACTCTAATGTCACTATAGAAATCACACCAAAAAATTTAAAAAAATCTAAAGGAGATCTAGAGTTTGGGAGGGGAAATTTGCAGGGACTGTAATGCACTATGTATTTACCAAAAGCCTATGATGTACTATATCAAAAGAAAGCCCTGAAAATAATATTTCTCATGGATTTGTTCTTGATACAATCTAAATTCTATATCAAAATATATTATCCAAACATTCCACGTGGTTGTCTTAGAAAATTTGCAAAATAGCTAATTTTAAATCAATGATAACATTGCTTTTTGAAAATTGTTCTGGATGATTTTAAAAAACAAAATGGCTAACATTTCGAGAGGAATCTAGATATGTATCTAATTCCTTCAGATTGTGCAAAAAAAATTAGATAATTGTATCAGAAGGATGTGACCCTTTTTTAGAGGAAAAACTCTTTAAGAGAGCCAAGGAAAAAAATCAAAGGATGTACTGAGTGGAATCACCAATTATGTTATGGGAAAAATTCTTATAGGGATCTCACTGGTTGGAAAACAATATATCCCTAGGATCCACCTTTGATCCTAGATATAAAGTGGTTTATAATTCTATTATTATTCTAGATCTATATTCAAACACTTGGATTCATTACTAACCTAAGGACTTATGGAGACTTCATACCTTTCTTGGAGGTTCTCCTTCATATATCCTGGATGTTTGTAGTCCTAAAACTCCATCTCCAAGCTCCAAAAACTACTTCCTGCATACAAAATACATGAATACCTCTCTATATCTCTACTTTGGATTAGAATCATGGATCTAATTGACTCTACTCATATATATAATAGAATGAATCAGATCTAAACATTTAAGAATCGAACACAAATGATATGGAGGAAAACCAATGATCTATTCATTAACATGAAAAAATTACATCAATTCATACCTTAAATGTTGACATATTCCTTCTAGTTTCATTTTCTCGATGCTTATCCTTAGCCTCTTGAGCTACTCTCTCTATTTTTCTAGCATAACCACCCTAAAAAATCTTCTTTCCATCTCCTTGATTTGGCCTCTTCTTACAGGATTTTAGAAGAGATTGAAGATAGGATTCATGAGATGTGAATCAGGTCGATACAAGTCATGGATACATGGATAGCCTGATATTATGTGAAATAATAAATTACAAGTCATATATAGGCTTGATGGAATGTGAACTAAGCAATTGCAAGTCATGCACAAGTTTCATGCTTAACTATGAGCTTTTGCGAACCTATTATGAACTTTTCTCCATTATGAGTTTTTTTCTCAAGTTCCATGCTCAATTATGAGATTTTTCCAACTCACTATGAAATTTCTTTTCAATTATGAGTTTATTCTCAATTATGAAATTATTCTTATCTCATAATTATGAAATTGTGGAGAAATAATTATTTCCTTGTGAAATAATTATGAGAATTTTACTCAATTATGTATTTCTAGCCTCATGACATCTAATAACATGATTTCACAACCTATGGTGGAAAATACAAGTATAACAACTACTGACACATATTTTAGAAATTCCATCAAACTCATGCACACAAACATCCATTCCCTCTAGGAATGATCAATAATTCCTCACAACCATGTAACAATGGATCTCTACCTCCATCCATTTGTTTCCATGCTCATACCAAGAGAACATAGATGATAAATAATGAGGAAAATATAAGAAACAAAGAATGAACAACAAATAAAGGATCCACATGATGAAAAACCAACAAAGAACAACACCAAATAACTAGCAGGCTAGGTTTAAATAGAAAGGACATGGTATCCCCAAGAGATTCACACACCCCAAGAGACAACGCGGGCTCCCTAAGAGACTCACGTGCCCCTTCCCACAACCATGGGTAAATAAAATGAATAATAAAAGTATCCCCCATCCCCCCTCTCTTGTGGAATCATAGCCCCCTTTCTCTTTTCCTTGTCCATCTGGCATCCAATGATGTATTACACACACACACTGAAATTATTACATTTCTAGGAACTCTGGCCTTTCAACTTTTATCATCTCATCAACCTAAGTCACAATTTCATAATACATTCTAGTTCAGAGGGATCAAAAATAGGGGTGTTACATCCCCCTCCCCTTATTTTTGGCATTTTCCTCACTGCACAACACCCTACTGATGTTATTGACATCACAAATATAGGTTTTCCATATTTTAACTAGACAATAAATCTAGCCAATTCTTATATACATAAGCACTCCAGCCTAAAACTATGCACAGATAGTCACTTCGGCCCAAAAAATGTGTAAGGAT
Organism: Picea glauca; assembly: GCA_000966675.3. Lineage (NCBI taxonomy): Eukaryota > Viridiplantae > Streptophyta > Pinopsida > Pinales > Pinaceae > Picea > Picea glauca. The sequence continues at coordinate 4,820 of JZKD02S1191238.1, read as the reverse complement.
ATCACCGTTTATATTTTTAGCAGTAGTCCCAAACAACAAGCTCCCATTCCCCATCGTCTTGTTGTAGAATGTGGTGAGTATCTGTACAATAGATATAGCTAGTAAAAGATTAACAAAGATATCTTGCAAAATTGAGACGATGAGAGAAAAATTGGAGAGAAAAGAATAGAAATGTATTAATCGTATTCCACACTCAAAGGGTGAATAATTTACAATAGATATAGGCTACATGATTAACTCATGCTCCATAGTAGTGATATAGAGACATCTAGACACTCACTGATAGACACTGGAGTCAACTTCCACCTAGTCCTAGTTAATTGATCCATGCAACAATTAGTTAATTGAGTCACACATATGGAAGTGAGAGAAACACATGCAACTGTTGGTTATAAAACTAATATTTTCATGCATGAGTTACTTCCACTAGTATAATTAAGTGTAATTGAGTGTAACTGAATATAAATTGAAGAGGAGCTCTCTATTTTGTAGGGGAATATTCTCTAGAGAGAATATTATCATCTAAGGAAGTCTTCTCAACATTGGACTATCAAACTTAGGAAAATAATTCTGGGTGAGTGTGAAATATCTCCAACACCCCCCCTGAACACTAATAGGGTGTACATGATGAATAGATCTCAAAAAACAAGGCCATGTTAGGTACCCATTGTACAATACATATAGGAATGAAACACTGAAAAAATGAGGAAATAAGGAAAATCTCATAGGAAAACCCCCCTCAAAGTACAATGCATAAAAAAAATGAGAAGGAACAAAAATCAGTTGCTAAGTAACTATGTCCTTCACTCGATGAAGACCTCGAAACTTTGTGAGTTTGTGTTGATTGAATATTTTGTTGAAGATGCAAATGTTTGCATGGATTTGTTGAAGTATATTCACCAGTGAGATGTCCACACATATCCACTTTCTCTTTTTGTAATGAAGAATATCCAAATGAAGTTTAAATGAAACTTTGAAAATCATGAGGTCATTCCAGAAAACCGCTAAATTTTTTTTGATTGTAAAATGCTCATAACTTCACTTCCTGGACTCCATTTCAGATGATTGTTTTTTGAAATTGGGTATTTTTCCAAGAGGAATTAAAATATCCAATACGTTTATGAAAATTCTACTCAGAAATTTTCATAATTGAAGCTAATGTGTGTCGCTCCATTTTTGGTTCTTGAGATGCATGCATGGGAGTCTCTACATGTGGCTCCTGTGATGCATGAACATGGCATGAAAAATTGGTTGCATGTGGCTCCTGATATGAATGGATGATATCTTCCATATGTGATTCATAAAACATATCTAAAATGGAGTATACATCATCTTCAATGAATGGAACAAACATTTATGCAGATGCATGTGTAGAAGGCTCTTCAAACCAAGAGGAATGATATTCCAGTGGATTTTATACTATCTCTATCTTGTCAATATTTTTTATGAAATATTTCTTATTCCCAAATAGAACCTCCAATTTTTTCCTTGACTCATCTGGAGTTGAGTCTTGTGATTCATCATATACTTGATGGAAAAGTTCAGGAGAAACACACATGCATATACATCCTATGGCCATATCTTGTCTATTGAGAAAGTAATTTTTCTCATTAGTGGAATCAATCTCTGCTTCCATTTTCATGGTAACTTGGTATAATCCTATAATTTTGAGAAGAATTATAATGTTTGGCTTCCACTCCAAATAGTTATGAGTCATGATAAGTATTGTCGACAAGTAAAACATAGATTCCATCTTTCTTGCTACTTTGTTTCGTATTTGGTACCTAAAAAAGAGTGTTGGTGATGATCCTTGATAGCGTCCTTTGGACTTTGATACCATGTAGAATGTGGTGAGTACCTACACAAGAGATATAGCTAGCATAAGAATGAACACACTTTGCAAAAGTGAGAAGATGAGAGAAAACTTGGAGAGAAAATAATAGAAATGTATTAACAGTATTCCACACTCGAAGAGTGAATAATTCACAATAGATATATGCTATGTGATTAAATAATGCACCAAATTAGTTATATAGAGAGATATAGACACTCACTAACAAACATTGGAGTGAACTTCCACCTCCTAGTTAATTGATCCATACAATCACCAATTAATGAGTCACACACATGGGAGAGAGAGAAACATATGCAATTGCTAGTGATAAAACCGAGGTTGCCATGCATGAGTCACTTCCACTAGTCTAACTAAGTGTAAATGAGTGTAACTGACATTGAACTGAAGATGAGCACCCTATTTTGTAGGGGAATATTCTCTAGAGATAATATTCTCATCTAAGGAAGCATTCTCAACATTGGACTATCAAACTTAAGAAAATAATTCTAGGTGAGAATGTAATATCTTCAGCACCTGCACAACCCAAGGTGTGTACCTCCTTATTTTCTATGCATTCCTTTAGGATGTACCACTTCTCTTCAGGGCCTCAGTGCACTCAGCCAAGAATTCTCATAGTTTCAACTCCAAGAACTCCAACTGCAACAAGTCCCCTAGAACTTTTGAGTTCCATGTCTTGTTCTTGAGCTCGATTTCCTTTTGGTGCTCTTCTTCATGAGCTTCCATATTCAATAACAAACATCTCATTTGTATTACACACATATAATCATCATGAGATGTCATCTAATAATTTATTAGATCTTTCCACAACATACACCAATACTTATTATGGATTATAGCATTTCCATACTCTAGATTACTCTTACCTATAAAAATCTCAATTCTTCACTCAGCCAAAAGACATTGTTAGCATATCACAACCAATTTGCAATTAATAATTTCTTAAATGTGTTTTATATAGGAAAAAAAGATTTCCATTCATGATGTTTTTGCTCATTATATTTGTCTCACACAGTAGAAAGAATCAACCTTCTTTATGGCTTACATGCATTCCATATTGATTATCGTTCTACATGCAATTTTCTCAATTTCCATGCAATCAAATAGATTGTCGGTAATTTTAAATTATTTCCAAAACTAATTTATACATAAATAAAAGGTTTCGGGCATGAGGTTTATGATCATAACTTTTTTCTCTTGCAATAGTAGAGACCAGTCTTCCATATGGTATTACATTATTTCCATATCCAACACCACTCTAGATGCAATTTTCCTCAACCTTCACTCAGCTAAACAATCTTCCAGCACTCATGTGTATTATCATTCTACCTTTGTAGCCTTTTCAACAACTCAAAGAGTGATCTCATAATTTTAACAAACTAACAATTAAATCACCTTCAATTATTATTCATATTAAATATAATGCATCTATCATTCATTATTCATTTTGAACACTAGATTCTTTTCATAATGCAATCAATAATTACCAATAAAATAAAAATCAATGTGCCAATACCCATGGTCACATCTACACAATGCATCCCTGCATTGATTCCATAATACCACATAATTTTGTCATGCAATCCACCATGGTGAGTTAGAAGGTATGGCCAATGCCTCAAGACATCATCCAAACTCTTCCTATTTCTTTCTCAACCATTTGTATTCCCTCCTTTTCATCCCAAACAAAACACCAAGAAAATAATTCTTGGGTGCTCTTTAGTGTTGGAAAAAAGGTTGCATCCGAAACATAAAATATAGTAGTAAGGATATTAGATCCTTGTGTGGAATCATATACTTTCAATATCCAATCATGTCATGGTATTCATATTACATCCACTTCAACAATGTCTTCCTCTCCTTAGTCTGGTAATCTCCCAGACTGTTGGCACTACAAAAATATGTTCAATTCATGGATTTGCATCCACATGGCTACCACATTTACTCGACTCAATTTTTTCTTAGACACAACCAATGCACTCATGATCCTAGCTAGCATGTTACATGAATTATTTAAGTATCCTCTTCTTTGTATTCACTCACCCTCTAGGATTAAGCATCTCCTTCTCTATTACACAGTCCCTTGGGCGATCCATCATTCACCAATGCTTCCCCATACATGAAGATTACCGAGACTTATAGAGTCTTACGACCAAGACATCCCTCTAGATTTCTCCAACATGGAATAGCTCACCTCAAAGAATATCAAGACATATCATGGGGTTCAATGTCATAACAATGACATTTTCCATGCTTTCCAATTCAACATCCATCATCTATTCCTTCAGGATACATTTGTCATATCAACACTATCACATAAATACAATAACCATGAGATATTTTTACATCAATTTTTAATCAAAAACTTTTAAATATGTTACCCACATATTTCCAATTTCACTTATCCATGTTCAAATCTGTTCCATAAAATAACTTAGATCATGCAAGTATTAGATCCCTTCTCATAACTATTTGGATTTTCTCAACAACATGCATCGACCTTCCTTATGGACTTACTTTGTTTGCATATCCAAGACCATCTTCCTACAAATATCAACCTTCACATAGCCAAACAGTTTGTTATCATTCCATGCACATTTTATTTTCATTGCACATTTGTAATACCCCTAGGTCGAACCCCGATTTTAAATGTAAATGTAAGTATAGGTTGGTGAGCCAGGATATTTTGGGATAGAATGCCTTTTCATATATATTTTGAGTCCAAGGTGTCTATGTCATTATTAGGCTATAAGAACACTCATATATTAATGAAAATACATAATTTTTGCAAACCAACCAAACAAAAAGAGTATGGGGGGGTAAACTCCACTAGAAAGGGAAATGGGGGATAAGAGTGTAGGAAGGGGGATAAGCCAAGGGTGGTTAGATCCAAGGGAATATTATATTAATATTTCCTTAAAGCCTAAGTTATATATATATACTATTTTAATCTAAGTTCCTAATTATG
>JZKD02S1191216.1:0-12609 GCA_000966675.3 Picea glauca | reverse complement strand
AGAGTACAATCAATATACTCATCAATTCCCCCAAATTTCAAATTCCAAATAGATGAAGGAATCAAGGTCCCACCACACCATAGGGTACACCACCTCCACAACAACACTTCCCTCAACCACTACAACTAGAAGTCTTGCATAAACCTTTCCTTCAACATGGAGTTGTTGCTACTCAGTAGGAAATTGGTACCTCTTCCCAATCCTCAAGAAAATACCAACCTCCATGGCAAGTTCATCTTGGAGACACTACATTATAAAATATCTACATGAAATCTAGAAATATGCACCTCCAAACCTGCAACTGTTAGTACGGTATGTCTCCTTAATCAACTTCAACCATCTCCAATGCCACCCAACTACCAGTGAGCATGCCTTTGATGATTCCACATCCTAGTGGTGACCCTACTCCAAGAGTACTAAGGGAACCTCTAAGGCATATTTCTCATAACCCTCATGCAATGGTCGCTGATAGCTACATTATAGTTGATGACCTTGCTTAGTCTCTTGCATCCATTTTAGTGCTAGAGTTCCTGCAAAACCTGTCCTTCACAAAGGAAATATATGTTATCATTATTGGGGGAATTTCACCCCTTTGATTCATGCCTCATCACATTTGACTTGGATAACTTAAAACCTAGACTCCCCTCTCTAGTAGCATTCCAAATCTCGATGACAATTATAAATGTCATCATCCATTGATGCATTGTAGAAAAAAGAGCATCTACTTCCATCATGTCCAAAAGTGTATGGAAAAATATGGGCTCTCCTAATCTTACCCCATATTATATCACCCTTTGGGATTACGATGTCCACCCATCTCAACCTAAAGGTATTTACCAAAACATCCCCTTTTAGCTAGTGGGAAAAACTTTCTTGATCAACATTGAGATCATAAATGCACCATTGGATTGCAACATCCTTTAAGGATGTAGTTACATGTATGCTATAAAATTAGTCGCCTCTTCAATATTTTGGACTATGATGTTTCCTCATAATGGAAAGGTCATCACTATTAATCAACTCACAAACTATGAGCCTCGACCAACACCCAACTTGGACAACATTATCATATTAGTCATGGAAGAACTAGCATCCCCTTTTTCTGCACTTGGATAGTCATCCACATATGAAAACCCCCCTTTCATATAGGGGATATTCAATCCCATCACTTAGATTTCATTATTATTCCCACCACTGATATTTGGAACAACCTATTATAGCCACACTAACCCTCCCAAAAATCACCTTGGGAATACCTATGTGGTACTTTGACCATCCAACACTAACACCAGACTCGACTCATGTTGTTCTACACCTAGTAAAACCCATAATCACTTCAACAAAGAATGGGACTAGCAAAGTAGTTGAGGAAAAAACCAAAACAACTAGGGGGAATCTAAGAAGGTAGAGGGGAATTAGCTAGCCAATCGTCATGTAATTCCCCCCTATTCTCTATGTGATGCCTTGGTTCATGCCACAAATTTGTGTCCCATTCTTCTATAAATTAGTAACCTTCTCCATCCACCCTAGACAACACTGTTTCTACCTACCTCTTCTGTTGTGGGAATTTCCCTAGCTCCCACAAAGGAGCCTAACCTAATGTGAAAAACAAATTGTGTACAAATCATCCCTGTGTCATATGATCAACATGTGGGCATTACACCCATCATTTTTAGGATCTGGCACACTCCCAGACTACTTTGGATATAGTTCCTCAGACAACTACTCCAGTGCAAGCCATCACCTCTTTACAACCGATATCATATCCACCTAAATTCAACGAAATTGGATCTTCCACTATTTACTATGTGTCTACATCAATGAACTCATAGAATACTTGACTACACAATCTTTGTTGGAAATATGACCATTTCACTTACCTTTTCCCAAAATCATTGAACATAGGATCTGCCACATGTCTGAGTTGAGGCAGCTTTGAGAAAACCTCCCCCAAATGGGATCCCCCAACATTGCAACCCCCACTCATGTATCACTACCCTCACCCCCACTAGAGAGGGTCATACCACTAGTGGGAGATTCTACCTGCTCCACCAAATTCCCTGTTGAACCCTCAATGATAGTGTGCACATATGTTATATTTCTTCAGCTATTGGACCTATGTCCTAGAGAAATCCTTCATTACCCTTAGGTATAGACACCTAACCTCCATCCATAAGCAGGGCTTTACTTACCCCTTATCCATAGTCTCACTCCATGTGTGTGGTCTCAACATCATTAGGATCCTTAGCACCTAACATTGTGTCACACACATGTGATATTTATGGCAGCAACAATACTATCCACCTACTTCATGCCTCTAATAAGTCCCTTACTCCCTCTTCCCATTTCTTTCATTCAGATGAGGACATCATATAGGTTATGATGACTTTATATTACCCATGGGATGTGATGCATCATTTTTCTTTCTTCCTCCCTTAGGAGATGTTTCAACTTGCCACATATAGATACATTTGCATGGTTGAAACTAAAATTTTATCCCCCGTGGTCACATCAATTGGTTTAATAACCCTATCCCAACCCTAGATGATTTTGAAGAAGGAAACATGGCCAACATTTCTCCCACCATCAAAGTGGACATTTCAGTCAAACTAGGGGTCACAGAAGACATCCTTCTCAAAGCGACATGTTCCCTAGAGGAGGTAGTTGCATATAAATCTCTCTTTCAAGAGTTTCATGACAAATTTTCTTGATATTACACTAAGATGCATGGACTAGATCTTTTCATTGTTGAACATCACGTTGACACTTATTCAAACGCATCACCAGTCAAGTAGAAACAAGGGCCTCTCCACTTTTCCAAAGCTATGGCCATCAAGGATGGGACTAATAAGCTTCATAAAGTAAGTTTCATCTATACTATCACAAACACTTCATGGGTATCCAACCCTGTCCCTGTGAACAAAAATCAAGGCACCACACATGTATGTAATGAATTGTGAGATTTAAACTAAGTGTATCGTAAATAAAATTTCCTAACTCCATTCATTGACCAAGTTATCTATGCATGTGCCAATCATGAGGTCATTTCCTTCATGGATGGGTTATTTGGATCAATACAAGACAACTTTTAGCACACTCTGGGAACTTTCATTTACCACGTGATGTCCTTCTGCCTAAAAAACGTAGGAGACACTTTCCACCATGCCATGACATAAATATTCCATGATCTCACCCACCTCATCCTTTCCTATCAAGAGGATCTCATAGATCGATCCAAAAAGTATTCTAAACATTTGGAATACCTCCACACCATCTTTTAAAGATGTCAAAAATACAAAATTCACTTGAACCCCCTCAAGTATGTCTTATGTGTTACCACTGGATGATTACTAAGATTCATCTTGTCCTAGCAGGAAATCATTGTAGATGCTTTGAAAGTCTAGGATATTAGCAAGATTTTGTTAGAAAAAAAGGATCATGGAGAAATAAAATAAAACAAATGTGGAAATAAAACACAAAAGATACATAATACAATAGAGACACATATATACGTGGTTCACCCAATGTGGGCTATGTCCACTAGATAAATTGACAGGTCCTTCCTTTATTATTATCCAACAAGTGAAGGGATACAACCTACAACACACCCATTGTAACTTCCTCTTCTTTGTCTCACAATCTCCTCTCTCAGAATACACTATTCACTCACATACTCACAACTACAATATAATTCCTCATAAAAGAGGGTTTCCTTCTAGGGTAAAAAAACCTAACATAACTTCTACCGTCAAATCTTCAACCTTATAATGAACGATCCAGATTGACTACAAAATTACAATAATTTACAAGGAAAATTTCCCAACAATTTCTCTTCAGGGGCGCTGCCCCCGAACCCCCACTATGGGTGGGCTCCATAAACTATTGTTGCCCCCCATGGCTCCAGATGTGGGGGGGAAATCCCCCCCACAACCCCCCATCATAAAAAGGGTCCAAACTCGGCTAAACCAAGTCCTCTGAATCAAGAAGATAATCATGCTCCACAACCAACAATCACCCACTTGGAGACTGATCACAACAAAGTCATTGCTACTATACCTGTTGGAAAATGATCCACCTTGGATCTGAAAAATTTCTCATCTTCACCTTCATGCTTGAAGGCGAACTGAAACTGAGCAGGAACTCATTTTCTCCCTGGTTACTACCTTTGTTAACATGTTTGCAGGATTCTGGCTAGTGTGTATCTTTTCCAATTTCAATTGTCCATCTTCCAAAATGGATCGTATGAAATGGTACCTAAGATGTATATTTTTAGTCTTGCAATCAAAGGTTGATTTATTTGCAAGATGAATGAAACTTTGGCTATCCCAATACAACATGTTATTCTCCTACAACTTTCCCAATTCCTCGATAAACCTCTATAACCAAATAATATCTTTACTAGTCTTTGTAGCAGCAACATACTTTGCTTATGTTGTTGAAAGTGCAACAACCTTTTACAGTTTCGAAAGACAACTTACTGTTGTTCCACCTACAGTAAAAAAATACCCTATGGTGCTCCTCCTACTATCTTTATCACCTACCATATCTAAATCAACATATCCCTATAGCACAATGTTTGAACCTCCAAAACATAATGCATGAGTCGTAGTATCTCTCAAATACCTAAAAACCCACTTTACTTCCTCCCAATGTTATTTACCTAGATTGTTCATATACCTGATCACAACGCCCACTTCATGTGCAATATCTGGTCTTGTGCACACCATAGCATACATCAAGCTACCAATTGTTGATGAATAAGGGACCTTGGACATGTATTCTATCTACTCATGTGTCTTGGGACACATTTCCTTGGTTAATTTGAAATGGCTAGCCAAAGGTGTACTAACTGGTTTTTCATTTTGCATTCTAAACCTCTCCAACACCTTCTCTATGTATTCTCCCTGAGACAATGTCAATTTGTGATTTTTCCCGTCTCTTGTTATTCTCATACCAAGGATTTTCTTTGTAGCACCCAAATCCTTCATTGCAAATGATTTAAATAATTTTCTTTTGAGCACATTTATATCTTGCATGTTAGACTCTGCAACAAGCATGTCATCTACATACAATAATAAGATAATATAACTTCCATTTTCTAGCCTCTTAAAATAAACACAGTGATCAGAATGACATCTATTATAACCTTGTTCTGTCATAAACCTGTCAAACTTCAAATACCTCTACCTTGGAGCTTGCTTTAGGCCATACAAGCTCTTCTTCAACCTCCATACCGAATTCTCTTTTCCTTTGACCTCATACCCCTTTGGCTGCTACATATAAATCTCTTCCTCCAAACCCCATGGAGAAAAGTTGTTTTTACATCTAATTGTTCAAGATGCAAATCTTCTACTACCACAAGACTTAAAATAGTCTTAATTGAATCCATTTTAACAACATGAGAAAATATTTCATCAAAATCTATACCTTTCTTTTGTGCAAAACCATTTACAACAAGTCTATCATTGTACCACTTCCTGCCTCCATCTTCTTCCTTCAACTTGTAAGCCCATTTATTCTACAATGCTCTTTTTCCTACAAGAAACTGCTCCAAGTCCCAAGTTCGGTTATTTACCAAGAAATACATTTCCTCTTTCATGCCTTGCTCCCACTTATTTTTAGTGTCCACCTGCATTACATCTTCATAACTTTCTAGTTCACCATAGTCAGTCAACAGTGAATAATACAATGAAGGAGAGTATCATTCAGGGGATCTACTTAACCTTGTAAATATTCTAAAAACACTTGCAGAAGTTTGAGGTGCATGCTACTCCTGTTGTTGTACATTTTTATTTTTTGGTACCTTTGGAATTTCATTTTATTTGATTTCATCAAGCACCATGGATTCTGTGTTTTCCTTTTCCTATTTATTTCCATGCAATTGAACTTTGTACACAACCTTTCATTGAATACCACATCTCTAATCCTAATGATTTTATGATTTTCATAATCCCATAAGTGATAACCAAAATCATAAACATTGTATCCAATAAAGGTACACTGATTGGATTTTACCTCAAGCTTTGTTATATTTTCTTTATCAATATGGACAAATGCTTCACAATCGAAAGTCTTCATAAATGAGCAGTTTACCTTTTTACCTATCCATGCTTCCATTGGAATGCCACCATCCAAGGAGATTGAAGGCCCTTTGTTTATTAAGTAAACAAAAATATCTACAACATCTGCCCAGAACTATAAGGGAAACCTAGCATGCAATCTCATACTCCTTGCACATTCCATGATTGGCATATTCATCCTTTCTGACACACCATTTTCTTGTGGTATTCCTAGAATTGTCTTCTCTCTACGAATCCCATGGTATGAAGAGTAATCATCAAACCCCTTGTTGTAATATTCACCTCCATTGTCAGATCTGAGACACTTCAACCTTTTTCCTATCTCATTCTCAACCAAAGATTTCCATTTCTTAAAAGTGTCAAAACATCAGATTTTTGTTGAATGCAATAAACCCAAGTTTTTATAGTTGCATCATCAATAAAAGTAACATAATAATGAGAGCCACCAAGATATGATACCTGAATTGGTCTCCATACATATGCATGCAACAAATTCCTCCCTCTGAATATTCCTTTAAGGTTTCTTTCCCTGACTCAGTAGGTAGCTTCACCCAACTCCACATGCACTTAGTTGTTGCTAGTCGATAGCACTCCATCCGCATGGGTTGCTTTGGTTTTAGGATCACTTGCATGATCAACACCCATGTTGACTTTCCCATAAGGAAAGATTCCATATATTCTACATCCCAAAGAATAAGCCTCATACCTCTTTCTCGTCATCATGTTGATCCATTCCCTTGGACTCCTAATGGTTCACATTTTTATGGTTGGTTATGCCAAAAGATTTACCGCATTGTCATTGGCCTCTCATCTCCCCCAACATTAGTATACCATATGTATTCCAATTCATCATTCATCCACCCCCAAGGAAACCTAGACAAGACCCCCCACCCTATTTTCTTACACTAAATCTAGCCACGTATGGCTGAGCTATTTGATCACATGATTGGGGCACCCATCTCCTTGTTTGTAAATTGCCTAATTTTTTACATTGTTTCATTCTTTGGTAATTATAAAATTCATATTTTTTTATGAGGGAAGCACTAACACTCACACTATCACTTTCGATGGAATATGTTTCAAACCCAACAATAATCCTAGTCTCCCTTAGTTGGATCATCTGAATTGAGTCACTCGTGCCTACAAAGATTATGTTTTCTTGCAGCACCTCATGTACCCCATTATCAACCACTATAATCATGAAAGTTTCCATCATCAACTATCTATCCATCTACATTCACTAATACTCAATCCCATCTTGCTAACCTTTAGTTTATCTTCTTGTCCCCTTGATGATGTTCTCCTTATATATAGTTGGTTCTTTGACTCTTTCCATTATCAACCATCATTTATGATTTTCCCAAGGAAAGTCTTGTGTCATCCTCATTGACCACCTCGTCCAAAGTCATCAAAATCATCCTCCCATTATAGTATTGGTTTTTTTTTTATCCTCAATCATTTTCAAGGGATCTTTTTTTCTTTATAGTCACATATTCATTCATGTCGATACCATCTTATGATTTTCTAGGAATGTCAAGGTATATTGGTTCTCATTTTCATTGATAATGATGAACCCTAGATGGAACAAAGACAGTCACCATTGTCTCTAATTTTTTTGATCCCCCTGATGTTAGACTTTAGCTTGTTTACAAATCAAGAAGGGTTGTACCTTGCAACAATTGCAACTTCTAGTTCTAGTTGAAGACTCTTGGGCTTGTCAAGTTACCAATGCCACTATGCATGAGCGCATACCATATCTACTCCCTTAATGTTCTAGGGACCTCTCTCATTAGAGCATTTTTTTACTAATTATTAATGCCCTTAAGGGCGATGCATATTTCTACATCATAGATTTTTCAGTGCCAACACCATGCACTATCTCATAGTAAGTTCACCATGTTCAGACATACACCCACAATATACATGTCTACTTTTGTAATATTTTGATAATTTCATGGGCACGGGAAATGACTGCCTCATTTGTATAAATAATGTATATGCCTAGGGATGTTTGGTTTGTTTGCAAGTGGGTTTTCTTCACTCCTCCATGGGACATCCTTTCTTCTTGGTCATGGATTTCTCTCTCTTTCTACAATAGGTCATAGATTACAATCATGGTGCAAAAATGATGATGTATCTCGACTATACGATAGCTACTAACCTCATACATCAAGGGGTAACTATTATCACCTAAATCTTGCTCACATAGATATTCAAGCAATCACTATAAAACATTGCCAATGGGCAAAGATGCATCAGAATGATGCTACCCCATGGCTATTAAACTTCACTTCAAAAAGTGGAAAAAAAAAACTTTATAAAAGTGGTTTCATACACAAGCATTTTTCTCTATTGACTTTTGTACAACTTGTGCAACTATTCCTTTGAAAGCCATGCAAGTTAGTCAAACATGTCAAGACTATGCCCAATGGCACAATTAATGTGGATAGGCCTCAAACCTTATCCACATTGAAGACAAATCTTGAAGATAAATCCTTGAAGAACAATACCTGATCAGTGTGAATATATATTTTCTCCATATGGCTACCATGGGAAAGATTCAACTCACTTCTTCTATAACACACCCATAATAAAATTAATGCACTCATGATCCTATCTAGTAAGTAACATGATCCTCTCACAATAGATTCCTTCAAGTCGCCTCTTCCTTGTCGCAATCACCCTTCTGGCTCATGCATACTCTCCTCTTCTAAATAGTACCTTGGGCAATCTATATTGCCAAGGATTTCATGTGAAAGAATAGCACAAACTCCATAGAGTCTTATTGCTAGGGTGTCCCACTGACAACCTTTAATATGACACAACTCATGGTGGTTAAGGCATGTCTTAGGGTTCTAGTGTCATTACAGTAGCATTATTCACATGCCCTCTAGCTTACAACACCCATCATCTGTCCTTACTAGACAGATCCATCATATCACCTATATCATACACTTAAAGTTACCATGATATGTCATCATAAAAACTTAAATCAATATTTTAAATATGTTTCATATGGAAACCATATTTCACAACTATGAGATCATTCTCATAATTTTTTTCCCTTGCATGTGGTAGCATCCAGTCTTCTTATGGACTTACGCTCATTTCCATATCTAAGACAATATGAGCTTTTAGTCAACCAAACAACTATGAGTATCCATGCATATAATCATTTCATTGCAACATTTACACCAACTCTTGAAAAGGTCTCATAATTATAACATAGTAATAATTCAATCACTTTCAACTTTTAATCATATTTTAATGCAATGGAATAATATCCACTATATATGCATTACCAACCTATCAAACATTACACAATGTAATAAACTATTTATGAAATCAAACAAATGTGCCAACACTCATGGTTACACAATTACACTCTTCACTAAATTTATATTTTAGAATAATTATTAATTAATTTTGTTTTGTTTTGTGGGGTGCCTCGCCCCCTCCCACTTATATTATGATGTGAGGGGTGATTAAAATTATATTTATGTATTACTAATTCGTAGCACTCCTTTCACTTCTCAATAGTGCCCCAAGAAACCTTTCCATGACACTCAATTATACACATACATTTTTTGTACATGCATGCATCTACTTAATGAATCAAGCATATGTGCTAGCATGCATAAATGAATGATTACCATTTGTATGATTACATAATTATTTATGCACACCCACTCAATGCATCTTCACATTGAGTTAAAAATACCATAATTCAAACTCATGTGTTTTACCAAGCCAAGCTGGAGGATTCAACCAACACCTCAATACATCATCCAACCACCTCCCCATTACTTGTTTGACCATTTGGAAACCTTCCTAAGTTATCCCAAACACAACACTAGGAATATATTTCTTTAGTGATCTTTAGCGTTGACAAAAGATTACAGTCTAGGACATCGACTACAAGCAAGGAGACCATTGGATACTTATGTAATGATATAGCCTTCTCCAACTCCAACATACTATGGCCTCACACATGGTTGTCTCACATGACATTCAATTTCACATGGTATACAGATTCATAATATGTGTAAATACCCATTCACTTTGGTTATTACCCCTTAACAAGCTTAATCATGAGATACTATCATATGCATGCATTAAAAAATTTCTAGTAATCTTTACTTTCCCAAAGTTTCATTGTTTTTTCATACCCCTACCTAGTTATCAATTCACATGTATGCAATTAGATGTCATCCCAAACATAACAATTAAGATATGAAAGCATAATTGAAGGGATTCTTACCCACTTCCTTTCAAATCACATGTTATATTGACATGACCAATTCATACATATATGGTTGTCAATATATATTATTACCATGTTAACATCCACTTTAAACATTAATTAATAGTTAAATAATAAGATTTAAATCTAAATTTTAGATTTTCTTAAAGTAAATTTTGATTATGTCTCAAACATTCCAATTACATTTTTTTTTAACTTAAAAAAAAAAAAAGCAAATCCGAAGAAAGACAACGAACGGCCTCTGGTCATCGTTGGCCTGCGAAATGGTCTCCCGGCCACCGGGAAGTTGAGATATGTCAACACAGTACGTTTCTTGGAAAAATATGTTCACACTGTACGTTATGCAAGCGAGTGAGTTGAAAAAGTTGGAAGATCACGGAGAAAAGTTGAGAGATGTCAACACAGTACGTTTCTTGGAAAAAACAGTTCTCTGTACGTTACACAGGCGTTGATGTCATAAAGTTATTGAAATTTTTTAAAAATATATTATTTTAATGAGAAAATTATAATAAAAAGGAAAATGATGGTATTGATTCAAATATAATGATTAAAAAGTTATAAAAATCAAATTAATAAAATTATAAAATAAATGAAAGGTCAAAGATTATAATAAATAGAAAAATGATAATATTGATTCAAACATAAATGTGATGAAGTTATAAAAATCAAACTAGAGAGATGGTTCAACTTTTTTAATTGAAGTTAAGAATCATGCAAAATCAACCATAATCCATAAAAATCAAACTAAAGAGATGGTTCAACTTTTTTAATTGAAGTTGAGAATCATGCAAAATCAACCACAATCCATAGGCACATTGAAGTGATGACGTGGAAAATATTTCCTTGAATCTATTAATGGGACTTAGAAGTAACGACTTTATAAAAAAATAAAGTAAAGAGATGGTTCAACTTTTTTTAATTGAAGTAGAGAATCATACAAAATCTGGTTTAACTTTTTTAATTGAAATTGAGAATCATCAAAAATCAACAAGAATTATCTTTCCATGTTTACTACAACTTCATACTCTTATGTGTTTAATATTTTTTTATCAGAATTTTGTTGCTCCAAAGCTCTGAGAAGTTTTTCATCTTGAGGTGTATTTGGTTCATATTCTTCTTCTTTAATATGTGAAGTGTAGTGACTTGAAATAAAAATTTGATATAAATCATTTCAATTGCACAAATAGATTAATCACCAGAACATATAAATTTATTGAGCTAAACATATTAGTTTACGGACAGCCTCATAACACATCATATTCCTTAAATTTCATAAAACAAATACATAAATTAACATACCTGGGTTTGATGCTAATCCTCCGTTTTCTGCTTGTCTTGTTGACCTTCCTGCTGCTGCCTTGCCCGACTTGAATCCACGGACCAACTCTGCTCAAAACCGAGTATCCACTCTGCCAACTAGGACAACTACCTAGCTCCAAGATACCATATGGATATACTGGCCCCTGTGCCCAAAACCCCCAGCAAACCAATGCCCCTGTACTAACCCTTCTCGACTACAGAACTCAAAACCCTCCTCTGTGCAAATCCAAGAGAACCCTCCAAAAATAAAATTTCCTGTAGAATGATCATCCCTCCTTCGTAAACCTCCTCCCCCTCATATTCCTCCTTCACCGCCCTTCCTTTCATTTACTTTCTTACCTACACATTTATTACCTTATCCCCTCATAATTAATATCTTATCCCTTTATAATTAATATCTTATCCTTTTATGTTCAATGTCTTATCCCTTTCCATGTACGTAAGTCTTTAACAAATTAAACTTATAATTTATTAGCCCTATTAATTTAATACCCATGTCAATGAATGTAACATGTAATTAATTAATCAATTAATTAATCAAATTGTAACCATTAATTAATTAATAAATATTTAATTAGTATCATTATACCAATCTTGTTTAATTAATACCATGTTAAGACAATTAATCCCCTAATTAATTTTTACTTAATAATCCTTAAACATTTATTCAACTAGGGTTGTTACATACACCCACCCTTAAGGAAACTTCGTCCCGAAGTTAAGGTATCTTATGGTACAAGGAAAAGAAACATGGTTCACACATTCATAACAATTAACCGACAGTATCAGTAAGTAAGTCAAGAAAACTCATACATACTAGTGTATATGTGCAAGAAATGCATGTGTAGTTAGTACATACAAGTCTCGTGCATGTACTAATAATCAAAACTATCATCCTTTAGTAATTTATGTATGCATCCAATCCAGTCAGCAAGACTAGTCTTT
>JZKD02S1191204.1:201342-216360 GCA_000966675.3 Picea glauca | reverse complement strand
TTGAGGGTTTGAGGAGTGCTAATTCCATCCAATGTATTACACGATATCGTGGGAGTCAATTGTTAAGACAAAATTTCTTCTACATTTTCATCTTGAGATGGTTCTTGTTCTTGTTCTTGTTCTTCTTCATCTTCACAATCTATGTAGAATAATTTATTCTCACCACACTTATGTCCCTTACTGTACTTGTTGTAACAATTAAAGCATAAACTTTTTGCTTTTCTTTTCTCCAATTGTTGAGGTGTCAACCTTGTAGGTTGAGGTGTTTTAGAAGGAGCATTATTCTCTCTATAGATATTAGAATTGGTCCTTCTAGTAGCCATAGCCATATTTTTACTTTCGACATTTCTTACCACCCTAAATTCATTCTCCAATGATTTGGGTTCCCAAAGGCGAAGCTCATGTTGAATTTTATTCTTTAAAGTTCCTATGAATACATCAATCAAGTGCTCAACTGGAATATCTGTTACCTTTATATTCAATATTTGGAAGTTCTCAATGTGCTCTGTAATTGAACCCTTTTGCTTGAGATTTATCAATTGGCTAAAGAAGTTATTTCTCCTTGTATCATCATAGTGTGTTATCATTTCTTCCATGAAAATTGTCCAAGTGACGAGTGATTTGCGAGAACAAATCCATCGATACCATACAAATTGATTGGTTCTAAATATAAAGAAGCAATTTGTACCTTTTGTGTATGTGGCACATTATTTAGATCAAAGAATTGTTCCATCTAAAGTATCCATGTGATTGGGTCCTTGCCATCAAACTTCCTCATATCGATCTTAGGAATGTGGTTGGTCTTCAACTCAAAGTTGAAGTTTCTCCAGTCTTGATTCATCTTCCTTGTGTCCTCATCATGAATTTCATGGGATACATTTTCACTTTCAGTTGTCCTCTCTATTAGGAAATTTTTCAATCCTTCCATGATATCCCTTTTTAAACCATCCATCTTAGTATCCATTATTGCCTCTAATTTAACTTTAGTTAAATCCATCATCCCTTGTAGTTCAAATTTTGTCACTGTCTTCTTTTGTAATTCATTTATGTCCCTTTGCATTTCTTCACCTTCATCAAGAGTCCAAGTAGGACTGTCTAGAGGCTTATTTGTGTAGAAATTCCCTTTTTGGGTGGCATGTTGGCCAAGTATCACTTTTGAACCTTGATTTTGAGGTGGTTCTGCTAAACAATATTTCTTCTATTGTATATCCAAAGTTTCGACCCTACTGGGTATGAAAATTTATTTTTTGTAGTTCTATGATATTTCTTCTTTGCAATGCCATAGGTCTGATCAAAATTGGATGTGCCAAGTGGAATTTACGGTAACTTCCCCACAACTTGTTGATTTTTGTCCTTTCTAGGAGATCTCACTTTTATAGCTTGCCCCGCACAAAATAATTGATATAAATTATGAAACTTGTACCGGAAATACTAAGGACTGTCCACTATCCAATGCAACCATTCTCACTCAATTTGGATACTCTAGGAAGAAGTTATGATTGTTTTACCTGGAACACCTACTTGAGACTAGTCAATAGGAATAGTCGGATACCCTATCTTCCACAGGGTGTATCTACAAATGTAAGATGACCCAGAAGCTGAATTTTGTACCACAAATACATTACTAATTTCTGTGAATATCCTTCGTATTTCAGGGTCTAAAACATTACATAAAAACTTTATAGCGAAAATTCTGCAATGAATCAATTCAAAATGATTCCATAACCCTATCTTACACAGGTTGTATCTCCAAAAGTATAAGGCCTTAGGAGCTGAAATTTTAACCCAACGTACCTTGATCCATATACTAAATGTCCTCCAAGTCGTTCCTTTTGAAACATTGTAGAAAAAAAGTTATAGTGAAAATTCAAAGGTGTCTCAGATGTAGAAGTGAAACCCTAAGACCTTGAGCTTTGATACCATATGTTAAGAACTAAATATCAATATAGAATAGAAAAACCTTAGAATAAGTACTCAACGCCTTGAAAAAGAGATAATTTCAGATAATAAACCTCTTCGAGCGGGCAACCTCCTTATACACCACATAAATGTTCAAGTACAAGATGATTCCAAATGAAAATGTCTCCTTGGTATATATAGGAGACTAGGAGGTACAATTGCAACTAATGGACTCAAGCCTACATAAATAAAATAACATTACTAATGTAATAATCCCCAATTAAGGGGTAATGAGCCACTATTTAGTGATTAACAGTGGAGCAAGATATACAAATTCATTGAGGATGGTGACTTCATAAATGAATATGAATCTGATGTTGATGACCTGGTCGATATTAAGAAGTCATGTCTCCATAAGATAACTTCCAGACCAGTAGTGTTTCCCTACTATGACATGGTACGGTGGATAATCTCCCACATTGATGTTACTACATGTACAATTTTCAATTCCTCTCGCTAAATTGTTGGGTCTTTTAGACCAGATGATATATCAAACATGTATAAACTAGGTGCACCCACAGTTTGTCTTGATGAGAGTTTTATGAAAAGTTTCATTCAGAAGGAAGTTGAAAAGGAAGAAGTGTAAATGGATGACTTAATATGTGAGTGGTTGCATGACACTAACTCTTTCAGAATTATAGGAGACCAAACATACCTTGTTCTTGGATTGAAAAAAAAAACATATTGATAACAATTATGCTTTGTCACCTTTATCGAGAAAAAAAT
This sequence comes from Picea glauca, assembly GCA_000966675.3. Classification (NCBI taxonomy): domain Eukaryota; kingdom Viridiplantae; phylum Streptophyta; class Pinopsida; order Pinales; family Pinaceae; genus Picea; species Picea glauca. The sequence goes on along the minus strand of JZKD02S1191204.1, from coordinate 213,675 downwards.
TCCTTACAGTTTAAGTTGGGATGGGTTCCCCTTATACATTAGGTTCTCAAAGAAGCAGCATTTAATTAGTCTCACATCATGTCTATTGACATCAAACGTGAAGTCCACAAATCTCAAGAAGCACCCCCCAGTTATTGCCAAGGATTTTTTTATGTCAGGCTATTTAATTGATGTTGTTTGTGCAATTACACCTTTTCCCCTATTATCCTGAAACTAGTCTCCTTTTGAAGAAGAGGTCCACATATACTATTCTAAAATGTGGGCAATCACCTGTAAAAACTTATTCCATTATATCTGCAATTATTTCATGGTTCCATTACATCTTATTTTAAAAAATCAGCCAGCTCCCACATTCACTTAGGAGACCATGAACATTATTAAGGAACTAGGTGACTAGTTTATTGATGATGAATTCTCATATATAATAATATATGGGTGTGAAGGTGCTCCCCATAGTATACCCAGATATGTACCAAACAGACTGGCACTCAGGAAGATTGTTTATCAATCAATTATTGTTGGAATTGTTATCTTTTTATCAAGAAGTTGGAAAAGACAATGGCCTTCCTTCCCAATTTATTTAGGCATCTTTACTTTTTCAAACGCAAAGCATACTCAGATAGAGGTGGAGTAAATGGATAGCATCTCACTAGCTTATGGGAATTTCAAGAAACATGACCCAAGGGAAATTGTCAAAAAACATTGTAGTACAGTAAAAAATGTCAAGGCATATATGCATGAAGATGATCATTTTGACATTATTTTTCAGAGAGCTAAAAATTATCAGGAGGTGATTCAACGAATTGATCAAATAAGAAATAGCCCCAAAATACAAGAATTCCTTGATTGGCAGTTCAAGAGGAAAAATGTTTTCTTAAAGGAAAAGAATGAGAAACAAGGTATTGAAGAAATAGATGTTGATGAAGAGGAGGATCAACGATCCAAATCTGAAACAGAGTATGACCACAATGACTCTACATATGACACACAGGTGAACAAACAAGATCAACAAAGTATTGAAACATGAGGAGAGAAGCATAACCAAACAACAACACATACTCTTGAAAAAACCACTAAGGAAAATGTAGAGCTCAGTACCATCACAGGTACTGAAAATTTACACCCAGTTGTTGTTCCTATTGTTCCTTCCATTGATACTACTGCTATAACTTCCATTCCATGAAGAATGGTTCCAATTTCTCTTGACCTTGGTAGTCTTCAACCAATCCAAGACATTGTTCTATCATTGGATAACTACACCTTTGAAGATAAGACACAGATCATTGTGAAAAGAAGAACTAAGAGGAGAAAGACAACTCACCATGAAGAGATTACACAAGAGATAGTGTAGCTTTGGGATGTTGCACATTTAAATGATGAAGAGTTTGCAATGAATATGTTGATGATTTAGGGACATTTGTCAGTGCTAACAAATGTTCAATGAACAGACTGTCTGCTCAGTTAAAAATAAAAAAGAAAAGAGTTGAATAACTACAAGAACAATTGAAATCACAAGAGACCATTTGGTCAGAAAAGCATCGAACCCAACTGGATCATCACACAGAAGTGAATAAAATATCTCTGGATACCATTGAATAGATAAAAACTAAAATAGATTATATCAAGTCTAAACATAACAGACAAGTAGTTGTTTTTCTTGAGGATAAGGGGAAATTAAGCAAAGGTCATGAGAACCAAGTGGACAATTTGGTTGCTCAATTAAATGAAATGAAGATCAAGATAAAGAATGCTGAAATTTTAAGGAAGGAAGCAATGTAGTTAAACAACAAACTAGCATCCCTAGAAGAATTATTCTATACCAAGTTGTATGATATCAAAGAACAACATGAAAAAGTTCTTTAGTTTACTACAGAATCTCAAACACAGTTTGAGAAACAAAAGGAAGCTCAAATTTCATTTGATGATTTGAAACCATGGGAAGCAAATGAAACTAGTTTTCCTTAGGGTTACTCCATACTCTCGGAAGAGGAAAAAATACAAATACAAGAATCAGTTGATTCCTGGCATATCAAATGCTTATTCACACGAAATTTAATCAAGGAGACAAGCAAGATTTGCTTAGACTTATGGGATCTAGATATAATCAAGGATTATTAGATGTCTCATGTGCAGTTTCTTGGCCAATTTGTGCCCTTGTCAGATTTCCTCGAAGATGTGCACCAACAGATAAGCTAAAGAACACAGGGGATCATCCAACTAAGTTTCTAGAACTTGGAGAGTGTCAAACAATTCATCGCTCGACCAACAGAGTGTTTCAAATCAATTGATAATTTCTTATCAAAATTTAAATCGGGACATGAAGAAATTGCTAAAAAGATCTATCGATGCAAGTTGAATGAAAAATTCCTCAACCACCATTGATTTCACCAATGTTAAAGAAAGTTACCCTATGGAAAACTCATGTGCAAGGGAAAAGATGAAAAGTCAGTAAGGAAGTCAATTATCAAGTCAAATTGACATATGGATGTATCTATTGAAATAAAAGTGGAGACAATTCTAGATGTTAGGATCTTTTATTTTCTATTTATTGTAATTATGTAGACAAATCTAATGGTTGGAAATTCTGGAGATTGGCTAAGTACACTATTGTAAAAGCCAATTTTATGAATTTATAGACTTGCAGTGCCAATATATTCATGGTATTTCAATTGTTTGGTATTATTATTCATGTAACTGAAATATAAATATTTTTTTCATTCTATCTTTCTTTCAGATTTATCTATAGAATGAATGTTTATTCTCTCTAATTCTGCACTATTGTTAGAATATCTGAGAAATTAATGTATTTATTCTATTCTTGATTGAATTTTACAAGATTGATAATTAATTAAATATGAGCATATAGAAATAAAATATTCAGATAAGTATTTATTTGAATAATTTTATTTCTAATGACTATTATAAATAATTGTTTCTTTTAGAACCATTTCTGAATGTGAAACAATTTATTATTTCTCTCATATTTAATCATCATTTTTATGCTCTTAGGATAGTTTAGATTTAGTTAGAAACAATAGTTAGATTGCATTTAAAGTTAGTTTTATTTTATTATATCTTAGAAGTAGTTACATGATCACAATTGGATCAACCTTTCAGTTGATTTCAAAATCCTCTTTAGTGGCAACCGTGCCCACATTCCGGTGAGGATTGTCATCCCAAACAAGTATAGGCCTAATTGGGGCCTTGATCGAGCAATTTCTCCACATTGACTTCCAGGAATATTTCCAGGCATCAACAAACTCTTAGAGACCGAGACTAGTCATGTAACGCCCTCAACATTACGGCCATGGGCGAAGCCAAATTTTTTTTTTTTTTTTTAGTTTTTTAAGATTTAAGGGGCAAGAAGGCAACGACAAAAAAAGTTTGACCACACGACAGACGACGAACAGAAGCACGCAACCCAGGCAACAAGAAACTACGACACCATGCACAGGCACAAGGGAAACCGGGCAAAACAGGCACAGAATAACCAGGAGTAACGACTAACCACTCGATGCAACAAGACACGCCTACAAGCTAAGGGACAACTTCCCCTTCTTGACATAACGATGTTGACGAACAATAATAGAACCTCAAGGCACGTGAACCAATGCATGTGCCTAAGTCAACATATGACGCTCAACCACACTCACATGGTAGGCACCGACTCCGACCAAGATATCATTCGCCACTAACCCATAAGGTGCGCCATGATACCCGCATCAGGAATCATGTCGTTCCCAAGTGATAGACGCGTCAATAACCTTGGTGCAAACATAAGCTATCTGGACCAAGGAATATAGAAAACTCCAACGCGCTAAGAACCGAAAACTGACTGGGAGACTATACCTACCCCCACACAAAAGGTCGACGAGACACAAAAGAAAGAAGACAAGGGGTGACGCCAGGCCACACCATCATCCCAGACCCCACCAATCACCCTGGCTAACTGGTCCATGATTACATTCTAATTTAACATGGGTTCCATTCTAATGGGGCACGTCAAGTTACAATTTGTTTTGGCATCGATTATCCATCTAATTTTAGCAAGTCTAAATTATAAATCAGCCTTTAACTTAACATCAGATTAACATTAAATACAATCCAATTGGTCATTCTACATTATACCTTATGCTGATATTATGGTACCTGCAGAAGGTATTTACCTCCACATGTGAACCTGACAAGAATAGAATACTCTGGGAAGCAAGAGAAACCCTAATAAGTTGGCTAATAACCATAGAAGACTTGTCGGCTCAAGAAGATAATATGTATTAGGTTATTAGCCTCCAAGAGAAGAAGTCGTCCAGAAGAATTAATATATACTAAACAGACAGGTACCCAGAAGGAGAAGTCTGCCCCAGTAAGTCTGCCAGAACCACTATAAATACAGGGTGCCAGTCTCTAATTTGACACATCTCAGCAGTTGCAAAGAGCCAGTTTTGAGCAACGCAGTTGCAGTCTTGTGCACAAGTTTGGAGGAGAGTTGTTGCTGCAGCTACTAGTTACGTTTTTGGATTGGACTATCTCTTGGCTAGGGTTTGGACTATCTGATCAGCTCTTGTTGATGCACTATCCTTGGGGAAAGGTGTGCTACCCTTTGTATAGCTATCTATCCTAGGGTTTTCTTCCGGAATGATTCTTTGTCAAGGTTAAGGTGCTCGGAGGGTAGCTTCGGCCTATGGTTGGGTGACAAGGGTATTGTCAATGGTAAAACGAGCACACATCCTTCATATTCTAAAAGGTTATGGACCCACACCTCCTTCATTCAATCTAAATGTTGGAAGGAAACATAGTCGCTAGGATATTGAGCTCATTGAGGAATTGCCGCTAGGGTTACTAGCAGAAGCAGCTTCCAAGACACTGCCGCTAGGGTTACTAGCAGGAGCAGTTGCAGAAAACCTAATCCTCTTTTTGAGGCACCTTAAGTGAAGGGATTGACCTAATCTCTGGACATATCAGTGCACCCTAGTCTAGCACATCTCCTGATACTCTCAGCAAGCTAAGACGTGAAGTTTGATTTTATGGTCAAATCTAGGGTTTGACCAAGTCAAAGCAGCCATGACTTATTCTATGAAGACAGAGAACAAGTTAGATGGAGCCTCTAACTTCAGAGCATGGAAGACAAGGATTGACCTCATCCTTGCCAAGAATAAAGTGTTGGATATTGTGAAAGGAAAGATCGTGAAGCCAGAGTTTAAAGAAGGAAAATAGAAGGAACCGCATAACGTTGCAGCTATGGAGAAGTTCAAAGATAGTGACATCAATTGTAATGTCCCCAAGGCCGAGCCCAGTTGTAAATATTTTTTACTAAATGAGCTGTAAAAATGTTTTATAGGCTGGTGAGCCAATTTTATATAAGCTGGTGGGCTTATGTGATTGTTAGGCCAAAGAGCCTAAGTGTTGAAGGCCAAGAGCTTGATTTTTGTACATGTATCAATGCAGAACATTAATAAAATATGAACACCACCGTGTGCAGACCCACCACGATGAATGAGTGATGGGGGAATAAGCTTCCACATAGTGGGTAAGGGATTAGGGGCTGGAAGGTGGGAAGAGGGGCTAAGTGTTGAGCCTAGGGGCTTAAGTCCTTGGGAATAGTATTTTAATATTATTCCAAAAAGACTATGTGAATAATATGTTTTTATCCTAAGTTCTTTTGGAATGACATGTGAATTCCAAATGGTGGGAGGAACGCATGATCATGGAAGCATGCAACTTCACGGGTGACAAGTGTCAACCCAAGTCCATGCAAATAAAACAGCCGAGATGAGCCATGGTGGGGGTCTCCTCCATTCTAGGCGAACGTCTGAGCGTGAACTGGTACGACCTCTGCAAGAGTCCTCATGCATCTTCTGAACTGGGCATCCCTGAAAGCCGAAAAGCCTGTGGTGATTCCTAAGGAAGCCAGTACATTCCTTGCCGGAACAGTTTGAGCCTGTGTGTGGGATCTCTATACACCTTGTGCAATCCCGAAACCAAAACCATGAGTCTATTTCGTGATTTTCGAGTCTGTTTGGGAAGCCCGTGTTTGTTTTCCTAGTTGGTTGTTGTGGCCACACAGTGCTGGACTGCGCGTGGCTTACGGGCCAGTGTCAGTTCTTTCTTATCCTATGTGTAATCTCTCTCCAGGTGAGGGAGGTGATTGTTGTTGGAAGAGGCAGGTTTTCAGGCCTGTGAGCATCTCTCTCCAGGTGAGAGAATTTGTTGGGAAGTGGTTTATTCCAGAGAGTGTCCAACACCAGATTCGGGCTCTGAGACTTCTTGATCCGGCCTGTTTCCGAGACCCAGAGAGGGAGGTGTAGCATCGATGGACTATGCTTATGAAGGTGTATACTCCCGGGTGGAACAGGCATGTAGGGAATGAGAGTCCGGGAGTAGTGAGCGTAAGATGGCATCCTGGGAGGAATCCTTCCAGTCATTCTGTGTTGTTCTCCCTGTAACCTCAGCCTAGCCTAGGATTCCTTACCTTGGGGTGGAGCTTAATCCTAGCTCGGGGGTGACCCACTGCTGAGCTTGGTGAGAAGCATGGTCTAACGCCGGGAGTTTCGTGGAAGGCCTGCACGTGGTTGGTGGAATTACCGTCGTTTCAAAGATAAGTAACAGATGATGTTTTAATTATGTTTTGCATGTCTGTGTATTTATATTTATCATGTATTCTGTTGTGTATATGAATTAAGGTTAATTCCATGGATTATTTATGCCGTCACTAATTTTGTGTTGACTCTGAGTTTAAATGTGTTTAACTTGTTTTAAATGCATTATTATTAATTAAGCATAAAATTATGTTGTTCTGCAAAGTAGCGTCTGCCTGTCCAGTGGGTTGGATGATGGCCCGGCACGGGGGCGTTACAGTTTGGTATCAGAGCATTACAGTATGAAAGGGTGTTACAGTTTGGTATCAGAGAGTTACAGTATGAAAGGGTGTTACAGTTTGGTATCAGAGCCAAGGTTTCCACACTGAGCCTAGATGGGCCAGTTGAGTGGTCTTTGGACTGAGGGTTTGAGGAGAAATTGTGTCTGGAGGATCAATTTCGGACCTTTGAATGCTCCTGAGTGTCAAGGAGTTACTTGACCATATTACAAATCTCAGGAGGTGTAGCGGTGTTATGAAACCGCAACCAGAGTGGCATCTATCCATGGGGAGAAAGGACTCCACACCAGAAGTGTTGGAGCCATAGGATCTGTTCGGGGAAAAGGAGAACCCTCGTGACCGTCAGATCTGGAAAACATGCGCAAGGTTTAAAAACCCTTTCGATTTACACAGGAGTGTGGAAATCGCGATACGTGAAATCCCAAATTTGTCGGAACCATCCATCGGGGGGCACATGGCTGTCAAACGACGTTTCGACACCCAGTAAACCAAAGGGGAAGAACCCTATTTTCGCAAGTCGCGAAATAGCGAAACCCGAAATTCCGAAACGATCTACACCGTAGATCATAAGAGAGGAACTTGACTGTGTGATCAAGTGGAAGAATAGACCGTAATTTCACGATTTCGGCAAATGAAAGTTCGAGAGGTGGAGATGCACGAACTCCCGATGCTTGAAACACTGAAAATATCTGTTTCGTAGATCTGATAGAAGTCTAACCACTAGATTTCCTTGGAATGGATGTGGACACATGGGTGTGTACCATGTGCCAGTGAGTCGAGAAGACATGCAAGAATGGTGGGACCCGATGACGTCACTGAAGGTGACGTGGACCCTCATGAACGTACCATGCGCCACCATGGTTAGGGGCGACAGTTGTGCTGTGGGCCCCCAGCCCAGAGAGTAAAGTAAATCGGAATTCAGAATTCGAGAGTTGGAGTGACATGGGGTTGGGAGTCACTGCATCGTGAACTCTTGGGTACCGAAGACCCTAAAACCTGAAGTGTCGAGTCCCGAAATCCCTACCAGGGTTGGCGACAGTTGTGTTGTGGGCCCAAGGGAAGAGAGGTTGGAAGTTTAGGAGTTGGAAGTTGAAGAGGGAAGCGAGTGCGAGAACCTCCGGGGAACAAAAACCCTGAAACCCGAAACACCGAAGTTCTGAAATCCCGAAATTTTTGAAGAATTGTCAAGGATTTAATTGTTGGATCCTCGTGGACAAAAACCCCGAAAACCAAAGTTCAGAAGGCTCGAAAATTTGCAGAGCCAAGCAAGGCTTAGAAAACTTAGTGAATTTGAAACGTTTTCTTATTCACGTTGGTTAATGAATGTTGTGGTTTTTATTAAGGGTTTAAGTCCTGACAAACTTCGGTTGACTACACGTTGTGTGTGCAGAGTTCAACGAGTGTCAGGATAGCCGAGTATAGAAATGGAAGAGGTGCAGATTGCCTCCGAAACAGAGGATGAAAGGGTAGGAAGGGATGTCAACTTGGGAGTCGAAGGATCGAATTCTAATGGGCATGAAAGAGAATTGGATAAGGAAGGACATATAATGAAAATCATTGAAGGATTGCAGAAAGATGCCCAGGCTCGCCGAGATGATAGCCGAAAACTCATGGAAGTCAGGGATAGGCAGGGTGAATTCAACTTAAATATGTTGAAGAGCCTGGAAAGAATATAAAGGAAATTGGAAAAGGAGAGTGACACAAGAAAAACAAGGAATCGCAGGACCCCTGAGAGAAAAACAAGATCGAGGAGTGGTAGTAGACATCATCGCCGCTTCCCAAAGAATTCCAGTAGGGAAGCACACAGTAGTTCCAGCTCATCCCCTACCAGAAAACACTGAAGATCTGGAGTGGATGAATTGAAGGGAGAGATGAACAAGATAAATCCTCCAACGTTCGATGTAGAACATAAGAAAGAGGAAGATGTTGAAACATGGTTACTTGGCATGGGGAAATATTTCCAAATGCAGAATTATTTCGCTCATGCAGAAGGAAGAATTGCGATGTATCAATTGAAAGGAAAAGCATCCATGTGGTGGGATCAGTTTGTGCAGGTGCAACACATCATAGAGAAGGATGTCACTTTCAAGGAGTTCAAGGGATATTTCGAGAAAAAATACCTGACTAAAAGATATTATGAGAGAAAGATGAAGGAGTTCTTCGAACTCAAGCTAGGCAAGATGACCATTGATGAATACGAATGAAGTTTCTTGGAACTACTGAAGTATGTTCCATTCATCCAAGATGAGGCTGTCAAGATTTAGAGGTATCTGAGTGGACTGCCACCTGCCATTGGTGACAAGATTCAGTATGATGATCCTAAGACTATGGAAGAAACAATAAGAAGGGTTGAATGCTTATATGAACAGCAAAGAGAAAAGCCTCCTTTTCGGAAGGCTTGGGATGACTAGAGGAAGTTTAAGAAGGAACACAGGCAAAAGGGAAACAAACCTCCCTTTTTCAGAAATAGTTTTCAAGGACATCTATCGTTTAGAGAGTTGAGAACGACTGAAGTGGGGGAACAAAGGCAGAGACAGATGCGCATTCAGTGTTGGGGCTGTAAAGGGAACCACAAATACAAAGATTGTCCCCATAAAAATGGAAAAGCAACAATTGTCTATAATGTTCAGCAAGCTGAAACAGTGGAGGATATGGGCAGCATAATGCCAAGGATCTACGCAGCCCTGGACAACAAGCAAGCATAATTTCAATCACACATGATTGAAGTGGAAGGTATGATTAACAACCGACCATTTATTATTTTAATTGATTCATGGGCTAGTCATAGTTATGTAGATCGGACCCAGGGTGATGGAAAGTTTGCATTTATCAAGAAGCAAACATGAAAAGTATTGGTTAGTACAGTTTCCTACAAGAACCAAGAGGAAAGTCATTGAGTTGGTGAAGTCCTGTCTTGTGGACATGAAAGGGCTGAGCACGAAGGCTGAATTGAATATTATGCCTTTAGGATCTTATGACTATTTAATTGGAATGGACTGGTTGGACCAACACCATACCCTCTCGGACTGTCGTAACAAGAGGTTTACATGCCTGGATGAGGAGGGGAATCGGAAAACAGTCCAAGGGATTCTTAGAGTTGTGGTTGTTAGAGAAATCTCAACCATGCAGCTCAAGAAGTGCTACAAAAAAGGTTGTCAATTATTTGCAGCCCGTGTGGAGGAAGCATCCAGAGATGAAGTCTCAAGGATTGGAGACCATGAGGTACTCACAGAGTTCAAAGACGTATTTCAGGAGGTACCTGGACTACCTCCAAAGAGAGACATTGATTTTTCTATAAATTCGATGCCTGGAGTAGCTCCAGTGTCGAAAACTCCTTATAGAATGAGTACGTCAAAGATGAAAGAGTTGCAATAGCAGCTTGAAGAGCTTCTAAAGAAGGGGTACATTTGCCCCAACATGTCACCTTGGGGTGCCCCGGTCCTGTTCATGAAGAAGAAGGATGGGACGTTGAGGTTGTGCATTGATTTCCGGCAGTTGAACAAGGTAAATGTCAAGAACAAGTATCTTCTGTCGAGGATCGACGATCTTTTCGATCAGTTGAAGGGTGCGAAAATATTTTTGAAGATAGATCTCAGATTGGGATATCACCAGGTAAGAATAAAGGATGAGGACATCAACAAGACCGCCTTTAGAACAAGGTATGGTCATTACGAGTTCATAGTGGTGCCATTTGGACTGTCAAACACACTTGTTGTTCTTATGTGCTTGATGAATGGTGTATTCAGGGACTATTTAGACAAGTTTGTCATAGTCTTCCTAGATGACATCTTGGTGTATTCCAAGTCAGAGGAAGAGCATGAATAACACCTGAGACTGGTGCTGCAAGTGTTGAGAGGACACCAACTGTATGCCAAATTGAGCAAATGCTCATTTTACCAAAGGCAAATCCATTAGTTGGGGCACATTATTTCAGAAGAAGGGATCGTTGTGGATCCTGAGAAAGTTGAGGCCATCCGAGAATGGTCAGCGCCAAGGAATGTGGCGGAAGTTAGATCCTTTATGGGCCTAGTGGGCTATTACAGAAGGTTTATAGTAGGGTTCTCAAAGATAGCTCATCCTATCACTTCCTTGCAAAGGAAGGAGAAAACATTTCAGTGGACTGAAGAGTGTGAGAACAGTTTCCAGCGATTGAAGCAGTTGTTAACCAGTGCTCCAATCTTGAGGATTGCAGATCCAAATATGGATTTTGTGGTGTGCATATATGCGTGTAAGGAGGGGTTGGGAGGAGTTCTCAGCCAAGATGGATTTGTAATCTGTTATGAGTCCAGGAAGCTGAAAGAGCATGAAAAGAATTATGCCACTCACGATTTGGAGTTGACAGCAATCATTCACAATCTGAGGAAATGGAGACATTACCTCATGGGAAGGAGGTTTGAACTCAGAACAGACCAAAACGGTCTGAATTACTTGTTTGATCAGCCGACTTTAAACGCTAGACAAAGTAGTTGGTTGGAGTTTCTGTGCGAATACGATTTTGATATCAAGCATATCAAAGGAAAGGAAAACAAGGTGGTTGATGCACTCAGCAGAAAGGTGCACGAATTACATGCTACAGCCATTAGCATGTACAGGACTGATATCAAGAGTAGAATTTTGTAAGCTGCAAATGTTGATTTGCAGTACAGAGACTTAGTATCAAAGTTACAGTAGCGTGAGAGACCACAAAAAAAGGAAAGGTACACCTTGGAAGCTGATGGATTACTTCTGTATAAAAACAGAGTGTATATACCCAATGTCCAAGAATTGAAACTTGCAATTCTAAAAGAAATTCATAATGTGACTTATGCTGGACACCCTGGATATCAAAAGATTGTGGCAGCAGTAAAAAGCCATTACTTTTGACCGGGTATGAAGAGGGAGATTGTTGAATACATTGCTAGATGTATGGAGTGCCAGAAAGTTAAGGCTGAGCATAGGCACCCAGTGGGGTTGTTGCATCCTTTGCCCATTCCTGAGTGGAAGTGGCAAGTGGTGACCATGGATTTTATTACAGGATTACCCAGAACAAGCAAGAAGCATGATTCGATCATGGTTGCGGTGGACAAGCTTACAAAAGCTGCCCATTTTATTCCACTGAAAACCACTCACAAGGCAGCAGATGTTGCTGATATCTTCTTAAAATAAGTGGCACGCTTGCACGGAATTCCTAAAACGATTGTGTCTGATAGGGACCCAAAATTCACCTTGAATTTCTGGAAAGGATTGTTCAAAGGATTTGGAATGAATCTGAACTTTAGTACAGCTTATCATCCTGAGTATGATGGATAGACAGAGAGGGTGAACAGAGTAATAGAGGACATGCTGAGAATGTACGTGATGGAGCAACCATCAAGATGGGAAGACTACTTGCATTTGGTAGAATTCGCCTACAATAATGGGTATCATGCATTGTTGAAGATGAGCCCATTTGAAGCACTTTATGGAAGAAAGTGCAACAC
>JZKD02S1191204.1:161121-185001 GCA_000966675.3 Picea glauca | reverse complement strand
TTTTCATAAAGGATAGAGAAAATTCTACCACTAGTAAATTAGACCTAGACTTTAATTTTCGTGGGAGACAATTTATTAGGGAATTTGTTTTAAAAATTTCTCATCATGTTATTGGTCCTAAGGCCATATGGGTTCATTCATTTATCATTAATAACACGACGTGCCCTTCAGGACGCACTAGGTGCTCCAAGGGTGCCACTCGCCTCACCTATTTCCCGTGCGCGACGTGCCCTTCAGGACGCATTAGGTGCTTCAAGGGTGCCACTCACCTCACCTGTTTCCCGTGCGCGACGTGCCCTTCAAGACGCACTACGTGCTCCAAAGGTGCCACTCGCCTCACCTGTTTCCCATGTGCGACATGCCCTTCAGGACGCACTACGTGCTCCAAGGGTGCCACTCGCCTCTTTCCATTTTTCTTGCGCGACGTGCCCTTCATGACGCACCACGTGCTCCAAGGGTGCCACTCACCTCTTGACTGACTTGGTAGACATCAAAAACCCCTGGAGTCAATACTCCGCAAGGTGAACTTGTGGGAGACTAAGGGTCTCTAAGGAATAAGACCCTCGCCTTATTGCGTGCTCCTTAGAACCATCGTGAGCGATTGTCACAGTCTTTCCTCACGGTATCATGGGTTCTCTTGAACTAGGTAAACGTTAACCTACAGTTCGAGCCACGGCGGGAGTGCTAGTAGGCTGTGGCATGGCTATTGTCCACACCTCTCCCTCAACCTCTCTGGTAGTCGTGCATGACCCCTTTACTCCATATGTAAGTCTGGTCGACAAGCTATCGTCAGCGTGCATCATCAACGAATCATGTCAGAATATATCCATATCATATCATCTAATCAGATGCACTAATATCACATATAAAACAATCAAACCCCAATGGTACACTTGCCGACTTGATCCGGAGTCCAAGGGGTTCCATCGATGCCTCTGCATCCTCAAGGTCCAAGGTCTTGCACACTCAGTAAAACCGAGTCAATAGCACCAGTCTATGTCAATGCAGTAAAACAACATGTCATCAACCCATAACGTCTTATAATCAAAATCAAATGTTAATAGTATAGTAATCTGGATCACTTGCGAGCAAGTGTCCTCAAAGAATAAGTTTTCACAGGTCCATATATACCAATCATTAGCACAGATCTACTTCAATCATTGAAGCACAAGTATCACACCCATTAAAACCCTCTGACAGAGCCCTCTAACAAGCAACATATATCTCAATACATGTAATCTAGAATATTTAAGTAATGTGCTTTGATACCATGTTAATTTTCAAACCATGGTAAGCAGATTCTGCACTCAGTAAATTTTCCTAAACCTAGGTAGCTTAAAACTTAAAAGCTTCCATCAAAATAACAACCACTGAATGCATTAAACTACAAACACATACTGCTGGAAATTCAAACAGAAAATACACAGATCTGAATTCTCAATCGCCAAAGATAGTGTGCCCCAACTAGAGGATAATTGTGGTATGCATGAATGCACACTCCTCCATGGGATCTGTGCTCTCCTTAATACCTTGTGCAAGTGCCCTAATGCTCCCTAGGGATCTGCATCCTCACACACTGCCCTCTCTCCGTTACTGTGCAGAAGAGCCAAGAGCAATGAAGCTGGAGCACCATCACCGCCGAAGAAAACTCACTGAGCAACAAAGGTAAAAAATCTAACATGACCATAACTCAATAATTTCTGTGTTTTGCAATTGTTTATTACCATATCTCTTTTCTTGAATCATTTAATGGGACCATGCTTTGGCTTGCCTGCCAACAGAATATTACCCATTTATGAATCTCCAAAATGCCTATTTGGAAAAGCCTTAGAGTACCACAGTTACCATGGGTAATTAGGTACGGAATATCTCCTCAAAAACCCAGTTGAAAAGAGAAGGTGAAAGTAGTTCCCCTGCTTGGTCTGTATGCAGAATTGTTTTTTGCTTGAAATAGGGATTGATTACTAAATAACCATTGTTGTAAATGTGGATGGGATGGAAAGAAGAGCCATTTTGAATTATGCATGAACTTCAACCATTGTCAGTTTTCAATGACTGATTGCAAGACAGGGTTACTTCACAGTTCACACTCATTGGAAGTGTTACCTAAGAAAACAAAATTTATCAGATTGACTTTACCATTGATTTTAGTCTAAAACCAGGACTCACATTCTGAGAATCCTTAAAAATCGACACCTTTTACACTTATGGGCTGCTGGAAATCATGACTTTGAGCCTTTGCCGGAGCTCTACCTCATTCCCTGAGAGAAATTGGATCTTGTTACTGAATTCTTCCCTTCCATGTTCCTTCAAAAAGATATAATCTTTGCTTCTTTTTTTTGATGGACGCTTCTAGTCCACACAATCGAGCAGCACTTTCCCCAGTATGAGAATTTACTACAATGAAGCAAGTACGCTTCACATGCTATGGTGGCTGGCTCTCCTTCATCTAAGCAACCGTGAGTAGGGGTATCTATTCTGCCAAAGTTGCTCAGGACCTGCACCTTACCCCAACCACAATAAACAGCCTGCTTACACTGGCGTGCTGGCCCACGAGGGGAAAGATGCCCCTGGGTGATTTGAACTGTGCTGGAGGGAATAACAACACCCCTGCTTTACCAACCAACCCAGCCCCTGTTGACATCTTTGCTTTATTCAACTGTCGCTACTATGCCATATTGGTCCTAATCCTCCTTTGTTCACAATGTGCCAACATCTTTTCCTCAGGGGTCTCGAGCTATTTTGCAGTGAAACATAACAAGCTTATAGTGCATGTTTTGTACATTTATTCAACCTCCTACTTGACACAAATTGTTCTTTCATCCAGGCCAAACGCATGGCAGAACATATATCTTTGTAGCACCATTCAATAGTGAAAATTACCTTCAGAATCTTCCATAGCATAGCATATTTGTACTGAATAGATTACAAACTAGGGCTAGGTAAACCATTGTTGCAAGAAAACGATGGTACTTGACAGTCAATTACTATCCTACGCGAGTTTGGACTAAGCAGCAGACTGAACCAGGATTAGAGAAAATAGGACAGCAAAAAATCCTACGCGAGTTTGGACTAAAAGATCCTTTCCACTTTAACACTTTCTATATATTTACTTTCGAACTAATATGTAGAATAGGCATACTGGATAAGAATAGACAGTCCTGTATACATAAATTGTTGAATAAGCATTCAGAAAGATATGAGAGTCAGAATTACTCATGCACTAATATACATTCAAGAATTTCAAGTACCTATGTTAGAAATAACCCATCAAACTCCAAAAATTCCTTTCAAGCTAAGAACAGTCATATAGATGTCAAATCGCATTGTCTAGTATTAAGAAGATTTTACTCACGAGTTTGAATTTGAATAAGAATTTGAAGTAAAATATATTTCATAAGGTATGTTTAGATAGGATTCTTAAAGTATCACATGCAGTACTTGGAGCGAATACACTATTTCCTGCAGTTTGTCCAAATTTATCATTTGAAAGAAACTCTTAACAGATTGTGGTGTGAAACATCGTTTATACTTATGCTAATTGATCAGCCTGTACAAAATGGCAGTTTGTCCAAATTTATCCTTTAACAGAAGCTCTAACAGATAGCAGTGTGAATGATCCTTTGTACTTGTGTTAATTAATCAGCCAGTGCAAAATGGTCCTTAGTCTTCTTGTCAACTATGAAATAACTATTACACATGAAAACGATATGTATACCACACCATGTGTGAAACATGCCTTCCGAAACTCAGGCCATAACTACCCTGCAGAACCAAGTCATCTTTGTTTCCTTGTATTAAGCTTCACCAGTGCTCTGGTATTTTGCTATGTTGTTTGTTCAAGAAGCTTCACAAACTCTCCCCACAGTGACATAATGTAGCCCTGAAATGTTGAATACTATGAGCATCCATCACAACAATTTCTCACCCAACAATTAGATGAGTTTGGTGGCACTGTGGAATCTGGATGTCACCCTCGATGCAGGTGATTCAAACAGTTTCTCTAGGGCATGTGTTTGTAATATCATGTGCAATAGAATAAAGACCTTAACCCCCTCCCATTTTATATCGCAAAGCAAGTGTCGGGCACATACCCTGAATTCTTCATCTACATAGAGATTTTCAACATGGCAGATATGTTCTCTGATTGTGGGTGTGATTAGTCTCCTCCAAAGAACACGTGATTCCTGGTATTGACTTCAATCCAGCTGCATCCTGGCCTTTTTATCAAGCCCCTGTCTTTCATCATTGTTCTGACCTTTGCTACATCATCCCACCTGCCTGCCTTGGCATACATATTTGATAACAGAGCATAGTTACCGGCGTTTTTAGGCTCTAACTCAAAAAGATGGTTTGCCACATGTTCTCCTAGATCGATATTGCAATAATTTCTACAGGCACCTAGCAAAGCACCCCACACATCAGCACTAGGTTCTAGTGGCATCATTTGAATGAAGTAATATGCCTCGCCTAGGTGACCTGCACGCCCAAGAAGGTCAACCATGCATGAGTAGTGCTCCATCACGGGTGTGATTTGATAATTTTGAGTCATGCAATGGAAATATTGCCACCCTTCATCCACTAGGCCGGCATGACTGCATGCATTCAAAACACCGGTGAATGTGACATTGTCTGGCTTAATTTTAGCCTGTTGCATTTGATAGAAATGTGCAAGAGATTCCTTACCATAGCCATATTTTCCATATCCCACAATCATTGCATTCCAAGAAACCAGATCTCTTTCAGGCATTTTGTCAAAAACATGGCCTGCAAGCTCTATACTCCCACTTTTGGTGTACATGTCTATGAGGGCATTCATTATAAAAATAGTAGAATCCAATCCATTTCTGATGATATAATCATGGATCTGTTTACCCAGTTGTACAGCAGCTAATTTGGCACATGCTGATAGAGCAATTACAATGGTGACTAAGTCAGGTACCACCCCTTCCAGTTGCAATTCACAAAAGAGTTTCAAAGCCTCAGTAGCGTGTTTGTTCTCGATATAGCCAGCCATTAGTGCATTCAATGACACAACATCTTTTGCAGGCATTTCATCAAAAAGTTGGCAAGCAGACTCTAGGCACTTGGATTTTGCATACATATCTATAAGGGCACTCCCCACAAACACATCTAATTCGAATCCTCTTTTTATTAGGTAATGGTGGATCTCCTTGCCTTGTTGCAAAGCTGCAAGGTTGGCACATGCGGATAGGATGCTTGCAATAGTACTTGAATTGGGTTCCACCCCTGCTAACTGCATTTGGCAAAAGAGAATCAAGGCGTCCTTTGCATGCCCATTCTGAGCACACCCAGAAATCATTGCATTCCAGGAGACCACATTTCTCCTAGACATTTTGTCAAAGACTTGGAATGCATGCTCTAAACTTGCACATTTAGCATACATGTCCAAGAGGGCACTACCCATATATACATCCAACTCAAATGCATTCCTAACTACACAACCATGGATCTCCTTACCCTGTTTCACAGCTGCTACAGAAGCACAGACAGGAAGAACACTCGCAACTGTAACTGAATTGTATGGTACTCCTGCTACTTGCATTTGACGGAAAAGCCTCAAGGCCTGATCACAATCTCCATTCTGGGAATAACCTGCAATCATGGTATTCCAGGAGACGACGTCTCTCTGAGACATTTTGTCAAACACTTGGCGTGCATCCTCCATACACCCGCATTTAACATACATCAAAAGAAGCCCGTTCCATACATAAATATCCGGCTTAAACCCAATTCTAATTATATAATCATGGATATCTTTACCCCGCTGCAGGTTCCCCAGATCAGCACAAGCTTTGAGAACGAAGGGGAAAGTGAAATTGTCCGGCTGTATGCCAGCTATTTGCATCTGATGATAGAGTTCAAGTACATCCTCGCAATGGCCATGCACAATGTGTCCTCTTATCAGTGCATTCCATGAGAATACATTTGGTTTGGGTATTTTATCAAAAACTAGCTTGGCATCCACAAAGCTCCCGCACTTGGCATACATGCTTACAAGTGCTGTAGCTAAGAACACATTTAGCTCGATTCCAGTTATGAAAATGTGAGTATGGACTTGTTTGCCTTCTTTCAGAGCTTCCCTGCTGGCGCAGGTCTGTAAGAGAGAAGCATAGCCATTGCAGTCCAGTACATATGGTGGATTTTCCATACATTGTGTGATTGTGTGAATAAGCCTTGGGAACGCGCTTACCTTCTTGTGTTGGTGGCATATGTAGATCGTATTCCTGACCTGCATGCTCCATGAAATTGGAGACGTACTGTGCGTTCCACGTTGTAGCGCAGTACTAAAGAGGTTTATAGTCAGCACATATCCATCTCAACCTTTATAGGAAGAGGTTTTATCATGGAAAAAAGTTGCTTCATCCTTGAACGAAATCTTTAAACAGCAAGGCATAAAGCACTACATCACATTTCCCAAATATAATAGAGACATTTTGGTATAGTGAAGGCAAAGATTTATCACATTGTTTAAAAAAGCTTTTGATAAAGTATGTGAAAAGAGAAGTCAAGGAAGTGTAGATTGGATGGTTGGGAGGAATTGTTTTCAAGTCCGGGGTCAAATGGAATAATAGGATGTGCATTATTCCGTGGATATAGTCTTCAAGATGAACCACAATGAAAAAAAAAAGTATGGAAAGAGAAATTGTGGAAATGGGATCTCATACAATTGGATGTAGCAATATATTCATTATCGAATATGTAAAAGCCAAAGTAGAACTTTCGAGGGTTTATCTCAAAGTTTGAGTGGAGATAAACAAGGTTGCCATCTTTCCTTCACACTTTTCCATAAACATGAAAGTTGGGGGCATGCATATAGTAATTATAAGTGGGATATCACTTTATAGAGATGATGTAATAAATAGGTTGCAAGTACATTTTAGAGTTTTAGAGATCTTTTGCACAAGGGTTGGGATGTGCATGAACAAGGGTAAAACCAAGGAAATAAGTTTCTTGCTCAAAAAGAAAAGGAAAATGCAACCCCAAATTAACTTCAATGAAGAACCATTGCGATCTAGATTTATTAGAGAACGAAATGAAAGAAGCAATATAACAAATAACACTCACACAAATATATTGTAGAGAATGCAATATTACAGTTAAACTCAAATTTAATTAATGAATTAAAACTAGAAAACATTGTAAAATGCATAGTTACATAACTAGCTATAATGGTGGTAGCTTATCTCTAAGAAGAGATGTGTCAACTATGCTTATTCATAAGTTGTTGACTACCAAGAGGCCAAGGAGCATTTTTATGAAAATCCCTAAGATGAAGAAATACTAAACGTCAAAACCCTAACCCTAGGAGATGAAACGACAAAAGGGTTGTAGATCCCTAGGGGGTTAGTCAATACGTCAACTTCCCGAGGGTGCAACGTTTACATACAATCTTCGTTTAGGGCTCGCGATAGTCTGTTAGAAAGATCTAACCAAGAACTACATCTAGCAATAGGCCCATCCTTGCCTTGGAAAGCATGGGCTCCGTAGGAACATGACCAAAAAAACATTGTTTAGGGCCTCAAAATAGCCCTGGAAGTTTAGGACCCAAAAAAACATGGAAAACTACCAAGCGGGAGAATTGGTGTGAGTGAATGGAAGAGGTGGGTGGCCACCAATATCCACCTAGATCAGTCCTCCCCCCTTAGGAAGCAATGGTCTCCATTGCATCAAGGTCCCTCATAAGATGGGGGAACTTCTGTTGAATTTGACTCTCGGTGAGCCACTTGTCTTGGTGGAGAAGTTGCCCTGCTTTGACAACCTGATAGATTTGTATTTTATGTTGGCAAGTTCCCTTCATCTATGTGTCCAAAATCCGATCAATTGTGCACTACTCAATGCAATTAGGGTTGAGCTCTATAGGTGCCAAGTGCTCAGCCACATATGAGGTGTCCAACAAGAGTGGAAAATACGGTTGAAGGAGTTCCACATTGAATACTGGGTGCAAGCCAAGGAAGGGGGAAATACTTTATTCAAAAGCATTGCCACCCACGACCTTGGTGATGGTGTAAGGCTCATAGCAAAGTGGGAAAAACTTGTTATGGGGTCCTACAAGGCACTCGTTTTCCAAATGCAACTAGACTTTGTTGCCCACCTAAAACTTTT
Source organism: Picea glauca (assembly GCA_000966675.3). Taxonomy (NCBI): domain Eukaryota; kingdom Viridiplantae; phylum Streptophyta; class Pinopsida; order Pinales; family Pinaceae; genus Picea; species Picea glauca. The sequence continues at coordinate 176,874 of JZKD02S1191204.1, read as the reverse complement.
GCAGAACCAGATGTTGATCATGTTGTTTCTTGTACTTGGCATTGGTGGATGTGTTGGATCTGTTCAACAAATTTGGTTTCCTTATTAGCCTCGACTTGAGCATGGGGAGATTATTCATGTGTGGATGCAACATGAAAAACTGCATCAAGTGGGGCCAATGGATGAAACCCCAAGCACACCTAAAAAGGGTTATGGCTAGTAGAGTTATGAAGGGCTCTGTTATAGCTATGTTAAAAATAAGGAATGCTTTCATCCCATGTCAATGGATATTTGGAGCTGTACATTCTCAGAAGATGCACAATCATTTTGTTAACCACCTATGTTTCTCCATCAGTTTGGGGGTGGAATGCAGTGGATTTTGTGAGTTTGGTGTCCATCAATGATTGCAAGCTAAACCAAAATGCACTCAAGAACCTACTATCATGATTTGAAATAATAGTCTGTGGTAGCCTGAAATGAACCCAAACACGTTTGAAGAAGACCTTAGCACTGGCCTCAACAATGATACTCTTCTTGCAAGATGTCGAGATGGTCATTTTAGAAAACCAATCAATGACCACAAATACACAGTATTTACCATGTTTGGTAAATGGTAGAATAGACATGTAATCCATGGAGATGGACTCTTGAGTCCCAGGGCCTATTGAGAATAAGCAGAGGAGTGTACAACCCCTGTCTTTTAATGGCAAGTTTGGAAATGGCACAAGCAGTGCATGATTTGATATACTTGTTGACATCTTGTAGAAGCCTCGGCCAATAAAGGTACTTTTGTAGTACAACCACGGTCTTTTCCACACCAAAGTGTCATGCCACCCGACTATAATGACCTTCCCAAATCCATTTCCCAGGCTCACTTGAAGGAACACAGAGATGGCCCAAATGACATAATAGCCCATATTGGATATGGAAATCTACAATTGGTGTGTCTGCATCTAGTGTTTAATATGTGTCACCAACGTCAGGATCACTATGATATAGTTGGGATCACTCGGAGGTATCATAGCCGTAAGAGTTGAGCATTGTGGTTACTGCTATAACTGAAGGTCGACTGAGGCATTGAGCGACTCGGTTGGTGCTACCCTTCTTGTATTTAATGTTCAGGTGGAACTGTTACAGGTAAGTGGACCACTTTGGGTAGCGATCATTTTGTAACATTCATTGCATTTGCATGAACTACAACGGTTTGTGATCAGTGTGGATGATGGTGTCCTTCCTGAGAATGTATTGCTTCCATTGGCGACAGACTTGTACAATGGAGTACATATCCTTATCATAGGTGGGGTACTTCTAGATGGGATTTAAGAGTGTTTCAATATGGTAGGACACTGGATAGCCATGCTAAGTGAGGACTGCGCCAACTTCATAGTCCAAAGCAACTATCTCAATCTCAAAGGGTTGTTGCATATTGAACATAAGCAATGTTTTAGATCCTCAATTTCTTTTTGTTGTGAATTGGCCCAAACAAACTTGGCCTTGGATTCACCCTTGATGACGTGGGTGAGGGGCCAAGAAACATGAGAGAACCCCAACATGAACCTTTAGTAGAAGTTGGAAAGGCCCAAGAAAATGTGAAGCTCATATAGAGTCATCAGGGTTGGCCAATCGCGAATGACTTGGATCTTGGCTAGATCCACATGCACACCATATTCATCCACGATGTATCCCATATATTGGATGTCCTACCTTCCAAATGAGCATTTTTATAGATTATCATATAACTTGTGTTGTTGTAGGGTGTTGAGGACATGTTGAATGTGCTACAAATGTTCTAGCTAAGTTTTACTGAAGATGAGGATGCCATCTAGATATATGACCACAAGAGAATTGGTGAATGGATGCAACATGTCGTCCATCATCCTCATGAAAGTTGTTGGAGCATTAGTCAAACCAAAAGGCATGATCATACACTCAAAAAGGTATTCTTTAGACTTGAAGCCAGTCTTCCATACATTAGTTTGCTCGATTAGTACCTGGTGGTAGCCTGACTTTAGATAAATATTACTAAAGTACTTGGCACCCTTGAGTTGGTCAAGAAGGTTGTCAATCCAGGGAATGGGATACTGGTTCTAGACCATGATTTTGTTTAAGTCTCTATAATCAATACAGAGCTGCCATGTCCCATATTTCTTTTGAACCAACACAATCGGGATCCCTTAAGGTGAGTAGCTTGGTTGAATGTGCCCCTTTTGGATTAACTCTTGAATATGGTGTTTGATTTCTTGATTTTCCATGAGAGAATGCTTGTATATTGGATCATTAGGTAAAGGTGCACTAGGTGTCAAATAAATTAAGTGCTTGACCTGACAGTGTAGAGGTACCCCAATAGGCAAGGTGAAGATATCTATGTATGCTTCCACTACTTTGTCCACCTTCTTTTGTTGTGTGGTGAGACCCTATGCAATAGTTGTTGATGTCATAGTGATCTACCATTCACCTTAAGAGCAACCCATGAAGAGGGAAATTTTCCCAATTTGGGAGATTACCTTCATACATTTCGTGGTTGTGATCAAAGAGATTGTGGTAGTTGGAACGACCTATGGAATCCTGTAGATTTTTCTTCCCAAACTAATAATGAAACTATGAGATCTAAACTCATATATAGCATGGCGTTTTCACATATATGGTTGTCCTAAAAGAACATCACAAACTTCAAGTGGGGCGGCATCACACAATACCTCATCTTTGAAGGGATTGATGTTGTAGGGTAGGAAACATTGATAACTAGTGTGGATTTCTCATCCCTGGCTTATCCAACCAATGTTGTATGGTTGTGGGTGTGGTGTTGTTGGAAAATTCAACCTCTTGATGACCTTTGTTGAGATCAAGTTATTTTGACTCCCATTGTCAACAATGAAATGTAGTGGAGTTACCTTCACCCACATCTGTGAGTGGAAGAGGTGCTCACCTTCTACTGGCTCCTTTGGTTCATCTGGATGGACCTTTGTGGTAGTGATGGTGACACTGGGTTCTGAATCAATGATACACTTCCCCTTGTCTATCTCTAAATTAGAGTTAGAACTAGGTTCTGACTCTGAGGCTTTCAGTTCGGTCACCAATAATTTCTTTGAGCGACATTCATCAATGTTGTGCTAGGGGATTTTGTGGAGCTCACACCATTTCCTAATGTCCTTCTTTTCCTTCCCATTACCTTTCTTTTCTTGTGGCTTGGACTGGTTATCCTGAGGTTGGTTGTCTTTGCTCTTTCCTTTGTTTTGAAAGCTAGGGTTTCCCTTGCCCTACTTCTTTTACAACAAATTTTCGGATCCAAACTCCTACTTATTCTTCTGCTTAAATTTTTGCTCGATTTTGACAACATATCGATAAATGTCTCCCAATGAAGAGATATCCAAGAATTCCATCTTTGTTCGAATGTACCTATGTAAGCCACTACAATATTTTAGAACCATGTGTTACTCGGAGTCTCTGTTACCCAGTTTTGTACGCAAGGTGTGGAAGCTGTAAGTGTAGTTCAACACCATTTGGTCCCTCTTCTGATGCAAATTTGTCCATCTCGTGTATTGGCCATCATAGTTTCCAATGGGATAGTGTTTCTCCTTGAGGGCATTAACAGAAGATGACTAGGTGGGTCTTGACCCAAACATTGTGGAATCCTATGAAGCTTGTTGCTCACATTAAATCTCCCATCAATCTTTAACATGGGGAACAACGTTAAGGAATGCAAAGGTGATCTTTCCCAGTTATTGGAAAATTGTGGATAGAGAAATAACCCTCTAGAAAACTTAACCATTTCTCCAAGGCATCAACATATATCTTACCTTCAAAAAAAGGGATATCAAAGCTGACTTGTACCTTGAATGGTGTTGTACCTCCGAAGTGATTACTTGTGGAAGGTCCCTCTGTCATTGTCGATAGTTGTCAAAGGATTTGGGTGAAATTATCCATCATATCATTCCTCTGTTTTGTGAGGGCTTCCTCCAGCAACATCTTGATAGGATCTCATGCTCTGTTTCCTCTCTTGTAATTTCCCTAATCCGGAACCCTTTGTAATTGTACATATAGGCTGGTGAGTCGTTGGAACCAAGTATAAATGTAATGTAAATTTAGGCTGGTGAGTCGTTGGCACATGGTTTTGGTGTTGTGTGCACTTGAGTAGTGCGCGGAGAAGTGTTATCAAGATGAGGTGTACATAGTTTATGTGTTGTGCACACTTGGGTGAGTGCGCATATTGCACTGTGTTACACGCACTTGGGTTAGTGTGCGGGAATGACTAGACGTGCGCATAAAACTAAGTTGTGTGTGTGTGTGTATGACTGGATATATAATGAGGCTAGAGAGCTTGTGTGAGTATGAGGTTGGTGAGTCTGGACGCAGATAGGCCAGTGCTCCTATCCATGTAAATATAATCATGGTTATTAATATAATATTGCATTTTTGCACACAATTAGACTAGGATGAAAGGAGATGGGGGGGCAACTCCACTGGAAAAAGGGAAAAGGGGGTGAGTCTAATCCTTAAGGAATATTCTAATAATATTTCTGGAAAAGTGTAATGTTATGGATATGTTTTTATCCTAAGTTTCTAAGGGTAGGGAGTAGGTCACCAAGTGGCTTAAAGTTACTTTTGAAGGTGACAAGTGTCAAGTGGAAGGAATGGAATATATATTGTTGGCCTTAGTGTATTTGGGCATTATTGAATTATCCGTGATTGGGAGAGGAATTGATGTAGTAGGCTATCGTGAGCAGAAGGGGTCAAACTTTATGGAAAATGTGATTATTACCTTATCTTCTCAGAGAAGCTTGTAAGGAGTTGTGGGGATGTAACCAGGGTTCTATTGTCGAGGAGTTGGGTTGAAAGACCATGAGAAGTCTCTCTGGGTGAGATATTGGCTATTGTGGAGTGGTTGTTAGACCCATGGGAATACTCTCCAGGTGAGAGTTTTGCTGAGAATTTTTCCCTGGTGCGTTGAGCATTAGTCACAGTGCTCGTAGACTTCCTGTCTGGCCTATTGTTGGGAACCCTGGGAAGGGAAGTGGGGTATCCAAAGGATTGTTGAGCGGAAAAGGGGTACACTTCCTTGGGTGTGACAGGTGTGTGGGGAATGAGGGACTGTGTGCTAGTTGCAGCAGCTGGTACTTAGGATTGAACAATTCTGTTGAGTTTTAGAACAAAGATTATCGCTAGGAACCATTTTTCCATGGTGGATTTAAGCCCCAACTCGGGAGTGACTTGTTGCTGAAAGATTATGATCAATAGAGTCTATGGTTGGGAGGAACTTCTGAGTCAAGGCCACAGTTGGTGACTTCCATAAAATATAAGTGTTCTTAATATACTTGTCTTGTTTACTATGTGCTTATTTATCTATGCTTGACATGGGTTAATTCTTGTATATTGTTGCATATAAGAATTTTTTGTTGTTTTGTTTAATGCTACTTGCACATGTAAGTATGGTGTTTACAGAATCTATTTGTAGTTGTGCATGGCTTTGACAAATGTGGATAGTCTTGTCAGTTAAGTTAACCTTGTTATTTTGGTTATGAGTCATCAAGAAGAGGATTGGGTGGCTGGCTGTGCAGGATTGTAACATGTGTGCATCAAGGGGCTGGAAGTCATGTGTGCATTTAAGGAAATAGACCCCGTGCACAGTGAAATCAGAAGTGGCACATGATGCCTAGATGGATGTGCACGCAGTTATGGTATGTGATCAGTATGTTGGTGTGTGCAATTAGTGATTTACTTTCACTGCTTAAGGTTGTAGTAAAAGGAGAATGTTGTTTCTGATGTTATAAGTTGCATGGCACGACTCAAGCTTGGGTTGAGAACGTTATTTCAAGTGAAACTATGTAGACTTGTGTTAGAGTAGAATCTGCGTAGTGAAACTTCATCGTAACATTACTCAGTAGTATGTTGGGGATGTTACAATTTGGTTGATTTGGAGCTACAAAAGTTGAGGTTGTGTGACTTGGCCCAATCTAGGGTGGCTAGGGACGTTACATCTCTTTCTTCTTCCATGGGAGGTTGCTTGGGCCAGTGAGAGTGGTCTTTCCCAAGCTCAACTAATTTGAGACCCAAATCCTTATACCCTGACCTCATCGGGGACATGCATAGAGAAACAACAAAGAGAAGACTACTCTGATACCATCAATATGGATTTATTAGAGAACAAAATGAAAGAAAAAATATAACAAATAACACTCACACAAATATATTTCATAGAACGTAGTATTACAACTAAACTCAAATTCAATTAATGAATGAAAGCTAGAAAATAATGTAAAATGTAGAGTTACATAACTAGCTAGAATGGTGGTAGCTTATCTCTAAGAAGAGATATGTCAGCTATGCTCATTTGTAAGTTGCTAACTACTAAGAGGCCAAAGATCCTTTTTATGGAAATCCCTAAGAGGCAAAAACCCTAAACATCAAAACCTTAACCCTAGGAGATTAAGCAACAAAAGGGTTATGGGTCCCTAGGTGGATAGTTGATACGTCAACTTCCTAGGGGTGCAAATTTTACATACAATCTCTGTTTGGGGCCCATGATACCCTGTTAGAAATATCTAACTAAGAATTACATTTAGAAGCAGGTCCAAGCTTTCCTTGGAAAGCATGGGCCTCAAAGGAACATGGAAAAAAAAATATTGTTTAGGCCCTCAAAACAACCTCGGAAATTTAGGACCCGAAAAACCATGGAAAACTACCAAGCGAGAGAACTATTGTGAGTAAGTGGAAGAGGTGGGTGGCCACCGATATCCACCTGAATCACATTGGAAGTAACCCAAGACTACAAATACTTGGGATTGGATTTCCACAAAAAAATGAGTTGGGATATGTGCACAAGGAAAAACCTTTGAGTGATGTAAATCTCTCTATCTACTTTGAAATAGATGTAGGTAGTGGAGATATGGAATTGGGAGTTGTGGCATTCCTTCTTCCAAACCCTAATTACACTATTTATTTTGTGTAGTTGTGAAGTTTCAGGACCAAATATACCCAAACATAGGTGGAAACAACTCATATGGGTACAAAAAAACTTGATAACAATTAGCTTAAGAGTAAAAGACAACACCCCATACGAAATACTCCTTGTGGAATCGAAATTGTACCCAATAAAGTTGGAGGCTCTTAGAAAATTGATATAGGGATAAAAAAAATGATGAATAGTGAGACATTTTCAACCAAAATTACCTAAGGGGAGTTGAGAAGACGAAAGAAATCATAGGACATATAGTGTAGAATTTGGCTTAAGTATTGGGATAAAAGAGAGGATACTTTCCCAATAGATAAAAAATTACTCAAAACCCATATTTAGAAATACTACAACTTGAAGGGGAAATGGAAAAACACGATAATAGAAAACAACAATACTACACAGAATACTTCAACAAGCAAGGAAAAATCAAAATTCAAGATATTTGATGCTAAACACATCTTGACTTGAAAAACATGTGATGGATCAGCTAAAAACAAGTTCCCACAAGCTACAGTGTGAAACGGGAAGATGGGTGCAATCCAAGGAATCGTGGGAGAAGAGGTTGTGTAAGCTATGTGGGAATGATAAAGGTGAAATAGAATGACACTTCTTTCTTTGTTGCACTGATCTATAAACTGTCGTGGATATTCTGTGGATATTTTGGATAATCTAAAATATTAGATTTACATGGTTTATTTCCTTAGATCCTAGATTTATTATCTCTAACTTTTGGCTCAAATTTAAGAAATAACTGAAATTTAAAAATGAAAGAACATGCACAAATACACACCATCCACACAAATGAACACAAGATTTGACTTGGGAAACCCAATACAAGAGAAAACCTAGCTAGAAGGTGAGGCCTATGCTCTGCTCTCTTTGCTTCAGTTATAAAATGCACATACAAAGAAATGGGAACTCAATATGGAGTTACCTTTTGGCACTATGGCTTGATTAGCTACTACAAAATCCTCCTCCTCCTCTATTATGCTCACAAAATACCACTCTTAGATGTTTTTCTCAGATATGGAACAAGATACAATGAAAAAGAATGGAACCCATTCTCCTCCTAGTGGCCTGGTATTTAACATAGCCTGATATCCATCTAGGGGTAAGGTTTTGACTTCCTCAAACCTCAATTGTGATAAGGTTTTGGACCTTCTAGAATCTTCTTGAAAGTCCACATGTGGCTAGCCCCATATGCGTGAGTAACAAGGGATAATTGTTATGTACCAAATGCTTAAGATATCATAATAAACCAGAAGTACACACCATGTACAACAATGTGAGTGTGGAGCACAACTACAATATAGATAAGAGAGATGAGTTACAAAATAACTCCTTAAAGTATAGGAGAACCTCCTCCAAATATCCAATACATCCATACATCACAATTCACATGTACTTAATAATTAATACATGATCTTTATATATACCTATTCACACACTACACATGAGGCCCCTTTACTCACTATTACATATTGAAATTTTTTTGACAAACTGTTTCCGATAGTACTGATGGGTGTTCTATATGCACTAAATCCCTTAATTAAATTGTCAACCCGAGGTAAGTAAACTTAGATTTGTAGCACTATATATTCCAAGGAAAAAAATCTAGAGGAAGTATGATCTAACTAAGGAGATGGTCTATCTGAGGATTAATATACTTAAGCAAGGACTATCAATGAGCAAACCCTATCAAAGAACTTGAACTATTTACCCTAAACAACTTTTAAACAATGGATCGATGGACTATCCTAAAGAAACATATCAAAGCCCTACTTTGAAAAAGTTAACCTATTTAATCTAATGAGCAACAAGAAGTAATCTATTCAATCTATTCAACTTAATAAGCAACAACAACAACAACAACAACAAATTAATCTAATCAATCTATTCAAATCAATGAACATCAACAAGTAAGCAAATAAACAATCAAACAACTAATTTAGTAAAACTTATTCAGCAAGTAAACCTATCAAAACCATTCAACAAGTAAACTAATCAAAACTATTCAACAAGTAAACTCTATTCTTAAGATAAAACTCATAATCATTTCTACTCTACAAAGGGAAATCTTATCCTACTTAATCAAAAGCATCATGACATTATTCAAAGATTAATCAAAAACTATTCTTAATCTACAATAACAAGAAACTTCAAATATGATGATTATGTATTCGATTCCTTATGACATCACGATGGCATCTAACGATTAGTGATAGCTCAAGAGGAAGAAATTCAATATTAACTTATATGGAGAAACGAAAAGTATGAATCAAGCAATCTAACGAGAGCTTAGCCATCATAGAAGAAATATCAATTATCCTGAAAATCCATGTGATCTCTCAATTCATATATGAATCATCAATGATAAGAAAACACTAATCTACTTAATTCAAATGCACTCTTATGCTAACTCAAGCAAATTCACACGATTAGAAACTTGTAACTAAAAGCTTAATTCAAATTCAACTTCTACTTAAAAATTGTCATTCCAATCTAGAACTGAGATCTCAATATTAAACTAAGCTAAATCCATTATTAAAAACTCATATTGCAAATTGAAATGCTTGTAAAAACATAATCAAAAACCTACTTCCATCTTAGCATACTACAACAAGATTTATAAGAAAAATAGATTCAGAAAAGAATGACTAAACTGAGCATTAAATTAACAAAACTCACAACTATTAATCCATCGAAACTTGTAAAAGAAACTCTGTACTTTGTGTTAACCTGCAGAAATTCAATTTAGCATATTAACACACCATCTATGTTAGTAGCTTGCAAGCCATTCACTAACAAATAAAATACATAGCATAATAGAAACTATCTCCTACAAGCAACCTGTAAAAAGGGAATTAAGCGATTAAATGATGAACAACAAACACACAACATTTAAAATAACAAAACACATATAACAGGGAAATGAAGTAAATGATAATTACACAATTGAAATATGCAAGCTATCTATCTAAGTATTCATCTAGACCACTAGGCCTCCCAATAGGTCGTGGCTACTTCTCAATAGCAAATCGTGAGCTAAATCAACACGGTTCTGGCATTAAATTAAAAAAACACAGTCTAACACAAGTTTGCAAAAATGTCTTAGTTACACAACGAAAATGATTCTGACAATTCTTAACACTTTGTCTGACCACTACTGTGGTATTTATAGTGATTACAATTCGAGAGGTTGACTACTGGAAGGGTCGACCTCCTCTAAAAATGGTAAATTCCATTAAATGTGTGCTAACAATCTTTAGCTTCTAGAAATTGAACGAGCCACTCAACGATTAGCACAATTTCTTAATCCAAGATGTCAAGAGCTCAATAGTTGGAGGCCACAAGGGGGAACAAAACCCAGGTTGCCAATTCGCCCAACACAGGCCACCAATATAACAACCGCCAACTTGCCTATGCTCCAAGTGTTGGATGTAGTGTTGGATGCAGTGCCGGATGAAGTACCAGATCGAGTGTTGGATGGAGTGTCAAACGAGCTACCAGATGGAAAATCACATGGCAAATTTGTCTTGTGACACACAAATCATGCATTAGATTCTTTTAGACATTAAATCAAATCGAATTTAACTCAAAACCATTGCAAAACATTAATTGCACATACCTGGTATAAAGCTATGACGAATTGATATAAAATGCTTCAAAACTTCTTCAAAATGGTTAAATACACATATAATACTAGTACAAAATGGATTCAATCATCATCATCATAAAACAACCAAATCATGAGCCCAACATTACCCCCACACATAAGATTTTGCAGGTCCCACTGCAAAAAAAAATGAATTGCCCAATATGACTAGACTTGTTGAGGAGGGGATGGATTATCTTTAGAGGTTTCTTTCCCTGAAGACTTTGTCTTGGCCCTCTTGCCATGTTTCAATTGTGCACGAAGGCTACGATTTTCATTGGTCATTTGATCAACCAATCGTTGGAGGGAATTCACCTTTTCTTGTAGTATTGCATTGTCATGGTGGAGATGTTTATCCATGGTCTTCCTCTCTTCCAATTGTTGTAGTAGCTGAACATTTTCCTATTGTAATTTTTCAATGGATGGAGTATGATCAGATATCTTAGAGGAGGGATTGGATCCATTGAAGGATGTAGAGATTCTATCAGTTTTGGGATCTAATGTAGGCATATGTGAGGTAGGAGTAACAAGGGGTTTATGAGGGGAAATGGATTCAGATTTTATTTCTCTATCAGGGTCCAATTCTTCTGCAAACACTTCCCTAAGTCTTTTATGGGGGCTTTCGAGATCAGAAGATACTTGGATGGGATCTGAAGTGCCTGGATGTTTTATAGTAGACTTCCCACTTGCATTCCCGATATTTTTTCGAAAAGGTCCTCTTTTGAAACGATTATCTCCTCTCCTATTTGTGGGGACTATAGGGAAATCTTGTTGAATTGCCTCTTGTAACTTTTTGGGTGCAGGATCAATAGATGTTGAGGGCATTGGAGAGTTATCAATAGGATTTTTAGACTTCTTTCCCGATCAGGCTGTAAGGGTATCAACAAGTTTCTTGGTCTTTTGTTCCGATAGAGGGATAGTTTGAGTAGGAGGGTTTGGAGTCTTCGAAGAATGGGGTTTGGATGGAGTAACGATCCCTAGATCAAGTGTTTTCTTGTTGGTCTTGATTGTAAGATGGGGGTTTGAAAATTGATAAATGAACTCATCCCATGTATTCCCCTGTTTTTCCAACTCAACTATAACAAACAATTTGATGAGGTTGTGGTGGAATAGGCTGTTATGAGGATTGGCTACATTATTTCGTACTTGGGAAGACATCTTCTCAAGAATTTTCAAGAAGTAAAAAGGGAAATTCAATGGCTTATTGAATTGAAAATGAGCTAATAATCAAAAATGGCAGGCTCTAAAAACATAATATCTACCTTCACAAGTGATAATTCTAGTGATGAATATCATAGGGTTAATTAGCTCATCTTTAATCCACTCCTTGGAGTATCCCTTAGCTCTAGAGACATTCTGAAACTCAAGTTTGAAGACCCTGTTGTAGCTCGCCCATGTCAACGAGTGGTGTTTGAACCAACGGTCTCCAACCCTTGGAAGCTTTGTGGCTGAGGCAATTGATTCCTCAGAGACCAAGAAGGCCAGAGATCCCATGTGTGCCATCCTTCCATCGAATATGAGGGATAATTGCAAAGAAACATTGTCATCGTGGCCCTACAGATGGGCCAAGAACGGTCCCCACCCTACACGAAGGAAGACCTCCCTACACTGTGTGAACTCGAGGGTAGCAAAGAGATCGGCCTAGGAGGATGGCGCATATCATTTGGGCATGGTGACAGTGTGGAGAATGCACAGAGGAGTGGAATTGGACAAAGGAGCAGAATTGGATAGAGGACGAGTGCAATTGGGTAGAGGATGAGCACAATGCATGAATGAGATAACAATTTAAGCTAACCCTCCGTCTTTGAATGCGCTTAAGGTAGAGGCAGTTGAATTCGTTGATGAATTCATCACACATGAGTTTCCATGTGTGAGTATAAGTGCGTCGATTTCGAATTCGAAGAGTATCTTTTGGAGGAAATCGTAATGATGAAGGAGTTAGATCAATGTCCAAGTCTTCGACTTGGACATTTGATCATAAAAATGTGTTTAAAAAATGTATCATTTAACTATAAGTTTCCATTTAACTATATCATCATACAACTTAATATCCAAATAAATTCAAATGATTCCTGGTTACCTGAAATCGTGGTCATTTACTGTGTGTATGCACCTCATCTGATCCTTCATATGGCGCATTATCCAGTCGTCCATATGGCACCCCATATGGTCTTTCAAAGGCACTCCATACGACACTCCATATGGAACTCCTGTGCGAAATGAAATTTGTTCATCCTGTAATGGATGTTTTATCCATAACACTCAGTCTTAAACACTTTTGACAGTCATAGTGAACAAGAGAAGAAACACGATAAGAGTGTTTCATTATTACTTGTTTTTCCATCGTGCTCACACATCATAACAATATGTTCCTCTATCTCATATTTATAAGGCATGTAATCATAGTCTGTAATGAACAGTCTATAGAGAAAAACCAGTTAAGTGGTCTATCAAAGAAATATACAACAGGTTTATAACACACAGTGAGCATTTCAATAAAAAATAATTGTTGATATAATAGCTTGTATCATGAAAACAATATACAATATTTTTTACAAAGATTCTACTTCTTCTTGTGGATTATAGATAGGTAGTGTTGTCATTTGTCAGCTCATGAAACTCCTCCCCCACTCCTAAGTATTGTGACACCTCACAATAAAAAATATAGGAAACCAGTCAATTCTCCCAATAGTTGAAGATTTAAAACTTGTTAAGTGTAGAGATAAATTTCACATATTGGTCCGACGAGACGGTTAGAATATGACCCCACCTATAGGAAACAATATCCTACATATAGTTAAGAAGAGGTAGGTGAGAGAGATTCAAGATAGTCTCAAAGTTAGTTCCCAATGGAAAATTTATGGAGTTCATTAACCTTAGCTTAACCATACATACTTTGTGTCATCTTTGTCTACAAGTAATGTCGTACATCAGGACAAATTTAAGATTTAAGAATTTCTTATTTTTTTGTCAGATTGTCATCCTCTCTAGGTAGAATGCCCTACTGCCAGCAAGCCTGTTCAGTAATCCGACGGGTTTACCTAATCATACCACATGCCAGTACCCACTGCTAGCAGATCTGTTCAGTATCCTAGTGGGTTAGCCTCTTACACCCTCAAAGACTGGCCTTCCATATTTTAATATTTTAATATAAGATTGGTTTGTGCAAGAAGATGGGAGGGAAACTCTGAAATTTTTTTCTCTCTTTTTTTCTTTTTTCTTAGATTGGGATGGTATTTATGTTAGATGATGAATTTCCTTTATATATTACTTATAGATTGTCCTGATGTAAGGGGTACTTAATGTTGGCAAATATTTAACAGGCAAAGAATGCTTGTCATTGATGGCAAGTACAACAATAAATATGGCATGAGTACAGAAAGTATGTAATAGATGGGCATTATGAGAAGACATTGCAGAGAAGATTCGAATAAGCTCAGAAGAGATAGTGCAGAGGATTGTTGGCAAGAATAGCGATGGCAAAGATCAGTATGATCAACAACGCAGTGATAATGGGGGAGGAGCAACAACAGTGATCGTTGGATCAACAATTCAGAATTCCCGATGACTGTCAGATCTCAATGTAGACAAGAATAGCGCACATATATGGAGGATAGATCTCGGGTGTTAGATCTGAGTGCGAGGATCAACCATCGTAGGATCCAGGAGAATCTACATGATCTTTAAAAGTGCAAGGTGAAGCGAGTTCGCAAAATCTCGAAATCCCGATGCAGACACAATGAAGACTTGCGAAATCACGAAAAGATCCTGACCGTCAATACACCAAAAGACGTGGACCATTGATCTAAGCTCCATTTCGGAGTTTCTCCTATCATGACTTGGAGTGACAAGAACCTCCATCGAAGGAATCACTAGATGTGAATTCACGATGAGATTTGGACCGTAGATTCATCGAGATCGTGGACCATTGATCTAAGCTCCATTTCGGAGTTTTGCCTATCACAACTTGGAGTGAAAAGAACCTCCATTGAAGGAATCACAAAATGTGAATTCACGATGAGATATGGACCGTAGATTCATCGAGATCGTGGACCGTTGATCCCACACCATTTCAGAGTTTCACGAATCACAACTTGGAGAGGCAAGAAACATAATCACTGAAATAGCGATATGTGAAATCACGATTTAATCGTAGCCGTCAGATCAAGATGTGATCTGGATCGTTGATTTGACTCCTTTTCGGAGTTTCGTGAATCGCGACTTAGAGAGGCAAGAAACATAACCACAAGAATGTCGAAATTGCGATATGCGAAATCGCGATATGACCTGAGCCATTGAATTAAGATCAGATCTGGACCATCGAATCATAGAACAAGTTGCTGACTTGGAGTCAACGGAGCATGGTGTGGAAACTCATGAGATGCGATATCATGATAAGATCTGGACCTTCAGATCTATGGAGATCTCAACCGTCGATCAGACTCGATGAAGTTTATAAACTCGTGAAATATGAAGCACCTTTTGGTACAGCCTATGGTCATCGCCGGTGGTCATGAGAAGGGAAGGAGTCAGTTCAGATAAGCTCCATTTTGGGGTTTTGGGGATCGCGACTTGGAGAGTCGAGATGCCTCATCTCGAGATTCACAAAATGCGAATTCGCGAAAAGCATTTTATGCATAAGCGCTTGGTCATGGCCATGGTCATACAGAGGAAGGAGCTAGCGCAGAAAATCTCTGTATCAAAGTTTCAAAGATTGTGACATGAAGTGTCGAGACACTTGGCCATAGGAATGCTGAAATGCTGAAACCCGATTTAAAGGAAAGATTAATAAAGTTCATCCAATGGTTCAAGTGAGTTTGAATATGATCGGAGGGCTACTATTCCATCTCATAGTTAATTGATCAGTTACAAATCTGTTAGCTAAACTGAGTCATGATTTTTGATCGGTTGGCGTTTTAGTTGCTTAGACGATTTTCTTTTTCCTAAGAAGATGCGAAGTGTAACTATTGTGGGTGTGGTGCATAAAAGAAAAAGATACAGACTGTGCGTGGTTGGTTGTTCTGGACGAAAAATGAATTAAACTGTAAGAAAGGGATAATCACAAGATGCGCAGTGTGAGACTGAAAATATGCGCAGTGTGAGATAAAACTTAGAGAAGAGTAATAGATGAGGAATAGACTTGAAGCAGAGAAGAATGGCAGAACAA
>JZKD02S1191204.1:135083-156271 GCA_000966675.3 Picea glauca | reverse complement strand
GGTTATAATTTCTTGTGTCTAATCTGTTCACCTGGTCAGGGGGAGTACTTATTGAATATCTGGTGTATTTCCAAGATGCTCATAGTTGATAGGGGGAGTATGTTTTGCAACAGCTTAGGGGGAGCATAGATGATTTTAGGGGCTAAATTTCGCAATTGGGCTAATTTTCCATGCCTTTTCCCAAAACAAGATTCGTCAATTTACATTTTTTCTAAAAACGATTCACCCAAATTCCATAGAATATAATTATTTTACCTTAAAAATCACCAAATGTTTATAGAAACTATATAAAATCCTTATAAATTTGAATATTTTTACAAAACTATCGCCAAATTTATATTTTGAATATTAAGGACTAGTAAGATTAGCCCATGTTTCTACGTTTTAGTATAAATTTCCATCCTTAAAATCATCCCTGAGGGGGAGCATGTTTCTTCTTTGACATTGATGTCAAAGGGGGAGACAAGAGTCTGGGAGGAGAGTCTGAATGCATGTGGGTGCTTGTGTTTCCATCAATGCCAAAGGGGGGGATTGTTGGCAAATATTTAACAGACAGTGAATGCTTGTCATTGATGGCAAGTACAACAATAAAGATGGCATGAGTACAAAAAGTATGTAATAGATGGGCATTATGAGAAGACACTGCAAAGAAGATTCGAATAAGCTCAGAAGAGATAGTGTAGAGGATTGTTGGCAAGAATAGAGATGGCAAAGATTAGCATGATCAACAACGCAGTGATAATGGGGGAGGAGCAACAACAATGATCATTGGATCAACAATTCAGAATTCCCGATGACTGTCAGATCTCAATGTAGACAAGAAGAGGGCACAGATATGGAGGATAGATCTCGGGCGTTAGATCCGAGCGCGAGGATCGACCATCGTAGGATCCAGGAGAATCTCCATGATCTATAAAAGTGCAAGGTGAAGCGAGTTCACGAAATCTCGAAATCCCAATGCAGAAACAATGAAGACTTGTGAAATCACGAAAAGATCATGACCGTCAATCCACCAAAAGACATGGACCATTGATCTAAGCTCCATTTCGGAGTTTCACCTATCGCAACTTGGAGTGACAAGAACCTCCATCAAAGGAATCGCGAGATGCGAATTCACGATGAGATCTGGACCGTAGATTCATCGAGATCATGGATCATTGATCTAAGCTCCATTTTGGAGTTTTGCCTATCACAACTTGGAGTGACAAGAACCTCCATCGAAGGAATCGCGAGATGCGAAATCACGATGAGATTTGGACCGTAGATTCATCGAGATCGTGGACCGTTGATCCCACGCCATTTCATAGTTTCGTGAATTGCAACTTGGAGAGGCAAGAAACATAATCACCGAAATCGCGATATGCGAAATCACGATTTAATCGTAGCCGTCAGATCAAGATGTGATCTAGACCGTTGATCCGACTCTTTTTCAAAGTTTCGCAAATCACGACTTGGAGAGGCAAGAAACATAACCACAAGAACGCTGAAATTGCAATATGATATGAGCCATTGAATTAAGATCAGATCTGGACCATCGAATCATAGGACAAGTCACTGACTTGGAGTCAACAGAGCATGGTGTGGAAACTCGCGAGATGTGAGATCGCGATAAGATCTGGACCGTCGGATCTATGGAGATCTCAACCGTCGATCAGACTCGATGAAGTTTATAAACTCACGAAATATGAAGTGCCTTTTGGCACAGCCTATGGTCATCGCCGGTGGTCACAAGAAGGGAAGGAGTCAGTTCATATAAGCTCCATTTCGGGGTTTTGGGGATCACGACTTGGAGAGTCGAGATGCCTCATCTCCAGATTCATGAAATGTGAATTCATGAAAAGCACTTTATGCATAAGCGCTTGGTCATGGACATGGTCATATAGAGGAAGGAGCTAGCGTAGAAAAGCTCTGCATCAGAGTTTCGGAGATCGCGACATGAAGTGTCGAGACACTTGACCACAGAAATGCCGAAATGCCAAAACCCGATTTAAAGGAAAGATTAATAAAGTTCATCCAACAGCTCAAGTGAGTTTGAATATGGTCGGAGGGCTACTGTTCCATCTCATAGTTAATTGATCAGTTACAAATCTGTTAGCTAAACCGAGTCATGATTTTTGATTGGTTGGCGTTTCATTTGCTTAGACGGTTTTCTTTTGCCTAAGAAGATGTGAAGTGTAACTGCTATGGGTGTGGTGCATAAAAGAAAAAGATACAGACTGTGTGTGGTTGGTTGTTCTGGACTAAAAATGAATTAAACTGTAAGAAAGAGAAAATCACAGGATGCGCAGTGTGAGACTGAAAATATGCACAATGTGAGATAAAACTCAGAGAAGAGTAACAAATGAGGAATAGACTTGAAGCAGAGAAGAATGTCAGAACAAGTTGAAGCAGAGCAGAATTGCAGAACAGACAAAGGAAGAGAAGAATTGTAGAACAGTTAGAAGAAGACCAGATTTACATAATAGAGAAGAAGTGGTAAGAATTGATTTATCTGTGTAGTTTGTTGTTTAATCATTCATTTATATTCCAGGGTGGTTGGGAGGTGCTAGGGAGGACTGTTGTCTTCAGAGGTTCAAGTGGGATATTGAACACAGGGAGTTGTAGCTTCCATCTAGTTGCAGCCAGAGAAACCAGGGTGGCAGGGTGGTGCAAGGAGAACAAGTGTTCTATGTTATATAGGTTGGAGCCTGTGTAACTGGAAGTTGGTGATTCCATCCAGTTGGTGCTAGAACATTAGGGGAGTTGGTGATTCCTTCTAGTGGGTGCTAGAGAAACCAAAGAGTTGGTGCTCTCAAACAAGTTGGAGCTTGTAAAACAGAGGTAGTAGCCTCACATTGAGTTGGTGCTCAATTAAAGATGATGTACATAACTTAAAATACTGCCTATCATTTCGAAGAAGAAGAGGTTTTCTCCCTTTATGGGTTTCCTCGTGAAAATATCTCTCTGTGTATATCTTATGTGTGAGTGATGCTCATTATTTGTATCGTCTATATTTTGTATAATATCGATGGTCACTTGAAGAAAATTTAAGAATGGTTTAATAGATTTATTATTGTTTAAGCACAGTAACAACTGATTCACCCCCCCTCTTAGTTGTCTTAGTAATTACAACACTTAAGTGGACATGGCCTATCTAAATATATGATATAATCAATCATTTTTAGTGTGTAGTGGATGGTACCATTGGGAAAGAACAAAAAGGTATCTTTAGGCTCAACTCACGCTTTTTTTTTTTTTTTAAGTTATTGTGATGTTTCCATAGCTAACCACTAATCATACCTCCTTGTTACTCTTTAATAAAGATACTTTACTCACTTACTCAGGGTTCTTGGGGAAAATGTACGAGTGACCTCTAAGTTTGATGGTTACGGTATCACTTCCTTATATCTAGTGGTGAAGGTTTAAGAGAAGTTTCTATTTAAGATGCCTTGAGAAAAAGAAGATGAAAATCGTTGCAAAAATGTGGCTAATTACAACAAGTCATTATTCAATTGATGCTTAGCAAACAACAAGGTTCAAATATAACAATATTTTGAAGAAAAAAACCTTCCTTTAAATCTCCTTGAAACTATCTACTCCCAGTGAAATAAATACCTACAAAAATCTCTAGAATTGTCTATCAACAAAATTCAAAATTATTTACATATGTACAGTCAAAAATTCAGAAAAAAAAAACATTCAAGAACAAGGGAGGACTTCCCCATCTACTAAGGTCAATGCCTTGTCAAGTGAAATGACCTATAGAAAATCTTCTTTGGAAGTGGGTCCGTGATAAAGTTTGAGTCAGTGTCCATTTACTACGAAGGCAACTTGTCCATCATCAATTGTTTTAATTTTCACATCCCCATTGTCATACATGGTGACTACCTCGTAAGGACCCAACCACCGAGTGGTAAGTTTTCCTTTAAAGGTTTTAAATCAGGAGTCAAACAACAAAGCCCAATCACCAGGTTGGAAGTGTTTCTTCTTAATAAACTTGTCATGCCACTTGCTCCTCTGGTTTTGGACTAATATTGTTTGTTGGATAGAATCTTGCCCGATCTCATCGAACTCGTTTAACTGTAGGGCTTGTTGTTTTTGAGCCTCGTCTAAGTTTAATCCCAATTCTGTGGCAATACAGAAGGTCCTTACTTGGAATTCTATTGTTAGAAGTACTTGTTTCCCATACAATAGCTCATAAGGGGTATGCCCAGTGGTGTTTCTCCAGGTGGTTCGATATGCCCACAAAGCCTCTGGAAGCCTATCAACCCAATCCCGATGATGCAATTGAACAATATTGGTTAAGATAGCTTCCATAACTTTGTTTTTGGACTCTACCTGACCATTAGCTTGTGGGTGGTATGGAGAATACTTGCAGTGCTTGATCCCATATTTCTCCGTTAGTTATCTCATAAGCTTGGAAGTGAATTGAGTGCCTTGGTCTGTAACAATTTCACAAGGAACACCAAAGCGGATAAAGATGTCTTCATAAATGAATTCAACAACAGATTTTTCTGTAGCCTTGAATAGGGATTTTGCTTCTACCCACTTGGTGACATAATATGTACAAACCAAAATATAATTTTTCTTACGGGACATGGGTGAAATTGGTCCTACAAAATCAAGGGCCCATCTCTCGAAAGGTTTTATCATAGCTTGGGCACGCAAGGGAATTTCTTCAGTTGACATGGGTCTTCCTATCCTTTGACAACTATCAGAACTCCTCACATACTTGGAAACATCCTTAAAAATGCTAGGCCAATAGTAACCTGAATGTAACACCTTATATGTTGTACGTTTGTCAGAAAAATGGCCACCACATGGTCCATCATGACAACTTCATAGGATTTATGGTATCTCATCTTCTCGGACACATCTACGAATAATCAAGTCTGGACCAGTACGAAAAATTTCATGGCCAACCCAAGAGTAATTGGCACTTTGTGTAATACTTCTATGCTTTTCATGAGGTAGCAAATGAGATGGTAACTTCCTAGTAGCCAAATAGTTTTCCATATCTGCAAACCATGGGGTATTTACAGAAAGGGAGAAAAGGTGCTTGTCTGGGAAACTATCATCTATGGGAATATCATCATCGTCATTTTTTATGTGTGAAAGAAAATCATCTACCAAATTATCCTTTCCTGTTTGGTCAAGAACGATGATATTAAACTCTTGCAATAGCAGGAGCCACCTAGTCACTTGACCATTAGTTTTGGGTTTATTCATGAGAAATCTAATAGCAGAGTGATCTGTATGTACAAATACTTCATAACCTGTGATGTAGTGGCGAAACTTATTGATAGCATGAACTACTGCCAAGAATTCCTATTCGGTAACTGTATAGTTCAAATCAGCAGGGGAGAATTTCTTTCTCACAAAATAAATGGCATAGGACTGGTGGTCTTCTTTCTTCTCTAATACTCCTCCTATTGCAGTATTGGAGGCATAAATGGATATGTGAAATGGGAGAGCCCAATTGGCCCCCTTAAGAACTGGTGCCACAGACAACTTAGCTTTCAGAGTTTTAAAGGTGGTTTGACATTGCTCAGTCCAAAGAAAATTAACATCCTTTATTAACAATCCAAACATGCGTGCAATGATCTTTGTGAAATTTTCAATAAACCGTCGGTAGTATTCGACATGTCCAAGAAAGCTTCTCACCTCTTTCTGAGTCTTGGGGGGTGGAAGTATGACGATGACCTCAATCTTAGCAAGATCGACTTTGATCCCTTCAGATGAAACATGATGTCCTAGAACCACTCCTTCAGTCAACAACATTTTACATTTTTCATGACTTAAAGACATGTTCATTTCTTGGCATCTAATAAGGACTTTTTCTAATTTATCTAAGGCTTCCTGGTAAGTATTTCCATATACTGTGAAGTCATCCATGTATACCTCCACACAATCGTGAATAATATCATCAAATATCCCTAGTACTACTTGTTGAAATGTGGTAGGAGCATTACACAATCCAAATGGTAAGACCCTATAGGAATAGGTTCCCTAAGGACAAGTAAAAGTAGTCTTGTCTTGGTCCTCAGGTGCTATGAGAATTTGATTGTACTCGCTATATCCTTCTAAAAAGGAGAAATATTTCTTTCCTGACAGGGTATCCAAGACTTGGTCAATGAAAGGAAGAGGAAAATAATCCTTCAGAGTGGCCTTGTTAAGTTCCCAGAAATCAACACAAATTCTCCATTTCCCGGTTACTTCCTTTGGAACCACTACAAGCAGGGATACCCATTTACTATTAGAGATGGGATAAATGAATCCGACATTTAATAACTTTTGGATCTCCTCTTTTACTATATCTTTAAGTGATGGGTTCATCCTTATCTGGGGTTTCCTAACAGGTGTTACTTCCCCCTGGGTATATATATGATGAATGCGTGTGTCAGGGTGTATACCCTTCATGTCAGTGTATTTCCAGATGAATGCCCCTGATTGTTCTTTAAGGACACTTACTAACTATTTTTTTTGGTCTACATCTAGTATGGAATTTATATGTAGAAATTTTCCTGGACAAATTTCGTAGGGCATGGTATAAGACGTGGCAGACTTGTATATCTCAAAGATAAAAGATGTTGAAGAAAAAATCGATGGGTCCAACTATTCCTAAAAATTTTCCCCAAACATGCACTCAAATTGGGGAAAAGATTGTGGAAAATCAACACACGTGATAGTAGGAATAAATTGGTTTAGCACATTTTCCATTGTGTGCTCTTGAAGTGCCCATGAATGATCACTTGGAACATGGGTTCTTCCCAGTCCTCATTTTCGTATGGACATTCAAGCCACAATATATTATCCATGATAGGTTGAGATGGTGGATATATGGTGAGATTCTGGATAGAGAGTCCATTTGAGATGGCCATTTCTCCCTCTCTACAACCAATAAATGCATTGGCTGTGGCTAACCAAGGTATTCCCAAAATAACGGGATGGCCTTTGGTAGGATCCTTTGAGTGGATGAAAAGAAAGTTTAATGGGTACTCCCATGAGGCTAAAGTAACTATGATATCATCCAAAATTCCTTCAGGTATAACCCTGGTCTTATCTGCTAATTCCAAAATGGTTGGGGTAGATCTAAGAAGAGGTTTTAACTGTAATTCCTCCAAGGTAGTAACGGTCATAACATTGATGGTTTCCCCTAGGTCTATGAGAGTGTTCCCAATGGAAACCTCATTAATGGTTATGGTCACCACGGGGTTTCATGGGTTCCCATATTTTGCTACCTTAGGCTGCTTTGATATGTACTCAGAAATTTCTCCTATCAAATGTACAGTTGGAGGATCCCTTTGCTTCCCCTGGATTCTTAATACACAATTCTTTGACCACCTTACTCCTTAATGGCTTGTAGCAAGGGAATCTTGACACAAATATTCTTCAATTCATTCAATATGTCAAATTATGGTCTTGTGGTAGGTTTCTTGATTACTAATCTTTCTATATAAGGAGGGGCCTTCCTAATTTGTGAAGGTTCATTTTGGGGAAGCTTGGGTTCTTGGTCCTTAGGAATAATAATATCTTCCCACCTAGTGTCATCCACGGGTTTTTTTTCGGGGTTTCCTCTTCTTCTTCTTCTCGGATGACTACTGAAGGCCTCTGCCTGTCCATAACTTTTCCTGACCTTAGCTGAATCTTCTGCAATGGAACAAGAGAAATAACATATGTTAGGAAGGCCTACATCTCAACATTATGAAGAGGTTGAGTGGGATTATTTTTGGTATTGGGCACTGGTTGTGCCGGTAATAATGTTGGTCTTGGAGAGCTTGCATTCTAATATTGTTACGGTTGTTGTGGAATAGGAGGTAAAGGTGGTGGAATGAAACCTAGCAGAAGCTGCAGGATGTTCAGTGGGAACTGAGGGTAAGCATGGTTGGGCATAGAGACAGGTGGAGCTTGAGGGTTCCCTTAGTTATGCCCTCCTCTCCATCCTTGAAGCCAAGGATGGTGATACTGTGTAGACCCGTTTTTCCAACTTGGTGAGTTCCACTGTTGTGGTTGTTGATAATAGGGTGGAACTTGAGGCTATAGATCCAGGTATGTAGGTTGATTCCTAGGCTGACATGGCCTCCTAGGTGCATACGAGGACTCCCGGGGATCCCCACTTCTATAGATGGATAACAAACCAGGAAATGATGGACATTTCTCAGTTGAGTGGTCCACCGTGCAGAAGCCACAAACTGAAATGTTATCTAATGGGAATTCCCTTGAGGAATGCTTCCTCCTGCATCTTGGGAAAAATATTAGGGGGAATTTGTTATAATCCTAAATTGCACCACACATGCAGACCTGGCATCAGACCATCTTACTTACTATTTTTGCCAAGCCAATATAGAACAACTCTTCTTAAAAACACTATTTTTGAAGATGTATGCACCTTGCACCACTACTTCCTGCGTATGTACGCTAACTGCACCACTATTGCCTACGTACGTATGCTAGATGCACCATTAAAGCTCGCGTATACCCACAAAAGTTGCAAAAAATAAAAAGTTGCAAGGGATCAATTGAGATTACGGGCTATTGGGTGGTTTCTTAACCAATTGACCACCTATAGCCCGTAACCCAACCGAATAATCATCATTTTTTCATATAAAAGGAGGTGTTGGGGTCTCATTCCAAGGAGAAACATAGCTACAGTGAAACTCTGCCCATTTCACTTCCCCCCCTTGCCTCAAGAATTTGCAGCCATATTGCGAGTTTTGAGCCAGAATTCCCTATTCTTGCCTTTTTCCTCATCCATAAGCCTATGCCCATTCTCTACAGAGAAGTGTGAGAGAAGAAGGATTCATGGAAGCAGTTGGAGCTTGGTAAAGAGGAGTCCAGGACCGAGTTTGAGGAGCAGTCGCCGATCTCATTTTGTAAGTAACTCTGTGAGATTAATATAAACAAGTACTTGTTTTGTCTCGCCATATGATGTGTTCAATCTTCATGTTTGATCTACATTTTGTTATGACATCTAACCCACTAATTCATATATATATAATGCATGCTCGAAGTTTCTTGTTTGTCTTTTGGTGAATGCAGGTCAGCCTTGGGAGGAGATTTGCAGTCGAGAAGCGACCGAACGCAAAGGGATCGACACTGGACGCAGAGTTTAAGGTAAGACTACCATATCCCTATACTTTGTACTTTATGCATGAATGTGGGGTGTTTTTGGGATAGTTGTTAAAAGTAGGAGACTTTAGATGATTAGCTCTACGTGCACTTTAGAACCCTAGTGTAGTCTGTAGGGGGTTTTCCCACTATAGTAGAATTAGCGACCATACTGGGGAGCCTCTAGGGTTTTTAGGGGATCTTTTTGGGTGTTTTAATTAGTTTAATTACCTCTTTGAGTTCTTTGTAAGTTACCGAGTCTTTAAGGAATTTTGGTTTTCCATACCAGTGCTCCCTACCTTGTTAGATTTGACTGTTGGTTTTCTTTTTTGAAAAGTTATAGAGGTGTAAACGGCCTGCAGTGGGTCTGCTCACGTACACACATGCCCTACCTTTGGACAGTCAGGGTACATACGTAGGTTGCTTAAGTGTCAGTAGTGTGCCTGTGTCAGGAAGCCTTTTTCTCAAGAAGAGGTAGTCATCCTCTTCCCTGATTGAAGTCTGACTTCTTAGGGGTTTCTTGATTTAGTCCTGATCTCTGTAGTTACAATATTTGAGCCTAGGTTTGACGTCAGTTTCTTTATCTTTTAATGATTGCTTGGGTTTTAGTTGAAAGGTTTTTTTTTTATGAGTCTGTGAGTCTTTTCTGTTTTAGCCTTTGTGGTTCTTTCAGTGACTCCCTGTGATCTGCAGTAGACCTGAATTCAGTTTCTTGGGTCTTGTCTTGTCTTTACTTTTCCCTTTTACTTGCTTTAGAAAAAAATAAAATAATTCATTTTCAAGTTTCTTATTTTGAAGCATAAGACAGTTTCTTGTTTGGTTAAGTAGTTAGGTTAGTTGTATTTACTTGTCAGGAAGAAGAGTGCTTTATTAAGTTCTTTACAGAATAATTAGGACTTTAAGTAGCTCATAGTCGAGAGAAATTCATCTTTGAGTTTTTCTTTTAAAATATATCAGAAAGAAAAGTTAGTTAGAAAATTTAGTTAAAGAGTTTTCAATTTGCAATTTTTTGTTTGTTGAAGAAGAAGTAATTTTGTTTCCAGCATTTGTTCTTCTCTTTCGTCTCTTTACAAACACCATCAGTTTCATTTCCACTCCTTTGAATTAAGATAAACCACTTAAAATTAACGCTTAATTAAAATTAATCATACTTTCATGTTTGTAGGGTCCATCAACTAGATTAGGCTAGAGCCTTGATCTAGGTTGGAGAGGAAACTCTTCAAGGCTATAAAACAAACATAGGAGTCTGTGCTAGGGAGTGAAAAAGTTCAGTAACATGGAAATTATCTGGGACCCCCCTCTAACGCAGGTTTTAAACATGAGGTCACGTGCGGAAAGGTAGCGGAGATAACCCCTCTAAATCCGGACCAATCGTACTGGAGGAACACATATAGAGGACTTATCTTGGGATTACGTTGATCACATTTTCCACAGTACTTTGTGGGTCTCAAATCCATTCGAGGTCCTCATTCATATTCCAGAACACTTGCTTTCGATACCCTGGACAGGTTTCGGGTTTGATACCCTTCTCATTGCGGTCCACCTGACTGTCGATTGTACCCACCTGGTAGTTGTTCATGAGCTGGAAACCTAGTTGCCTTTGATTTTAGGGACTTACACAGGTGACTGCGGGGGTATACTGCGGTACCTAGGGAAGACATCGGGCCATGCTTTGCAGAGTATACCTAGAGGGTGCTTTCGTGTTTGAGTTTCACTTGCACTGGTAAGTTTCTCTAGTGTTGGTTGTTGTAACTGTTCTTCCAACTAGTAATAGTGGTTTGCTTGCTGCATCTCATAGGAACTTTTTCTAGTGCGTTTTTGGTATTCAACATTAGAAAATCATTAGTGTGTCATTGATATTCTCACACCGTGGAAGATCAAGAGCTCCATCAATCATGAAGGCTTTTGGGCTTGCCACTGGTTAACTTAGAGCCACTGCCACCACCGCGAAGGCAAAGACTAGACTAGCAAGGGTATTTTGAGGCGACCGGACCACATAAAACTATATTCGAGCCATCTCCAAGAGGAGAACATTCATTTCCGGAGGAACCAATTATTTCTGAACTTGGAGCGGAAGCTCTCAGTCCATATAACCCTTCGATCACTGACTTGTCGGCACCACTTTTGATATAGCTTTCCCCTCCAAGGGTAACGCATCACGAGCGTCAGATAGTCTTGCAAGAAACGATGGAAGCAAATGTTGCTACTTCATCAGGGAGTCCTCATACTCCCTCTACGAATACCACTACTAGGGGAATTCTGCCTCCTAACTCACCTTCGTAGGTCCGGGCCACTATGGTCTCGACCGTCTCTACCTTGGCCAGTGATCAGATTTCGTCCAAGGTGGCGATCAATGCACTGTTTATGTAGAGTGCGATGGGACCTCCATTTTCATATGAGATGCCTAACTTTGACATGAACTCGGTCCTCACCTATTCCACCCTACAGACTTTGGGTTTGGGGGCAGGGAGCTCTAATGCTCCTCTGCAAGGGTCCATGGGGGGCACCTCAACCCCCTATAATGCTTTCCCTTATGATGGGGGTCATATACCTCCATTGTCCCCCTCGCTTGGCATTGCTTCTCAACATCCCGTCTGGCTGAACATGAATCATAGCTTGTTCAAAGTAGGCAATCAAGGACCTTCTTCCAGTACCACACTAGTGGGTTCTTTGTCGTTCTATTTGTTTAATGTGTTTGGTAATAATGCATTCTTGTCAACTTCCATCTCGGCCAAGGGAAACCCTAGTTTTGGATCACAAAATCCTACGCAGGTTACTATTCATGCATAGGGGGCACACACTTCTCAAGGACCTTGGAATCCATGGTAGTGATTAGTTCCCTCATCAGGGATTTCGATCGGGGGCAACCCCTTCCATGGTCAATGGAACCCCGGGCAAGGCTCAGTACCTATGCCCATTGGATCGACAGGGGGCAACGCTTTCTAGAACCTTTGGAACACAATGTCGGGAGCAATCCATTCTCAACCCTCAACATCCTATTATGGGAGTCAGTCGATGACGTCTCAACCAACGTAGTATCCAAATGATAGCCTAGGCCATGGTTTTTACCAGAACCTGGTAAAACAACCTAACTTTTCCTGGAAACTTGGTGCCAGCCAAATCCCAGGTTCCTATCCTCCTGTACATACTCAACAACCTAAGCTACCGTTTCTAGAAAATTTTCATTTACTAGACTTGTCAAGATTATTGAATGACCCAATCTATCACGATCCACGTTGGCCTGCTATGCCGACCAAGTTTCCCTCGGACATTCCAAAGTTCAAAGGAAAGCCTGATTAATATCCAGTCAATCACGTGACTACCTTTCACTTATGGTGCTCGTCCAACTCTTTGAGAGACGRCTCCATCCAATTGTGTTTRTTTCAAMACACTCTTATCGGGAGTGCCAAGAAATGGTACATAGAGCTCAAMCGCTCAAGATACTCTACTTTTGGCGAATTGACAATGGTTTTCTTAAATCATTTTCAATTACCTATGAGATATGATGCCGGCACTGAACTACTGAACAACTTTGAGCAAACAAAGGMTGACCATATCTCTGATCACATCCGAGAATGGCGACGCTGGAAGAGTTTGATTAAAGTACCAGTTCCACCATCATTCCTGCTGGAATGGTTCCTTAAGTATTTTGTACCCCAACTATCCAAGGACGTAGCAACGTCAGGGGTATTTTTGGAGGAAGAGGCAATAATGAGAGCTCAACAACTAGAGTTGATCTACTCTCAGTCTGGTTTGATTTATGAAGTTTTTCCAGATGTGCCATGGTCTATTATTGATAAGACCAGACACAATTCTGGGCCACATGTTGATGGCATTGTTGGTTCAGCACAAGAAAAGACCACTAATCCGTTGTCAACCCAATTGCAACAATTTTTGATACAGTAGACAATGGCCAACCAAACCTCTAGTTCAGCTGCTCCACCTACTCAGATGTCAGATGTACATAGTGTGCAATCGATGAACCTAAAGGCCAACCAGCAGGCCGAAGGGAAGAAAAAACAACAAAAGAAGGGTGAGGGGAATAAGAAACCGACCAATAATGCTGGCGGGGGAAACACAGAGAGAAATAAGTCGAAGTATATGTGCAACCTTTGTGTGGAAGACCACCCAACTCAACTGTTCCCTCGACTCATGGAGGCCCAAAAGTTATTGGCACAACAACAACCTGTAATGTTAATGAACCCATTTCCTCATGGAAAAAATTTAACTCAAGCCTCTGCGAACAAGGATGGGGGTAGTCAGAGACCCCCTTCATCATCTAGTAATCCCTCGACCTTGAATATCTATATGTTGAAAGGTGAAGCTCACATAGTTACTAGGGCACATGATTACGGAACACCAAGTACTTCCGAAAAGGGCAAAGAAGCTGAAAACCCATCTGTTCCTCTCCAGATTGAGAGAACGATGGGTGAAACAATGACATGCATCCAGAAAGGGGCGTTCAAGAAGGCTTCACATAATCCAAATGTGAGGGCCGCCCATAACTACTCTATGGTGGACGATTTGTCACAAACCCCTTCCACAATGTCTGCTTTGGAGGTCCTCTAGAGTTGCCCTTCATAGAGAAAGGCTCTGCTAGTTGCCTTAGGATCCACTGAGAGATGTAATCCAGGAACTATCATGCTTGATACAACCAACTTGAAGCCTCGTCTCCCATACCACGTCACATTTCAGAGAGTAGTGGCTCACCCCATGAAATCTTCTACCCAAAATGTTTTCCGTACGGTGGTTGATGAGGGTGCCTTGACATGCATGATGTTGTTGGTGTGTTGGAAGGCCATTGGACAACCTGTTCTGTCTCCTTTAGCTACTCTTCTTACGGCTTTCGATGGTCGTTCTTTCAGACCACATGGAATCATTCCTTCTTTTCCTGTGTAGTTAGGAGGGAAGACCATGTGCATTGAAGTTGAAGTGGGCGATGCGCCTCTCGACTACAACCTCTTGTTAGGGAGTTGGACATATGCCATGCATGCAATTGTTGCCATATTTTTTTGGGTCTTGTTGTTTCCACATGAGGGTCGAATCGTGACAATTGATCAATTTTACTTCTCCAAACCTGACCCTTCATCGGGGGCATCCACGGTCCCGATGATTGATAACCCACAACCTGATGTCATCAACATGGGGGTTGGTTTGTTCCCATCTATCATGGGTACTTTCGATTACATGCCTCCTTCTAGCGATGTCAAAATGATATTGGCTATCCCCGACCAGCCTAAGGCTCAAATCTTTTCAGTTTCATCGTTGTGCACAACTTACTTTAATGATCCATGTATTCTTCCTTCCCCATCAGTCACGATGGAAGGGATAGGACATCATGGCATGTCCATGCCCTTGTCCACAATAGAATTTGTGTACTCTATAGTCCAACAAGATTCTGTCGATGCTGATCCAACTCCCACACAGGAGTTGGATCCAGTTCTCGATCCTGCCTGGGCTCAAGGTTCCCTTGCTACTACCGATTCTTTAGACTTGGTATTGCCCTCTAAGGAGGCGATTTTAGAGGCATTGAATGGTCTGGACAGACCCTGGGATGATCTCCATCACAGATCATATTTCCTCCCAAAGTTAGGAAGAATAGAGGCAGGAGAGTTTGTGTTGACTATGACTAGAGATAGATCTTGTCCTATCAAACCTCTGGCTACACATGTAGTTTATGTCGAGGTTAATATGGAAACCATTGCTAAAATGATACCTATCGATATCTCCAAAACCCCTGGCATCATGGAGTATGTCTTCATCAGAGTGGATTGTTCCCCATAGGAGATTCAGATCTATACAGATTTATTTAAAGAATTCTGTGACATTTTTCCCTAGTCTTACGAGGAAATGTCAAGCAATGATCTAAGAATCGTCGAACATGAGATTACAACTTACCGTGATGCCAAGCTGGTTCGACAGAAGCTTTGTCTAGTTAATCCTCGAAAAGTAGCAACTATTGAGGCTGAAGTAGAGAAACTACTCAAAGCTGGTTTCATCTGCCCCACTCAATTGACTCAATGGGTGTCAAATCTCGTTCCAGTCAACAAAAAGAAGGTAACGATTCGTGTATGTACGAACTTCCATGATTTGAACAAGGCTTGTCCAAAGGATAATTTCCCCACCCCATTCATTGACGATATTGTTGATGAATTCACTGGTTGTGAGGTATTTTCATTCATGGATGATTTTTTGGGATACAATCAGATACATATTAAGCTCGAAGACCAACATAAAACACCTTTTATCTGTCCGTGGGGTACATTTGCTTATCGAAAAATTCCTTTTGGCCTAAAGAATGTTGGAGCCACCTTTCAGCAGGCCATGTCTTTTTCCTTCCATGACCTCAAACACATAGTCGAGGCTTATCTTGATGATTTAGCGTCATGATCTCGTAAGAGAGTTGATCATCCCACACACCTCCGACTTATCTTTGAGTGATGTCGCTCCTATCAGATTCACTTGAATCCAAACAAGTGTAGTTTTTGCGTGATGTCGGGTCGTATTTTAGGTTTTATAGTGTCGACAAGAGGGATCATGGTCAATCCTCTAAAGGTTGAGGCAATAGTTCAATTTCCTCCCTTGTGCACAGTCCCTCAGCTTCAAAGTTTATAGGGAAAAGCCAATTTTCTTTGGTGTTTTATCACAAACTATGCCGAGATCACTAAAGAGTTTATGCGTTTGCTGAAGAAGGGAGTTCCTTTTCATTGGGATGAAGCCCCTCAATGCTCTTTCAAAGCATTTAAATGTGCCCTCACGTATGCCCCTCTACTTCGGCCACCCAATTATAATAAAGATTTCTTATTGTATTTGGTCGTGAAAGAGTCGACCATCGGTATGGTCTTGGTTCAGGAGGATGATTTGCTTGAAGAACACATCATTTATTACCTGAGCTGAGGCCTGGTTGGACCAGAACTCAACTATTCCCACGTTGAAAAACTTGCATTGGCAGCAGTACATGCTGTCCAACGGTTCCGTCACTATATCTTGTTTCGCAAGACCACCATCATTAACGTTGTGAATCCATTTCAATATGTGCTGACACAATGTGTAATCAATGGAAAGATCAGTATATGGATTGTTATCCTCCATGAATTTGACTTGGATTTTTTGTGTACAAAATCTAAAAAGTCACTGGTCTTTGCAGAACTTATATCAGAACTTCCGATCGAGTCAGGTGATGTTACGCCTGAAGAATCACCGATTAAAGGAGATCTTTTTCTGATTTCATCTTAGGACCCCTGGTATGGAGATATACTAGTATATCTCCAGACTTTGAAGTGCCTCGCCTCTTCTTCTTGTGATGAGCATTAACATATATGCCATCGGGAAAAAAAATATCCATACTCAAAGACACTTTGTATCATCGAGGTGTATATTGCATCCTTCATCAGTGACTTACTCAAGAAGAAGAAGAAATCCTGCTTAACGACTGCTACACTCGAGCATGTCATGGTCATTTGTCTAGGTTGGAAACAACCTAAAAGATTCTACGAGCCGGTTACTATTGGCCGACATTAATCAAAGATTGCATTGAATCGGTCAAGAAGTGCCACCCGTGTCAGATCTTCTCATGGAAGATGAGGGCATACCCTGCTCCTATGTTTCCTATCATCACAGTTGTCTTCTTCACTAAGTGGGGGATTGATTCTACTACATGCCACCCCCTTTTAGCTAGGGGACACCATGATATCATCATAACAATAGACTACTTCACTAAGTGGGTCGAAGCTATGGCAACGTTCAAAGATGATGAAGAGACATTAGCTCTCTTCTTGTTTAATAAGATAATAGCAAGGTTCGGCGTCCCAAAGGAGATTGTCACTGACCATGGCAGTCATTTTCAGAACAAAATGATGTCTGAGTTAACATCAAATATTGGGTTAAGGAAAGAACATTCATCACCTTATTACCCACAAGCGAATGGTCATGTGGAAGCTATGAATAAGTCTCTCAAGACCATTCTACAGTGAACAATCAATTAGGCCAAGTCAAATTGGCATTTTATGTTGTACTTGACATTGTGGGCCTACTTAATGTCTGTAAATACTGCCACTGGTTTCTCACCTTTTCAACTTGTTTACAGGTTGGAAGCAGTCTTGCCTATAGAATGCCATATCCCATCTCTTAAGTTGGCAGTACAGTTATTTCCAGACACTTCACCACTTGAGGAATGCTTATTATATCTCGAGCAGCTCGATGAGAAACGATGTGATGAAACCTTGGCCAACAAGGCTCACAAGAAAAAATTCAAGTGTCAGTATGAAACCAATGTTCGTCCTTGGATTTTCTTCGAAGGTGACCTTGTCCTGGTCTATGAACAAGATAAGGATCCCCTTGGGGCAGGCAAGTTAAAACCCATGTGGTTCATACCCTTCATCGTGAAGGAGGTATTAAAGAAGGGCGCTTATCGTTTGGTTGATTTTGAAGGGAATGCTTTATCGGAGCCTAGAAATAGGCTCTACCTCAATAAGTATTACTCGTAGGTGGGTCGCCTTGGGTGACTTCTTGTATATATGTATAGTTCTTATACATTTTAGTTTTTGTCTTTTTGTTTTATGGACGTGTCATTTTTGATGTCATCTTTTCCACTGTTGTAGATGTCAAGTGAATCAGATGTGTTCATTGGATTCGCGGAGGGTGCTAGCCGACACACTTGGAGGCTTGCTTCTGCAGCTTGGGTGATCTTCACACCTCAAGGCCAGTTGTTATCTTCTGGAGGTATCTGTTTAGGTGAAGCCACAAACAATGTCGCCAAATACAATGCAGTAATAGAGCTTCTTCATGACGCCTTGTTGCATGGTATCTCTTATCTTCGGGTCTACTTAGATGCACAATTGGTTGTGTCCTAGTTAAATGGGGTTTACCGCGTTTATGATCCTACTCTAGATTGATGATTCCTTAGGGTACGTCTCTTAGAACATTGTTTTGATTACATTACGTATATCCATGTTCCTAGGAGATTGAATCAAATGACAAATACTCTAGCTAATCATGTATTAGATTGGCATATTGCACACACATAAGAAAAAGCACACACATATACATGTAAATACATTTTTAAATAAATGTAACCCATAAGACAAAAGTATGTATTTATATATATATCAAAAGTATCAGATTACATAGGTGGGCCCAAGTGCCTCAAAAAATAATGAGTTTGGTATATATAACGTGGGGCTTATGCCCTAAAAAATACACAAAGAGTGCCCATGACATGTAAATGGTCCACTCTAAGCTAAGAACGAGGCCTATTAGCCCTTCCATAGTGGACTACAACGTTTTCCAAACGCTGAAATAATTGGACCTAGGTCCATGGCACCCCAACAACATGAGGATGCATAGATGGTGAGAGATCCTCGATCTTGGCCATGGGCACAGTATGGGTGAGTGCGGTCATGTTCCGCTCCACTCGTATCAAAACACTCTCAGCCTCTCTGGTTGGAGGTACCCCTGCTGCTGCTGCTGCTTGTCCAATGGCCGTTGTTGGTAATGCCTCTGGTCATGGACGATGCATGCTCTGCACAAACTCAGCTAGATGCACTGGTCCCACATCTGCACATAACAAATACAAAGTTGTCAGGTACTCTAGTATACATAAAAATGATATATATAAAAAGAAATCAAATTTTTTTTTTTTTTAAACAATTGTACCTAACTCTCCTTGCTCTGCTCTGGGAGGTACGGGCATGTCAGGATCCCTGGAGAAGTTGATCCTGACATAGGGGTAGTCCTCTATAGCTGAAATCTGTTGAGACCACTAGTCGAAAAAAGTATCATCGAAGGCCTCAATGGTCCTCCCTCCCCCCTGTCGTGGCAACAATGTTGCCCATCTGCACAGTGCTGGGAAGGAGGCCACGTGCACCCATACTATCTCTCATGGACTAAGATTGGGTACCCTCTCAAAGAAGAAAGAGCACAGAATAGTCTTGAACCCGAATTTCTTGTTGTTCCACCCACGACACTCTGTGAGTTGTCTCTTCATGCACTCTAGCATGGTTGTGCTCCAATAGAACACTCGTGCATTTAATCATTGTACTGCGCCATGCATATGTGCCTGGGAGGCCTGATGTAAAGCCATGGATCCAGTGATCCGCCCAATAAGTAAAACTATCACTTTTAGTGATAGGTTGGTGATTTTGTGGATCGGTACCTGCGAACTCACTTTATCTGTTCCAACCTCATAGTGTTTCCCGATCAACTCGACAATGTTGTGGGGCCTAGGGGGAAAAGCACGAAGGTTGACTGGTTCCCCTCTCCTCCAGAGGCCAGTCAGAAAATAAATATCTTCAGTCGTTGGAGTCAACGACCATCCCTCAAGCATAAACGCCTCTACATCTAGGTACCAGTAATCCACCAAGGTGTTCAACATCTTGGGTTGTGCCCTCATGAGTGGACACCGGAAGAATTTCCACAACCCACATTGTTTTAATGCGGTGATAGCAGCAGGGTCTTCCTCGACTAGTATATCAATGTCCTCATGCTCCCTCTCTCTCCAATGGACATACATTCTGCAAAATGTCAAATTCAAAGGGGAGTTAAATAATGCATTTTCACTTTTTTTCATATGTTAGAGGGTGTACGCAGGCTGTACTGAGCACAATCGTGTATGTATGTGGGAATATTATTCTTTTCCTGCGTGCATACGTGGGCTGTGCTTAGACAACCTGCGTACATGCAGGGGTGACCTTTTTAAGGGTGCGTGCCCCCCCCAAAAAAAAAAATGCAAAAAGAAAGTATGAAAATGTAGGAGGAGCTACTTTGTACTTACTTGGTCCAAGCGGAAGTTCGTTTCATCCACTAAAGCTCCCAGAATCAACTTCTTTCACAAATGAGTGTTTTTGGATTTTTAGTCAATTCTCAATTTGCAATGGTGATAATGCGCTGCCAACTTCTATTTATAGACTTTTTTGGCCCCTTTTGTCATTTCTTGACCCTTTTTGTTGTTTTTTCTAGCTTGAAAATCATGTAACGTGGTTTTGAGTTTCTCATTGGATGTTATGATACACTTTACTTTTGGTTCGGTAAACTTTTTGGGAGTTGGGGCACTTTTAAGGTCCTTTAGTGCAAAGTCATTTTTCCAACTTTGTGCATTCAAGTTAGGATTCCACCTCCACTTGTTGCACCTCATTGTCTTTTTCACTTTACGATAGGATCGACCCCACCGAATTGCGACACGAAACCATCATTGCTGCTCTATAAGTGTCATAATTTAGTGGTAGATCCTACCTTCACATGGATGCCCTAGGTAGATCATGGTTGTATTTTGGTGTCCATGACGTCCTTAATGACTTTAGGCTTGGGAGTCCTTTTAGTCTTGTCTTAATTATGAGTTTGAGCCTTTACATGTCTGATATGTCATCACTCTTGGCTTCACCCTATGGACTCCCAAAAAAATGGGTCTTCTTTTCAACCATTTTCAGACCCTCTAAACATGAAAATATTGTCAAACGATCTTGTTGCCCTTCATGCTCGTCAAACTCAAATTTGAAAGCACATATGTCTGTGGTAGTTTACCCCATTTTCAGTCTGGACAACCAATTGTACAAACAAAGTTATACTCTAGGAACTTCAGTTCACTAGAAGAGTATTCTCAGGTATAAGTTTAACCCTTTTTCGGGCCTGAGGGACTAAATTTACGAAAAAGGAACCCTCACGGAGTCCATAGTTAAGTTCTTTTCAGACTCCCTAAATTTGGAAATATCTCTGAGTGAGCTTGTTTCTTCACACTCATTAAACTGGTCCAGAAGAACATCCTTCACAGAGTCCATAGTTAAGCTCTATTCAGAATCCTTAAAAGTTAAAAAATCATCGAGTGATCTTGTTCTTTCACACTCATTAAATGGTTCAGAAAAACATCTACTGGCATGATTTTACCCCTTTTTCCAGCCTGTAGATTAAGGAGGAAAAAGGAACACTTCGGGAGATTTGTCTTGCCGAGAGAGTTCTCCTAAGTAGATTTTATACTTTTTCGGGCTAAGGAGACTAAATCTAGAAAAGGTAGCGAGTTCATAGTTAAGCTATTTTCAGACTCCTTAAAATTGAAAAGATTGCCGAGTGATCTTGTCTTTGTCACTCTCGTTAAAATGGTTTTGAATAGA